>NQII01002209.1:286208-297118 GCA_002778355.1 Clitarchus hookeri
ATATTAATATGAACACTCTCGTGGTGTTTTACAGCGACCTCGCCTCTGACCCAGCGCTCATGTCGGTGTTCGACACTAGCGGCTACCCTCCCACTCATCCCTGCTATTCTCCAGTCAACGCCAAGGCTGATTGGGAAGTTTAAGGATGAGTGAGCGGGTTACGATATGGTTGAGTTTAGTCGGGTTGCGGGCGAAGATGTATGCATACCGTTGCCAGAATACGGTGCTGAAATGCGCTAAGGGGATAGATACATAGGTGCATAGTTGTAAACACGTTAACGTTTGGTGATTATCAGCGCATCCTTTTGGCCCAGCGCAGCATGAGGGTACAGGTCAATAGTTTTAGGTCGTACCACCACGAAGTTTACACCAAGTGGGCGTACAAACTAGCGCTTTCGTGGATGGACGACAAGCGAAAAGTCGTGGATGATGCCATTCATACCGTCCCCTATGGTTATCAGCCCTAAAAAGAAAAAACAGCTCTGGGTCAGGCCTACATAGTTATGTATGTCGTCTCGGAGAGAGTGTTATTTCTCCCAGCGTGTACTGAAGAACTTATAGGCGTCTTCGTATTCCGCTTGTCAGGTATATTGCTGAGGGGTATTTTGGTAGCCATATTTCTCTATAAGCATGCTGTACCACATGCTAGTGTGTTGCAGGCTTGCCAGGTGTGCTGCCTGATAGTCTACTATAGCTCGTTCAAGAGATACGTTCCTAACATTGTCAGGTAGATTACCAGTGTGTTTCTTTCCTGCAGTATATTGGAGCACGTGCAAGAACGGATGGCTTGCCAGGTATACTATTTTATTGGCCTATGCGCAGTCTGATTCAGTGTACTGTAGCCCTTGCAAGCGTTGCAGTCTTCTCCTTGCCAGATATACTGGGTGGTAACACGCTGGAGCGCATGCAAGCTCTCATCTTACTTGCCAGGTCTGTTACCAGCATGTCCTGTACATGTTTTCATTTTCTCGGAGGTATACTGGAGCACATGCAAGCCGTTGTCGCCTTGCCAGGTATACCAACATTCATGTTTTTCACAACATGCTGTATAACATGCTAATTTTTTACGTATGTAAGCGTATGTTTATCAACCACCCTCAGCTTGGCATTCGTTTTGTACGTCATCCATTCTTGATTACCACTTGCTACTGCTCCACATATATTGTCACTTATGTGACTACAACTCTCTCCACACGAGATATTCCTGCTAGTGATATATATTGTCACGTCTGTGACTCCATCTATCTCTTGGTCCATCCCCCCAAATGTCCTAACGAGATGTTCATCACCACCTGGCACATCTGTTTTTTTTCACGGTTTTTTTTTTGCAGTTCCTGTTTTTATTCTCAGTCGTCTTGCTCTGCTACTTTACCGTCTGTGGTGGTTTCCGCCATACTACTTCTTGTGTCAATTCCAATTGTTCCTAATATTATTATTACTTTTGTCATGTCTGTGTGTGTTTTTATCCACCATACTGCTAATTGTCACACATGTGACTCTTTTATATTTTGTCCCACCCTCGCAATGTCTTGGTATCACACTGTAGTGCTCTTCTCTAAATTTTATATATATAGTTTTTTTCCCATTGCCTAAATCACTCACTTTTCAACTGTCTGCAGCGTTGTAACCAGCCTGTACACTATACTTGTGATGTTACCAATATATATATATGTTGGTATTGTCATAGGAATAGTGTACTGCCTGGTTCCAAGCCCGGGACTCATGTACATGGTAATGCCATGTCGATGGTAATTGGGAGGACAACGCAGCATAAGGTAAGTGTCGATAGGCCAGGATGTGTGTGAAGCAGTCTGCCACTTCATTCTTGGACGTTGACGCGAACGGACGCATATGTAAATATTTTGCTGCTGAGTGTGTGTGTATGTGTGCGATGGTAAGCCTTATATATGTATTAACAAAATTTTCTCTCTCTCGACGAGGCGGTGGCCGGTAGCAAAGATGGGAAGGGGGGTTTATCATTTAAATATGTGCAAGGCTATAGCCTTATTTTTTTCATGGCTGACATCTCTCTTATGAGATGCTGCACTCTATCCACTGCATCACTGTGGCCCCCCACTCGTGGTGGGTGCGTTGCTGTAAGGAGCCCCCTCCCCGAGGGTATATATATGTAATGGCATACGTCTCTCTTGGGACATGTCTGCCCCCTCCCCTGTGAATGCGGGAGCGCGAAGTTCTGCACTCTATCCACTACACTACCGCGGCCCCCCTCCCCGAGAAATGGAATGCTAGAGTGTGACATTTAACTTGTCATCTATCTATTCCATCACTGCGGCACCCTCCCCCTCGTAGCAATGAAATGCAAGAGCATTAAGTTTTCTTATGCATGCTCTAGCCATTACGTCACCATGGCCCCCCAATTCGAAATGTCATCTACTCGCAACGTCCTATGGCAGGCATCTCTCTTGGGACACGTCTGCCCCCTGCCCTCTGAGTGCGGGTGCGTGATATTTTAACATGCACTCTATCCACTACACTACTGCGGCCCCAATGAAATGGAATGCTAGAGCATGACAGTTAACTTTTCATCTATGGCATCTCTCTTGGGACGCGCCTGCCCACTCCCCTGTGAATGCGAGAGCGTGAAGTTGCACTCTACCCATTGCATCACCACAGCACCACCCTTCCTTGCTATGGAATGCAAGAGCGTGAAGTCCTGTAGCCCGAGACTATGCCCTGGCAGGCATCTCTTTTGGGAGCTGCCGTCGGTGTGTGAATACAAGAGCATGGAGTTGCGATCTACCCATTGCGTCACTATGGCACCTTAAATGCCAGAGCGTGACATAACGACTAGGCGGTGTCTTTGGGAGCCACAACCAAAATGCCAGACTCCTTGGCATTGGCTTAAGGAGCCCCACCCCCCCCCCATGAACAAACATGGCTGCCAGGGAATGAGCAAGAAAAAAGCAATTTTTTGGAACTTTTAAAATGTTAAGAAATTTTTTTAAATTTTGAAATATTAAATCGCACTTTTGAAAAAACATTAATTTTGAAAAATTAATTTTTGAAAATTAATTAGGAAAAAAAATAATTTTTTTGAAAATTAATTTTCTGAAAGAAAAATATTGCGGAAATTTTTGGAATTTTCGGAACTTTTGACAAATTTTTACACTGGCTGTCAAGATAGCCGCCGTCGAAGCAGAATGCAAACACATGACGTTTGTCATTTCCTTACCAAGCTTCTGACTCCCGGGCTTCCTGTCACGACGCTGGCATCGGAACAACTATATCTACCTAATGAAGTCCTTCCTGTTTGTGCCCTCTCAGAAAAAGTAGTCTTCATATTACTCTTTAGCACATCCACTTACATATAAGTTCAATGTCTTTTAATTTGTTCTTGTACTGAATTAAAAAATAGAAACAATAAGCGCTGTAATAATCATTCTTTAAATTACCCATGAACAGCATTATGCAATGGTACATGATCATTGTTTTAAAATAATGTTGAAAACACTTGTAAGATGAGAAAATGGGGAATATGTATACATAATTGCAATGCAATTGAGAGACAGGTAATTGAAGCCCCAAATAGTATAATTTATATTTCGAAACTTCAAGAACTACTAGAAATGAAGCATACAATATATTGTGATACATAAAAGTATATAGTTTTATAAAATTTTGGTTATTTTAAAGTTGAATTTTAAAATGTTTAATGACATTTTTATATAAATTGTTACATCCAACTGTTTAGTTTTGTGTCGTATTGTCCGTAGTTCGAATAATTTTATGCATATAGGACAAATTATTGTCTTTAATTGGTTAGACAACATTTACTTAGAAAAAAAATAATTGCGACAGAATATTGGTTTGGCCGACTTTGGCGCATCTAAACCTGTGAACGGAGCTCAGAGCTCTTCATGCTCTGTCATTCCGTTCCCCCGGAGGCCATTTTATCCTCACAATTTCTGTCTTTTTCCTCAAAATTTCCCTTTTTTCATTTAAATTTCCCTTTTTTCCCTCAAAAAAGCACCTAGCTTCCCACTTGCAAAAACGAGCGGCATATAGGCAATTTTCGATCCATCGAATTGTTTGAGTGGTTTGCTTATTCGAGGGCAGAGCAGTGGGCATAGGATGTGCCAAATCGATACACAGGTTCCAGCGTCAGGAATCAGACCCAAACCATCACCCATTTTGTTCTGTCAGTCATCTTATCCTCCATATTGGATCCAGGTGAGCTTGACATTTGACATTGACTCCAGTGAGTTTTGATCTTAAAATATAAAATCCCCAAAAAAAAAAAAAACTAAAACATCCCCAAATCTATATAAAACATTAAAAAACAAATTTTTTTAAAATTATTAAGTTAGAATTTTAAATGTTTAGGCCTAGTGCGGACGAAAGATTGTAACCGACACGCCACCGACATGCCACCATTTTATGACAACCAAGCACCATGTTGGACCCAGGTAACCCTTACCCATGACCTTGACCCTACATCCGTGACATTGAATGAGATTTAAAAAAATTCGACAAAAAATTATAAAAATTAATTAATTCATGAAAGTCAGTGACGTATTACAGTATTGTCTACTACAAACATCTTGGATCCATTTGACAAATAAACTGGTTACCTTTGACTTAAAACCCTAAAATTCTAAAACACACAAAAAAAATAATAATAATAAAAAATTATAAAAACGCGCTTAAAAAATGTAAAACTATTAAAAGTTTATTAATAAATGTATTGGATATTAAAAAAAAATTTGTTTATGTTTTGGCTAAGAGGACGAGGAACTGCAATCGAACAAGTACCATGTTATGACGTCACCCAAACCCAATGTAGAACCCATGTGACCTTGACCTATTTCCTTGATCCTATCTATAACTGTGTCATTGGATGATCTTAGAAACAACAAATCGAGAAAAAATGGTAAAAATTTAATAAATTCATAAAAGTCAGCAATTATATTTCAATACTGACTACTACCGCCATGTTGGATCCTGATGCCCTTGATCTTTAACCTCAACCTGGTGGTTTTTGACACTGAACCCAAAAATTCGTCATAAATCCCAAACTTTTCCTACAAATGTATAAAAAATTATTAAAAATTATTATAAGAAATGATTTGTATAAATAATTTTTAAAAACATACATTTCCGGAGGTATCCCACAGCACCATGCCCAGAAGACGACTGAACCCCCCTCCCCTTTCCCAAAATATAATTTTACCAGAAAATATTAAAAAGTAAAGGCTTGATTTTTTATAAATATTTCGATCAATCTCGCATACTTTCCATAAATGAGCTTCGACTTCAGCACCACAATCAGCACCACAATCAGCACCACATACCCCAATATTTCCATCAATATTTCCATCTCGCCGCCAGTATTTCAATCTTTCCATCAATCTTTCGCAATATTTCTACCAATATTTCACATTCTTCCAACCAATAATTCAATCTTTCCATAAACCTTTCAATCTTTCCATCAACCTTTCAATCTTTCCATCAATCTTTCGCAATCATTCTGTCATTTTTTCACAATATTTCCATTAATTTTTACAAACTATTAAAAGGTTAATTTTTATATTTTTTAAAATAAATTTTTAATAATTTTTGTAATGTGTTTGGTGATTAATTTTTTTAATTTTTTTTTTTTTTTTTTGAAATTTTTGGGTTGTGAGATCAAAGGGAACTGGGGTTAATGCCAAAGGTAATGGACAAGGTTACCTGGCCAAAATAGCGGTCAATATGGCTGACAGATCTAAGATCACAAAATTCCTCTATAGTACTTAGTTCATTTAGTTCCCTCTCAAACTTTATAATCTTTCTTCGATGGTCTCGAAAGCATTTGTCTGCCTAGTTCTGCCTTCTACATATACCGGCCGAGTGGAAGTGTTTTGATGAAACTTTACTGAAGCCTGTGGTTATCACAATAAATGTTAAAAACTGTCTGCTATGGGCAGTGCCCTACCATTATTATTTTAGATACATTCTCTTATTCTAAAATAAAAAATTGGTTGTCTGTAAAGTCGGTTTACTGACGATAGTTGAACGTGACAACGTCTTAAGAAAATACTGATGGAATGGTAGCATTTTTCAAAAGAAAATTTTAATTTCATTTGTTTAATAGATTTGTATGTATATAGAGAAGGAGGTAATTGGAAATCACAATGAAATTGATCAAGTGAGATTTATTTGTACGCATAAATACAATTATGTCAATTTTTCGCTCGTTCCGCGCTCTCGCTTGCACTTCAAGCCTTACATGGAACGCCTCAGAGCGAGGTAACGCCGCATGCGTCATGTTTTTTCGTGCGTGCAGCCGGCTCTATCGAATTATAAGACGTTGTCACGTCAAAAAATTTAAAAATATTTTGCAGTGATTCTGCTTTTTTGTGCAGGTGGTATATAAACTGTAACAGTGCATCATTATTTTTGACGAAAGGTGTACCCTTAGGAATGAGGTGGCTCCCTTCGCCACCTCTTTAAATCCATCAAGGTGTGGGTGACCAGGATGATTTTGAATCCGAATCTCACTAAAATATATTTTAAATTTGAAGTTCAATAATAGGTTTAGGTTAAACAGCAGATCAGTGTAACCATGGCAGAAAGAGACAATTACAATGCTAAATTGCCATACTTTGAGAATTTTTCTATAAAAACCGACATACCTAATAAATATTGCTGCCACATTTTTTACAATTTCATCGACCAAATGCTTTTTGACAAAACAACATGTAAGAGTATTGGTCTGGAGATATTTCAGCTTTGAATATTCCAAGATACAATTACAAAAACATCTCATCAATTTCCCACACAAATCTTATTCATTTCGCAAAAAATATAGAGCATGCCTAAAGCCAGTTAGATAAGGTTAAGAAAGGATGTGGTTGCAACACGAGTATTGAAATTCATGTTATATGTCTTAATGGTCCCACGAGAGTAGAGAGCATTTGGTGTTTTATTATGTACCTTTTGTTTTCTATTAAATTAAAGTAGTGTAATTGTAACATTGCGAGGAACGTAAGATATTCATATTTACTGATGTGTTCTAAATATAAAGAGTAAGTATAGTGAAACTGAAGTTTTCGAGTGTAAAATTAGGTTGCTTGTTTTTACAGTCAGTTATTTTCAAACAAAGTTTGCTAGAACCTTTGTGAACTACCGGAAAAGCCTAAGGAAGCCATTAAAATACCACATACGCCAATATTTTTAAAATGCAGCAGAAATATACTTTCGTAGTTCTTTAAACTGAAAGAAAATGTAGCTTCCTTGGCGAATGTTTCGGAAATAGTTTGCACATGGTTTAAAAAAAAAAGTGAAAAAAATTCTAGGTTCTGACAAAATTCCAATGAACCTAATTATGAATAATTCGCAAATCAACTCATACACATGAAAAATTAACATGTGAAATATTGAATCTAAATATCTTGAAATGTGACATGTCTCCAAATGTGCTGTTAAATAATAAATATTTAAACCCTAAATTTGCACAAATGTGTGCTTTATCAGCAGACACATAGGGCTATAAAATATAACAAATTAACACCATACAACCACACATAAAAAGGTGGAAATTTAATAATAATCTTTAAACAAATGAACAAGTATGGCCCACTCCAAGAAGTACGATATCCAGATATCATTGCGGCGAAATCTCAGGAAGAAATGTTTCGGGAACATCTCTGAAACATTTGCTTGGAAAATTTACATTGTAATACTCCTAAAATAATTCTGCAGTGTAAACTACAAAATTGTACTTTTTTAATATTTCTGAAATTTTTTTTAACATTTTCACTAAAATGTTACTTTTTGATGTCTCTAAAACATGTCCGAAATATGTCTGGAACATTGTAAGCTATATGGGTGAGTGTTATATCAGAAAGCAACAGGGTGAAATACAATAAAAACCAACAGAACACCACAGAACCCAATGGAAAACACAAAGACTACATTAGAATACAGCATTTTGAAATGAAACAGAAAACGACAAAATAAAACAGAAATCATTAGAAACCCTACAAATAAATCATAAAACTACAAAACACATCATATACAAATGTAGAACAATAAGACCACCATAAACGGACAGGATCAAATAGAATAAAAACGTGACGCAAGTACCGCCACTGTGGAAGACATAGTGGCTTATATGGTCAGAGTTAATGTCCCCCAGGCACCGACTATCAAGTGCGTGGAGGTTGCGGTAATTGTAATGAGGTAGGCTATTACTGTTGTATTTGAAGTACGAATATAATGTCTCGTATATATTCACAAATACACAACATCAACACTTGAGAGATGCGGTACTGGGATAGTTTGGTTTCTCGTATTCACTGGGCGAATTGGTGGTTGAGTGGGTCTTCTCTGGGCAACGAATTTTATACTTAACTCAGCGGTGAGTGTGGGAAGGCTGCCATCTGGGAATGAGCTCCAGCGAAGTGGTAGGCCTTGGAAGCAGGCCCGCAGGTGCTGCCTTCTCCCTGGACTGCTGTTCGGACTCGTACTCACGTCTTCTCGCGATTCCTTCCCGCAACTCTTCCCTCGGCCCGGTGATGATCAACTATCCCCCCTGTACTCTCGAAACGGAGTTTTTATGCTTGCAAGCCCCCAGTCTTAATTGTCGGGACATGGTGCCTTGTGGGGGAGGGAAGGAGGTGAGGGGGTGAAGTGGAAGAATGCCGAACAAAGCCTTCCACCACACGTGTCCTGATTTCTGAAGTTTTAGGTGGGTGGGGGAGGGGTAACACGCCCGTAGCTTACTATCGTCAGCTATACTTCCATGGTGCGTATTTTTTGAGTTTAGGAGAAATACACCTGATTATTTGGGTGATATCTCGAGAATTCCCTGCACTGCACAGATCTCACGGCGGCTAGAGGCGTAAGGTGATGAAGGGGGGGAGGGATAACTACGCAGCAGGACGCGCACCAAGCCACCTGTACTGCCATCTACCATCTGCCGTATTCCACATGCCACCTTGAAGGCGCCAGCAAAGTGTGCTAGGCCGGGGGGATGTGAGGGGGTTGTGGGCCAGCGTCGTTCCATTATCACTAAACCGTCACGCGACAACTCCCCCCTCATCTCTTCGAGGCTGCGCCACTCTGTACCAAAAATCGCAGATTTCCGCTTAGTTTCGCTTCTGAAAGGTCACCTACTCTGCGTTCTTAGTCTCGCTACGTGTTTCTCCGCTTCACAGGCGGCGAGCGGCCCGGGTTCTCGCTTATCGGCTGCCTGCTGTCTCAACTCTCCGGGCGCGAGCCCTGTGTAACAGGCGTGGCTCTGCCTGCAAGAAGGGGCTAACACCCCGGCCTTGCGGGGTTACCATATACAAAGTTTTCTATTCACAAAAACCGACACATTTCTCCTGGGGTTCTACTCCTTGGTTCTCTATTTGAACTCGCAAAATACCTAGGGCGATACAATTCTGATCTAATTTAAACTTATCTAGTACCACACTTCGCTCAGTACATTACACATTCACGTTCTTACATTGTCACTCACCAATTTACCTGGTACAAATGACATGGTTACACAACATGACCCTCAAAATTGTTTTAATTGTTCTTCTGGGCTTTGGTTTCCTGGTAAAGCGGAACACCTTCTTGAGGTATAAAACAAACAGGTGGCGGAAGGCCTGTATCTATTGCCCAACTGTCAATAGTCTTACGTTTTGGTGACAGGAATTAATTAATTTTTTTACGTTAAGTTCGACTACACATGTCACCAAAGAAAAAAACCCTCTTACATTCCAGGCTGGTAACTGTTCAATGGTTCACACTATTGGCTGGCACTCGGCCAGTTTTTACTAAATGTCTGACGAAAAAAACAAAGCACTCTGACAAATGTTACGTTTTTACTTTACGATGACAAACAGGTGGTGAAAAGAAAACAAAACCCTCTTATCTGCTAGGCTGGTGTTTCCGCCAGTTTTTTTTTTTACCAAAACCTACACACACTTAATATATCCTAATTTGTACATTGTATTGTTACTGTTACGACGGCTTCACAGGCCGTGACAAAAAAAGAAAACTACCCTTTTATCTTACTATTTCGGCCACCTCCCTCTTATGCAGGCGGTGTTGAAAAACAACAGTATTGTAGACACTGGAAAAATACACACCCTATTCTTATCTTAAGTTAGTACACTTAGATACAGGCATCTGGCATTTCTTTTTACCTATGACGTCCTGCACTTATTTTTCACGGCACCGATGTGGCTTCTCACACATTATAAGGTTACACAGATAAATAATTAAAACACTTCGTAGCACTTTTAGTTCCGTGGTTAGGTAGTGCCTGCCTCTTACCTTCCTCTCACAGCAGGTGACATGAGAAAAACAGGCTTCCCTCATGCCACACAGAGTCTGTTATTGTAGTCGGCTTGGTTCACGAGGTCGGTACTAGCGACGCTCCCTATAGAAGCCTGGCTTCTCCCTGCCTCTGCAGATGCGCCAAGGTTGCACACGCCTGACTTCACCCCCCGTCGGACTAGGGGGCGGTTTGCCCTGCACTGGATCCCTGACAGCGTGCGGGGCAGAAGTCTGCGTTGTCATCCTCTCGCCCAGCAGGCTTGAAGCTGTCACCTCGGAACTCGTACCTGGCTCGGCTGCGGGCATCCCGTACTTCCTCGCCTGTAGAGTTTGGTGTCGGGTTCGTTGCTCGGCTGGCGCAGATCCGTCTTGGGGTAGCTCCGTTTTTCCTGTTCCTTCACTCGCGTTTTCTTTCTCTTCCTCGTTTATTTCCGCCTTTCTCCCGCTCGCCTGTTCGCTTTTGCCCACTTCTCCTTCGCTCGTACATTCTTCTCCCTCCCTCGTCTGTTCGCTTCCGCTTACTCGTTCTTCGCGCGTATCTTCTCCCTCCCTCGTCTGTCGGCTTTCCCTTGTTGCCTCTGGCGCCTGGGTATTTTCCGGCTGATAAGTGGCTGTGGTTTCCCGCTCGCCTCTCG
>NQII01002209.1:297303-318755 GCA_002778355.1 Clitarchus hookeri
CTCACCATTCGGTGACCTAGTGACACACTGCGGGATTCTCCTGGGCTGTTATTTGTACTTCCTGTGGGACTATTGGGGTAGGGTTCGGGTATAGGGCGCATCTGGTTCCGTGGCACCTTATGCCTATTCCCCCTCTCGTCCTCTGCTCAATATACATTCCCCTGTCTCTCAACTATGATATACAGCCCACGCCACTTAGGCGCAAAACCCGCACAGAATTTCTCACTAGCTTGTCTTAAAGGATGGCTGCGTATTAATATGTGACTACCCTCGGGCAAGTGATGTCTTGTGGTCGCTTGTTTGGGGTATTTCCGCCGGATATACAGTTGTTGGTTTCTCTCAGCTGTTCCAGTTCTCCATACAGCCTCNTTGGGGTATTTCCGCCGGATATACCGTTGTTGGTTTCTCTCAGCTGTTCCAGTTCTCCATACAGCCTCTCTTCGTATTTCTTCAGGGGCGGGAAGTTCTGTAAGTTCTGTTTCCCATTGCCATTCTCCAGGTCTGCGGAGATTGTACCCCAGAATTAGGTAGCTGGGAGAAGTTCCAATGGCATCATTGTGCCGACGTCGCAATGTATACAGGATCTCAGGTAGGTGTGTGTCCCATTGAGTATGATTCGTCCCCATTCTAATTCTCATATTCTTCTTTAATTCTTGATTCCGGCGTTCGGTAGGGTTGGCCTGTGGGTGGTAAGCTGGAGTCGTCCAGTTTTCTGCCCCCCATGTCTCACAGGCCTTCCTCCATTTTCCCCCCGTAAACTGGGTTCCATTATCGGTTAACACACATTTCGGGTACCCCCATCGTGGAAATACCTCTCGCTCCATTTGCCGGATTATTGTGTGGGCCTCCTGGTTGGGTAACGGGAACGCCTCTGTCCACCTGGAGAAAAGATCGGTCACGACTAGGAGGTATCTCTTTCCTCGGGGTGTGCGTGGGTAGGGGCCCATGATATCGACTGCGATGTGTGTCCATGGAGTTTTCGGTCGACGGGGTGTGTATCGTATCTTTGGTGTAGGGTAGGCCTTGTTTTCATAACATTTCTGACACCTGGCGACGTATGCCCTCACATATCGACTAATTCCGTGCCATGTATATCTGTTGGTCAGGGCCCTTAAGGTCTCGTGAAAACCCGGATGTCCTGCGTGGGGATGGTCATGATGGTGTTCACAGATACTGTCTCGCAGCTCGTGGGGGACCCAGATTTTCCAGTGATCTGCTTGTGGGTGCGGTCTGGCCCAGATTATGCCATCTCTTTCCTCGTACTGTTCTGGATACCTCCTTATTAACCCCTGTAATTTGGGGTCGGCCTGCTGTTGGTCTCGTAACAGATTTTTGTTTTCGTGGAACTTTACTAACTGTAGTTCCACGTCATCCGGCCGTGGAAGTTTTGGAGGAGAGGGGGGCAGCATTCGCTCCCAGTCGTCAGTTTCTGTCTCTTTGTTGGGACTCTGTGGTCGACGGGATAAGGCATCGGGCAGCTCGTTGTTCGAGCCTGCACAATGCTCGATGGTGAAGGAGAATTCCAGTAACAATAAGGCCCACCTACCCAATTTGGCTTTCTCGTCACTCTTGGTTTTCAGCCATGTAAGGGCCTTATTGTCCGTCCTGAGAATGAATGGTCGGTCCTCAAGGTAATAGCGGTATTTGCGGACTGCCCAAATAACCGCCAAGCACTCCTGCTCGTTGCTGTGGTAGCGGCGTTGTGTCTCGTTTAGCATGGTACTGGCATACGCGATTATTCGTCGCTGGTTCTGTGACGGCTCCTGGTATAGGACAGCGCCCATTCCGGTTCCACTTGCGTCGGTCTGTAAAATTAGGGGTAATCCTGGCATAGGTCGGTATAGCATGTTTATGCCGCCATACCGCGCCTTTAATATTTGGAATGCTTCTTCGTGCCTGTCTGTCCACTTCCAGCGGGTTGTTTTGAGTAGCAGTTCATTAAGGGGAGCCATAATAGGGGCGACATCTGCTATAAACTCTCTGAGCCAATTACATAATCCCAGAAAACGTTTCAACTGTCTCCTGTTAGTTGGTACTCTAGCCTCCTCAATCTCTCTAACTTTTTCGGGCTTTGGATAATTCCCGTCGGGGGTAATTATGTGCCCTAAGTATTCTACTCGGGTCTTCCCGAAGTGACATTTCTCCAGTCTGCACGTGAGTCCATGTAGTTCAAAGCGCTCCAGGACTTTTTGCAAGTGCACCTGATGTTCTTCCCAGGTGCGCGAATATGCAATGACATCGTATAGATATGCTAGGCAAAATTGGCCGCTATAGCCCATCAAAACTACTTCCAACATCAGTCTTTGGAAAGTAGCAGGTGCATTTTTCAACCCGAAGGGCATTACCCGAAACTGCAGGGTTTCCCCTTCTGGGGATGTAAACGCCGTATATTTCCTGGATCCTGGGTGTACCGGGATTTGCCAGTATCCACTACGCATGTCTAGAGTGGGGAATATACGTGCGTCCCCTAGGTCGTGGAGCATATTAGCCAGGTTTATAGTTGGGGGTGCTATAGGGTATGTGATATTGTTTAAGGCCTGGTAGTTCGCATAAAAGCGACGAAGTTCTCCATCTTTCTTTGGCACAAGCAAACTCTGGCGTTATATGGTGAGTCAGTTGGCTCCACTATTCCTTGTGATTTCATCTCGGCTACGTGGTCTAAAATTATTTGCCTGCAGTAGGCGGACGGGTTCCCTGGTCGGCAGTATATGGGGCGAGCATCGGTTACGCAGATTTCATGTTGATTGGCCGTGGTCTGATTTAATCTGCCGGTATGCTCAAATACGGCTACGTGAGCGTTGAGTATCCGCAATAATGTCCTGAGTTGGTCAGTCTCGAGTTGGTGGTTTACCTCTTCATTACAAATTTCTTGTAATTTTTGTGTGTTTATTGGGGTTTCCCAGTTAATGGCCATCCTATCCCGCTTGCCCAAATATAGGCGCTGTTGTCCACAGTCAATTATGCAATTTTGGCTGGTTAGCCAATGTTGCCCGAGGATAATCTCCTCCACTAAATGTGGTGCGCAAAAAAATTCAGTTTGTACTGTTTCCACCTCTGTGGACACTGGCAATGTAATAACTCCATCTATGGTCAGTCGTGACTCAGACTGGGCCATTTGAATTATTCTGGAGTTTTCCTTTATCTGGCTTTTCTGTTCGGGAGTTAGCAGCTGGCTTTTGATGAAATTGCCTGTTGCGGCCGTGTCCAGTACTGCCCTAAGCTCTTGGTTATTTATGCGGATTCCTATCCGAGGTGCGTGTGTTCCCGGCTTCAGATCGCTTAATGTTAAAATTGGTTCCACCCTTCGAATTATGCCGGGGCCGACGGGCGAATCTGTGTCCCGGCGGAGGCATTTCCCGTCTCTCTCCTCCCACCCTGACGGTTCCCCTTCCCTATGTCGAGGGGGCCAGCTGTGGTGTCTTTTTCCTTAGTGGCTGCTACGCGGCTTCTCACTGTGGGGCAGTCTCTGTGGAAGTGTCTTTCAGGGCAATACCAACACTTAGGTGGCAAGGATTGTTCCCCTGCGTCTCTAGCGGGTTTGCTACTCTGTGCTGTTCGCGCTGCGTGTGCGGGAGGCAGGCGGGCCGGGACGTTTGTTTGCTCTTGTTCTTCGTAATCTAGTTCCGCTTCTATCGCTCTCTGTACTAGCTCTTCTAGCCCCGTCGCCATAGGGTGACGCAGGGCCGTTCTTATCGCTGGTAACATTAACTTGGTAATGATACGCACTCCCTCTGCCTCGGTGCTTCCTGGAGCGATACGAGAATACATTTGTGCTTTTCGTCTAATAAAAATTTCTGATTCTTCGTGTCTCTGTTGTTTGTGTGTGTAGAAGTCTGTTCTTAAAGCGGTAAGAACTTCCTCTCCTGCGAACTTATTGTTCAAGCGAGTCGCGAATTGCTCCCAGCTAGTTACGAACTCGCCGTATTTGTTCCACCAGATAAGGGCCGCGCCTTTTAACTGTTCTCGTGCCTTCAGCACCCACCGTTTATTAGGAATCCCGCCAGCCTTGAATTCGTGTTCACAATTATTTATAAAATATACAGGGTCTTCATGAGGCCTGCCTGAAAATTCTGGCAGCACTATTTTTTCGGGTATTCTACGTGTCTGTTCTATGTGACTCGCGGGGGTTCTTTCTGAGGGTGAAAAATGTTCCCTTCCTTCTCGGTTTTGGCGCTTCCTTTGTTCCCGGCATTTCCCGCAGTTGTTTTGGGTGCCTGCCGTAGGTCGGAATGTCTGGGGCCAACCGATACACTTATTACAATAGGGCTGTGAACAGAGGCTGCACTGGACCCTGTATAGTCCTGTCCCGCTACAAAATCGAGCACTGCATGGCTCTAGTTGGGGAATCTCGCCTTCGCTTCCCCCATCCCTTGTCCTTAGGTTCTCTAGTAGGGTTTCTTCGGCTCTCGCCTCCCTTCCCTCCGGTGTCTTACTGATACGCATATTCTCCATACTTATTGCCTGCCGCCTATAGGAATCCCTATGTTGCCGGCCTAGTACCCTTGGCTCCTCTAGTACGAATTGGTCGGGCGCCAAAGGGTTTGATGAGACCCCCTTAAGTCTTTGGTTCATCCTGACTAGCTCTGTAATTCTGTTACGGGTGAGACCCCTTTTCTCGGGTATACAGGTATAGTCGGGTTCTTGATACTTTCTTTACAGATGTATCTACGCCCCACCGTTGGGAAGCCAAATTAACTTGACGCAAGTACCGCCACTGTGGAAGACATAGTGGCTTATATGGTCAGAGTTAATGTCCCCCCGGCACCGACTATCAAGTGCGTGGAGGTTGCGGGTATTGTAATGAGGTAGGCTATTACTGTTGTATTTGAAGTACGAATATATTGTCTCGTATATATTCACAAATACACAACATCAACACTTGAGAGGTGCGGTACTGGGATAGTTTGGTTTCTAGTATTCACTGGGCGAATTGGTGGTTGAGTGGGTCTTCTCTGGGCGAAGAATTTTATACTTAACTCAGCGGTGAGTGTGGGTAGGCTGCCATCTGGGAATGAGCTCCAGCGAAGTGGTAGGCCTTGGAAGCAGGCCCGCAGGTGCTGCCTTCTCCCTGGACTGCTGTTCGGACTCGTACTCACGTCTTCTCGTGATTCCTTCCCGCAACTCTTCCCTCGGCCCGGTGATGATCAACTGTCCCCCCTCTACTCTCGAAACGGAGTTTTTATGCTTGCAAGCCCCCAGTCTTAATTGTCGGCACGTGGCGCCTTGTGGGGGAGGGAAGGTGATGAGGGGGTGAAGTGGAAGAACGCCGAACAAAGCCTTCCACCACACGTGTCCTGATTTCTGAAGTTTTAGGTGGGTGGGGGAGGGGTAACACGCTCGTAGCTTACTATTATCAGCTATACTTCTGTGGTGCGTATTTTTTGAGTTTAGGAGAAATACACCTGATTATTTGGGTGATATCTCGAGAATTTCCTGCAGTGCACAGATCTCACAGCGGCTAGAGGCGTAAGGAGATGAAGGGGGGGAGGGATAACTACGCAGCAGGACGCGCACCAAGCCACGCGTACTGCCATCTACCATATGCCATATTCCACGTGCCGCCTCGAAGGCGCCAGCAAAGTGTGCTAGGCTTGTGAGAAGGGGGGGGGATGTGAGGGGGTTGTGGGCCAGCGTCGTTACATTATCACTAAACCGTCACGCGACAAAACAAACAGAACATAACAGAAACCAATGTAAATTACTGGGTCTATATCAAAATTCAACAGAATGTAATGCGACATAAAGAAACAAATTATAGCAATTGGTAACCCCTACAAAAATCAACAAAAAATGTAATAAAAACACAAAATACAACAGAAACTGAGGTGCAACGATAGGGTTTCGTCAAAGCTAAATTGTTAACATTTCATAAACACTAACAGAAAACGATATCAACCAAAAGAAACTATCGGGACTGCATCAGAATTTGATACAATGAAATGCCACAGATATCAGCAAAATACAACATATACCAATGGAAACCACCGTCAGAATAAAATAATCCAATAGTGTGATATTCAATTTAAACCAACAATACACCACAGATACCAACTAAAAACACTGAAAATTTAATAGTAAACAACAGATTACACTGGAAATACAACAGATTTGATAAGTTTGTGTTACAACAGAAATCAACAGAGCACAACAGAAACCACTGGAAAGTGGTTAAATGAATAGAAAACAAAATAAGGCTCTAAAATGCAATCTGTAAAACCAACATGATACCATATTGTGCTAGCAGTTACTAAACTATCCACAAGAGTTCACTCTGTCTCGTTTATTTTAGTATAATAGTAAACAATAGCTAGATGGCATTTACTAACGATTTAATTATTCTTATAGTTTGTTAACAAGAGTATGTTACAGTACAGGATTATTTTAATTTTCCAAATTATATTATTTTCTGCACACATTTCAAAAGAAAAATGCCATTACTTAAAAAATTTAATTACCAATTATAATACTGAAGTTGTGTTTGAAATCACAGATCCTAACCAATACTACAAAAATACAAAGTCACAACAACATATTTCAACAAATGGCATCAGAAACTAATTAACACTACTGTTTATACAATATAAACCAGCAGATTGTAATACAACATAAGCCTACAAAGCACAACAGAAACCAATGAAAACAACTTGAAAGACAACAGAAACCAACAAGGTTAAATATAATGAAAACCAACGGAACACAACAACTCTCGAAACTACTGGGAATAATATGGAAACGAACGGGTTGTAATAGGAACAAAAACCAACAAAACACAACAGTAAGCAATGAAAACAACTTGAAAGACAACAGAAACCAACAGGGTTAAATAGAATGAAAACCAACAGAACACAACAACTCTTGAAACCACTGGGAATTATATGGAAACGAACAGGTTGTAATAGGAACAAAAATCAACAAAGCACAACAGTAAGCATTGAAAACAACATGAAAGAGAACAGAAACCAACAGGGTTAAATACGATTAAAACCAACAGAACACAACAACTGTTGAAACCACTGGGAATTATATGGAAATGAACGGGTTGTAATAGGAACAAAAACCAACAAAGTAAAACAGTAAGCAGTGGAAACTACTGAAAATACAAGGGAAGCAATTGGGGTAAAATACAATAAAACCACCAGAAAACAACAGACTCCTATGGAAACAACTGAGAGGGCAGCACATACCAACATGTTACATACATCCCAATAGAAACTATTTAAATATAACAGAAAACAATATAAACTACTGGCGCAACAGGAACCAACGGAGATAATGTTTTTGAAAGCAACAGAAACCAAAATGATCCATTATGAAGAAAAACAGAAACTAATTGAAAGCGGTCATTTCAGACTTTAAATACAAGAGAATTTACAATGGTAACCAAGACATCTGTAACAGAAAGCAACAGCAATTTTATGTTGGATTTTCTGTTGGGTTATGTTGTACATTTTTAATAGCGTAAATTTTAACACCTTCTGATACAAACAAATTCCTAGGTTACTTCAGGAACAGTTAGGATGCTATACTATACATATAAATAATAACTATTTAATATTATAATATGATTATGCGTAGGATATTTTTGAAATATGCCATTTCCATGTGATTACAAAATCAATCAGGTTTGTGGTCTACCATTACCAGATTTCTGTAGTGGACTTAACAAAGACGGAAGATGTTTGTTACAAGCATACAAATCAAATACACTGCCCTAATCAATTCAATACCATAAATATTGTAACTGTCCCCATACTCTGTCACAATATATGTTGCCCTTTAACTTAGCAATAAATTTTGCACATTACTATTGAAACTTCTAGATTTACTCTAAGCCTATACATATAGTGTTGGTCGTTATGCCATATTGTAGGCACATAAAGGACAATGGAACTATGTGGTTTTTTGGCTTTAACTATTTAGATTGTTACGAATTAAATCCAGTTTCCGCAAGACGTCTTATGGAATTTTATCATAAATACCCAACTATGGTGAAAAATTTATTCTAAAGCATGCTTTAGAAATCAAATATAATTTTTAAATATTTAATATGTGCTTCGAAAATCACTTAGCGATGCTATTTTAAGCCCAGCACACAAGAAACATCAGTGTTTGATGTATATATCGAACACAGGATTGTAGGATTCAGCAATACAAATTTTTTTTCAAAAACTAAAATTTTTTGAAAAATTTTATGTTATATTTTAAAGTTTCATCTTTTTGAAAAAATTTTTTTAACTTTTACAATGGAAATATTTTAAAACACCTTTTTGGAGGTGTGTTTACAAATTGTTTTAGGTCTCAGATATTACGGAAGCATTGTTATTCACAAAGTATAGCTACAATTTTACCTCATTAATTAGGTGATTACTTTATAAGTGCGTCATGGAAGAAGAGATGCTGGTTGAGAATGAAATTTGGGGAATGGTAGGAGGGGGGAATGGCCGGATCTAGACTCTACTCTCAGTGTTTGCCCAGAAACCAAAGGTGTATGAGACATCAATAAGTGTCATTTTCTCTATTGCTCTCTAGTAAATATCAACACTGGCCTACCAACCTTCTCCTTAATAAAATGTCAGGTCACCATCGAAAGTCCCATGGCATTGCCCTGCTGATGGAAATACTGCACTAATTTAATGCTTTTTACATTGAAGCGAGGAGGCACCATTTGCAAACGCTTTTCTCATGTATTTATGACATAATAATAATGCCTATGTGTTCTGTTATCTAGCGAAAATTCAAGAGTATCCGAACATATTAAGGTAAAACTGGACAATCGAAATTTTTTTTGGTCAAAATCTGATATACACAATAAAAAATTTCAAGTCACGACTCAGTTAGTAAAACAATCTTCTCTCGTAATAAACTTGCTACCATGCACACTCAAAACTAAGCTTCTTATCTATATCTTATCAATGTGTATTTTTGCTTAAACCAGAACATCGCACCTTCCTCAGTTTGACGGTTAGTCGAGTTATAAATCCACGAGCATTGCGGAGCTGAGTCACTTACAGCAATCTATTTGTACCGGAAAAGGCGATTATCACACTGCCTAGTCGCCAGAGTGGATTTGGTAAATGAAGATAAAAAACCTGGATTATACTGAAATGTTCAAAGCTGGTCTAAATCATTTTCCACATTCCTCGAACTTACAACTTGTACATAGAGTTCTAATTGCACCCTTGCCAGAAAAACTTACGAAATTTTGCAGGGGGTCTTACATTATAGAGTGCTCGATATGAAGGGGGATGGGGGAGGTCCATCACAGTACAATCCTCTTCAGGAACTGCTTGTGGGTATCCAGACATAAGAGAATGATTTTGTGTCATTGTATAGAGGTTAGTGGTCTTTAAGGAAATATCTAACTATCGGCATTCAGCTATGCACCGAATTGTGCTATCCCTGATAAGAATTCCTCGTAAGTTAGATTCTGGCTCCCCACAACTTTTTCCCATTACACCTTCACATATTTGACACCTGCAACTAATAATCATCCAAGCAAGTCCAACTGTAAAGTTAAAATGAATTTTTTCTTTATCTGAATCATAGAACGTTTTATGGTGTCAAGCGAGAAATATTGGACCTCCAGAAGTTTTCTACCAGTACCCACAAATGTTATTCTATAGTCGCTGAAGAATTCGATTAAGCAGTCACGTATACAAAAAATCTTCGAACGCTGAAACGAAAGCCCTTGCAACCAAATCTGACACAAGCTCTAAATGAAGATGCGCTGTGAAGTGAAGAACAAATAGATCTAGATATATTTAAAAATATGTTAATTTCTGAGCCTCACTCACT
Organism: Clitarchus hookeri; assembly: GCA_002778355.1. Classification (NCBI taxonomy): domain Eukaryota; kingdom Metazoa; phylum Arthropoda; class Insecta; order Phasmatodea; family Phasmatidae; genus Clitarchus; species Clitarchus hookeri. The sequence continues at coordinate 307,099 of NQII01002209.1, forward strand.
GATATGTTGAAAGGTTCTGTTAACATGTCCGCAAAAACAGCGAGATTTACGGGAAGGGGAGGGTGAGGATAGACATCCCCCCACCACCCCGAGCAACAAACACAGAACATGACATTTAACTCCGTGCTTCCATCCCCTCTTACCACTCAAAGTTATTTACCCGCAATCTGTATCTTATTTCATTACAAACATTTTAACAGAATTTAATATATTACTAAAGATAACAAATAAATGAAAACACTATAAAAAGGAACGTTTTTTTTGTGGTAGTGCTTTTTCTTTTTTCTTTCTACAGTTTCATAAAAATTATAAAGACATACAAATATAACAATATTCGAACAATTTAGCACACTATTCTCTACAGCTAACAAAAATTATGAGGTCCTTCCATTTTCGAACGAATTCAAACTTTCCCTATTTTCTGTCACAAACTTTGCAAAAATAAACAACAGGATGGCTGTGTCTACTACAATGTTTGTTTGTAGACTCTTTAATATACGCTGTGTTGCCTTAGGACTTTGTATCACAAGCGATGACAATTCTGAAGAAAGAGAGTGGAATGGTGGAGAAGCATAGTTGGCGAGTGCTGAGAGACGGAGAAGGACAAGAGACGTTGCATTGCGTCGTGGTACATTAATGTGTGTGGACATGCTGTCAACGATGTGGCTTTGTTTGTTGTCATAGTCAATAGAACAATGTAGCAGTCAAACTCACAAGGAATGATGTCCGCTTTGTAGAGATAAAAACGTTAAGAAGGAAAAGAAATTGCTATATATTGGCGTGTTAAGTTCTTTTATATTATAGGCTTGCACTTGTGCGTATTTCTGGTTATTTAATATGCAATTATAATCATTGGGGCTTTTGGTTTTACTAAATATTAAGGCTGCCATCATCTGCAATTCACCGATATTAATAAAGCAGTAGGAGGATATAGTAATACAGAAAGTCACGTTCGTTCCCTAGAGAAGGTTGCAACGACTCCTGCATACTCTACCCTTACTAACTCTACAGCACAGCCGTGTGAGTGTGAAGGTGACGTAGTGGCTACTGTGGTGCAAGTACGGTGTCTCTGTACGTACTTAACACTAACAACACTTGCCACAATAACACTTGAATGATCCAATACTGTTTGAAAAATCACTACTGTATATATTCTTGTACAGCGAATTTTGCATTTAAAATCATTTGCTTATGTTTTGGTTTGTTTTGAGTTGAATGTTTATTTATTTTGAACGTAATATTAAAGCTCCTACCCAGGAATAGTTAGAATTGTAATTCAGGATATCACCTCAAAATTACTATTTTTTTACTTGCTGGTTTACATTTCACGTATTTTGACAGTTTTATTTAATTTATTTTATTTTTTTTTTAGGTATGTGTACTGGGCTGAATTTTCTTTCGAATTGTTAATTATTTTGAAATCATTTTCTCTTTGTAATTTACATGGCCTAATCAGGCAATTTTTACAATAGAGGAATGTTTTTAATTACAGTTATTATAAGATGAGTGCCACTTCTCAGGAAGTGACATATATCTTGGGATTTCCCGTTATTAATTAGCGTCCCCGTGTAAGCCGCTTTTGGTTTACACTCTCTCCCTACACGCTATGGACAGCGGCACTTCGTAACGTTTCTTCTACAAGAGTTCATTTAATTTTTACATACCACCCACCATAATGTTAGGAAAGGTGTACGAGAAGCGCGTAGTTTGTTTAAATATACGGGACCTGATAAAGAAGAGGCGCTCAACGCATTGCGGTAGTTTTGAAGTTTTACGCAAAACTACGTGTGCTGCCGTCTCCACCAGTAATAATTAAGTATTACTTATATCGGGTATGGTACTTCAAATTTAAGGTTCTGTTTCATGTGTGCAATGCAATCATTTTAAACATTTTGGTTTATCAAATTAACTAGAATTTTCTAGAAAGTAATATTTGTAATTTTGAATTATTTTCTGAAATAAATGAAGGGCGTAAATATTTGGGTGGACATTAACCAGAAGCCAGCAGATAAAAAAAATTTGTTCTGTATCGGTACAAAACCTTGGATATTCTGACAAGATTAAATTCTGAGTATACTTTGAGACAGTCAAATTTTAATTTCTCTCGTTAATTATCAAATTTAATTGCTAATTTCTGAGAGGTGATTCAGTATTAAGATATTTCACAACTGAATTTCTCAACTGAACGAAAGACGTTTTTTTTTGGCGATTTGATATATATTTCTGGAATTTATGCAATGAATATTTTTATTTATCATTTAATTCTCAATGTTTTCCCGTATCATATCTGCAATAAAACTACAGTGTTCACACACCCAATGAATTCCATGTGTGTTGTGTAGTATTTGAAAGTAGTTTAAATATATTATTCTTAAGGATCTGAGTGTTTTATTTTATACAAAGGTTATGAGATTTTATGTTTTGTCAATGGCTACATGCTAAAGAGTAATGCTTTTTCACGTTATTCAGAAATCATTCATGATAACTGCTATTGTGTCAGAAGTATCATATTAATTACCTATCCGGCTTTAAGCTAAAAATCAGTCGTATTTTCATCGTATTTTAAATGTTTAATGCAATTTTTCCCACGCTTAAAATACAACAAAGGGAAGCCGCGTCGCCTGGCGTCATTACATTCCCGCTAGACGCCGCGAGCACAGTTAACATACATACATAGATCACTACATGAATGAAATACCCCGCAAAGACGTTTTGAAAATCTGTGAATTTAGTCATTGCTTGAATTCTCTTTGATTTGCCTAGAAGAGGAGGTAGATGTATCCAGACAAGGTCCAAAATAAAATTCAGGTTAGAAATTTCATTGCGAAATGTGTGAAAAATTGTGTGGCTTTCATAACTCTAGCGTCCCTCGTGATAGTAATGAAATAAGCTTTACTTTACTCAAAACTGGAGAAACCTTGAATAAAACTGGAAAATAATCATTCTTATAATTGTGCTCTACTATTCCACGTAGGCAAGGAACTCAATCTCAAGATGTCCATTGTTAAAATAAGAGAAAATCAGTTTTTACCAGAAATACAACATGGTGGAACGAAAATGGTCGGAAAAATTGTATTATCATCTTACCAATAATTTAAATTATAATAGGATTAAACTATAAATGTCTCGAAGTTCTCGGATTTCTCATTGATCTGGCACAACGAAGCATCACTCTAGACGCGCAGGAACCACTATGCGAACAGCTTCCCTATAGTAAGCGCTCGAACTTACGTTGCTATGACTAAAGTCCATATGAACCTCAAACATAGCCGTGACAGTTATAGCTATCCTCAGTGAATAATTACGCGGGCGGTTACCGTACAAGCCTTCTTCTACTTCAGCTTGCTACGTATCTTCGTCTGTTCCAGACGGCCAGTAGTTCAGGGGTTAATAGAAAAAATACTAATAAAAATCTAATTATATCATTTGAGGTTCAGCTCACGCGAGCTGGCTAACTAACTTCGTGAACTTCAAATACGCAATATTCATACTGGTCCATGACTGCGCACTGCATTGATGAAAACTGGAACCTGCTGAGCTTCCATTTGTGCACAGAAGCTACTGAAGATCATCCCACCAAAGAGAATTTGGCATCATACTTAGAGACAATCCTTGAAGACTAGAGAAAAACTAGTAGAATTGATGCTGTTGTTCATGACAATGCAATTTCTTTTACAGCTGCAGTAATAAAGTAAGTCACATAGTCAGTTTTTTTAAGCATTTCGTTGTTACTTCTACTGCCTTTTAGAAAAAACAAACCTAGCTTGTCTAAACCATGAACGACTTATTCTAAGTTGCCCTTGGTGGAGGGATTCAATCATTATGATGTGGGACAATCTTGTACGCAATCGTAGTCCAATCAGGCGCTGTCATCGCAGATTGAGTACACACAAATGCCATCAACGCTGTTAAGCATGAGATCTGTGAATGCGACTGGTCTGTACTAGAAGAACCGAACACACTATCGAAGCCTCTGAGATCTGCAACCACTGTTTTATTTCTTGTGAAAGTTGTGTAATTTTGTCAGCTGGCCNCAACGCTGTTAAGCATGAGATCTGTGAATGCGACTGGTCTGTACTAGAAGAACCGAACACACTATCGAAGCCTCTGAGATCTGCAACCACTGTTTTATTTCTTGTGAAAGTTGTGTAATTTTGTCAGCTGGCCGTCCAGTGATTAGAGGCCTTCTTGACAACCACTTCTATCCGAATTTAAATGACAGTGAAACCACAGCAACCTCCAACACCTCTATATCCATATCCCTTTCATCTCGGTTTCAAACAGACGTAAATACTCCCGGGTAAGTGATTACACATAAGCTTGATTCATTTGTTGATCCCCGATATAAGGACTTGCGTGCTGACGAGACCGCAGCTGTAGTGATCCGACGATATGTTCGCCAGATGGTAACCGAGTTTTCCACTCATACAATGGAAAACCAGCTTAGCGACCAATCAGATGATGGGATTGGGTTTTCGACCTTATTTTTCTACACCCAAACAGAGATAGGATGGCACTTCCCATTTTGAACACTGCNGTTGGACACTACCTCGGCTAACCTCAGGTTGGACACTTCCTCGGATAACCTCAGGTTGGACACCATGTAGACCCTCGTTAGTGGCGGAAAGTGCGCGAAAAGTCGTACTCCGTATTAGCTCTTTTAACAAAAATTAGGTTTTGGTCATCCAGCTTCTTCTGCTAGTTCAGAGAGTACCTTTTCTACTGCATGAAATATAGTTACTTGCTAATGTAGTTCTCTGTGCAACGAGAACGTTAACTAACTTGTATATATTCACACTAACTGAGCTTTTCTAAACCCGTAAATTGGAGATATCATTAATTTTCTTACTTTTTTATTTATGTTAAAACAAATTTGTAACATAATTTTGGTTTGTTTGTTTAGGGATAGTCGATGAAACGTCAGCGAAACCTTTCAACATACATGATAAGTTTGTATTACAACAGAAAACAACAGAGTACAGCAGTAACCATTCAAGGGTAGTTTAAATGAACAGAAAACAAAGGATGGTTCTAAATTACATGTTGTTAAACCAACATGATAGCATTTTGCGCTACCAGCGACCGAAATATCCACAAGATTTATATCTGTCTCATTTATTTTAATGTAATTCTTAACCATACAATTTTTGTCCAACTACATGGATACTACGAATGTTTTGATTATTCTTATCGCAATTAACAAATAATTTTTGCATTACATAAACAATTTAATTTTCCTAATTATATTATTTTGTGCACACATTTGAAAATAAATATGCCGCGAAATAAAAAATTTCATTACCATTCATAATACTGAAGTTGTGTTTGAAATAACAGATACCTCCGAACAATACTACAAAAACACAAGTCGCAACACTAGAGATATCAACAAAAAGCATCAGAAGCCAATGCAACTATTGTTAATACAAGATAAACCAGCAGATTGTAATACAACAGAATCCAATGAAATTAATGTTAATACAAGATAAACCAGCAGATTGTAATGCAACAGAAGCCTACGAATCACAATAAAAACCAATGAAAACAACTTGAAAGACAACAGAAACCAACAGGGTTATATACACCTAAAACCAACAGAACACAACAGAACCTAACAACTGTTGAAACCGTTGGGAATAAAATGGAAACGAATGGGTTGTAAAAGGAACAAAAATGAACAAATAACAACAGTAACCAATGGAAACTACTAAAAATACAAGGGATACCAATGGGTAAAAAACAATAAACCTCTGTGGAAACAATTGAGAGTGCAGCACAAAACAAGATACAGACCAATAAAATCTATTTAAACATAATGGAAAGCAATAGAAACCACTGGGGATGCAACAGGTACCAACAGAAAATATGATTTTCAAACCAACAGAAACCACTAAGATCCATTATCAAAAACCGCAGAAACCAACTGAATGCGGTCATTCCCACATTAATTTCAACTTAATTTACAATGGTAACCAACACATCTGTAACATAAAGCAACAAATTTTTCTGTTTGATTTTATTTTGGTTTCTGATGAAAATTGTTTAAAAGTTGTAAGGTTGAACACATTCTGATACAACCAAATTCTTAGTTTACTTCAGGAACAGTTAGAATGTTACGCTATCTGTATAAAGTCTAAGTGTACAATATTCTCATGTAATTATGCATAGAAAATTTTTGAAATGTGTAGCTTATCATGCTATTACAAGAAAAGTCAGGTTTGTGGTCTGTCATTAAAAGATATTCATAACGGACTTAACAAACACCGAAAATGTTTGTTACCAGAATACACTGCGCTAATCAATTCATTACTATAAATATATTCATTATCACAAGACTTGGCAACAACATATGCTGCCCTTAACTCACCAATATATCTGTGAACATTGCTATTGAAACTTACTAGATTTACTGTAAGCCAATACATATAATGTTGTTCGTTATACCATACTATTTGCACATAAAGGACAACTTACCTATCTGGATTTTTGGCTTCAATTGTTTAGAATTTTACGAATCAAATCAAGTATTCCGCAAGACGTCTTACGGATTCTTATCATAGAAAACCCAACTATGGTGAAAAATTTATTCTAATGCATGTTTTAAAATCATATAATATTTTTAAATAAGTAGTATTTGCTTTAAAAATCACTTAACGATACTTTGATAAGTGGAGAACACATGAAACATCAGTGTTTGAAGTATATATCAAACACAGGACTGTAGGATTCAGCAATACAAAACAATTTTTTCCGGTATTAAGGTATTTTAGAAAATTTAATTTCTAACAGTTATATATGTCAAATGTTACACTTTCATTATTTTTAAATTCTTATAACTTTTATAATGGAAACATGTTAAAACGCCTTCTAGGAGGTGTGTTTACAAATTGATTATACCTCAGAAAAAACGGAAACATTGTTTTTCACAAATTATAGATTCAATTTTACTTCATTAATTATATTATTACTTTATAAATGCGTCATGGGAGAAGATATACTAGAAGGGAAGGACGGCTGCAGGGTCGGGACTCTACTATCAGAGTTTCCCAGAAAACGAAAGTGTATGAGCAATGCCTGAGTGTCATTGTCTCTATTGTCTCTAGTAAATATCAACACTGGCCTACCAACCTTCCCCTTAATAAAATATGAGGTCACCATCGAAAGTCCCATAGAATTTCACTGCTGATGGATACACTGCGCTAATTTCGTGCTTTTTATATTGAAGCGAGGAGTCACCAGAAGCGAACGCTTTTCTCCTATATTTATGACTTTATAATAATGCCTAAGTGTTGTGTTCTATAGCGAAAATTGAAGAGTATCCGAACAACTATAAGGTAAAACTGCACAATTGACCAACAAAATTCACAATATTTTTTTTTTGTCAAGCTGAGGCATTCATAATAATAATGTAAAGTCACGACCCACGTAGTAAAACAAACGACTCTCGTTACAAACTTGCCACCATGCAGGCACAAAACTAAGCATATTATTTCAATCTTATCACCGCATATTTATGCTTAGTCCCAGAACATCGCACCCACCTCAGTTTGAGAGTTAGTCGAATTATAAATCCACAAGTATTGTGTTGCGGAGCTGAGTCATTTACACCAATCTATTTGTACCGAGAAAGGCGATTATCACACAGCCTAGTCGCCAGAGTGGATTTGGTAAATTAAGATACAAAACCTGGATTATGCTGACATGTAGAAGGCATGTTTTAATCATTTTTCAATTTTCTTGAATTTACAACTTGTCCATAGAGTTCCAATTTAATCCTTGCCAGAAAAACTTACGAAATTTTGCAGGGGGTCTTACATTATAGAGTGCTCGATATGAAGGGGGATGGGGGAGGTCCATCGCAGTACAATCCTCTTCAGGAACTGCTTGTGGGTATCCAGACATAAGAGAAAGATTTTGTGTCATTGTATAGAGGTCAGCGGATTTTAAGGAAATAGCTGACTATCAGCATACAGCTATGCACCGATTTGCATTACCACTGATAAGAATACCTCGTAAGTTAGAATCTGGCTTCCTACAACTTTTTCCCACTACACCTTCACATATTTGACATCTGCAAATCATATTCATCAAAGTGAGTCACAACTATAAATTTAAAATTAATTATTTCTTTATCTGAATCATAGAACGTTTAATGGTGTCAAGCGAGAAATATTGGACCTCCAGATTTTTCTACCAGTACCCACAAATGTTGTTCTATAGTCCCTGAAGATTTCGATAAAGCAGTCACGTATACAAAACATCCTCAGACGCTGAAATGAAAGCCCTTGCGAACAAATCTGACACAAGGTCTAAATGAAGATGCGCTGTGAAGTGAAGAACAAACATATCAACGTATATTCTAAAATCTGTTAATTTCTGAGCCTCACCCACTGATATGGTGAAAGGTTGTGCCAACATGTCCGCAACAGCGAGTTTTGGGAGAAGAGGAGGGTGACGATAGACACCCCACCCCCCAAACAACAAANCATTAACACAGAACATGGTATTGAACTCCGTGCTTCCGTCCCCGCTTCCTTCCCAGAGCTATTTAACCGCAATCTGTAACCTATTTCCTTACAAACATCTAAACAAAATTAAATATCTTACTAAAGATAACAAATAAATGAATACAGGATTAAAAGGAACAATTTTTAATTGGTAGTGTATTTTCTTTTTTTTTTCATTCTACAGTTTTATAACATAAAGACATACAAATGTAACAATATAAACTAAAGGGTGGCTATGTCTACTACTATTCTTGTATATTAACTCTTTAATATGTGCCTGTGTTCCCTTTGGACTGTATATCACAAGCGATGACCATTCTGAAAGAAAGAGAGTGGAATGACGGAGAAGGACAAGAGACCTTGCATTGCGTCGTGGTACATTAATGTGTGTGGACAGGCTGACAACGATGTGGCTTTGTTTGCTGTAATAGTCAATAGAACAACGTTGCAGTCAGCCTAACAAGGAATGATGTCCGCTTTGTAGAGATAAAAACATTAAGAAGGAAAAGAAATACTATATATTGGCTAATCATTGGGGCTTTTGGTTTTACTAAATATTAAGGCTGCCATCATCTGCAATTCACCGATATTAATAAAGCAGTAGGAGGATATAGTAATACAGAAAGTCACGTTCGTTCCCTAGAGAAGGTTGCAACGACTCCTGCATACTCTACCCTTACTAACTCTACAGCACAGCCGTGTGAGTGTGAAGGTGACGTAGTGGCTACTGTGGTGCAAGTACGGTGTCTCTGTACGTACTTAACACTAACAACACTTGCCACAATAACACTTGAATGATCCAATACTGTTTGAAAAATCACTACTGTATATATTCTTGTACAGCGAATTTAGCATTTAAAACCATGCTCATACCCTTAGGAAGAGTTAGAATTGTAATTCAGGACATCACTTTAAAATTCCTGCTTGTTTTCATTTTACGTATTTTGAGAGTTTTATTCCTGTTTTCTTATCATGCTTTGTGAACTGAGTTCAATTATCTTTGGATTTGTTAATTATTTGGTCACAATTTTTTCTTGGACTTTACGTGGCCTAATCAAGCATGTTTTGCCACGGAGGAATGGGTTTTATTACAGTTACTGATAAGATAAATGCCACGTCTCAGGAAGTGACATATATCTTGGAATTTCCCGTTTTTAATAAGCGTCACCGTGTGAGCCCCTTTTAATTGACACTCCCTTCCTAGACGCTATGGACAGCGGCACATAGTCACTTTTGTTCTGCGTTCATTCTATTTTGCACACACCGCCCTTCATAATGTTAGGAAAGGTGTACGAGAAGCGCGTAGTTTTTTTTAATAAACTTAAATGATAAAGAAGAGGCGCTAAACGCATTGCGGTAGTTTTGAAGTTTTACGCAAAACTACGTGAGCTGCCGTCTCCACCAGTAATAATTAAGTATTACTTATATCGGGTATGGTACTGCAATTTTAAAGAACTGTTACATATGTATGTGCACAGCAATGATTTTGAACATTTTGGATTATCAAATAAAATTGAGTTTTCAAGAAAGTGATTTCTGGAATTTTGACTTTATTTCTAAAGCTAATGAAGGGCGTAAAATAAAAATTGTGTCGGACGTTAACCAGAAGCCAGCAGATCAGATATTTCTTCCTTTAGCCGTTCAAAACCATGGACATTTTAACAAGCTTAATTTCTGTGTTTACTATGAGGAAGATAAAGTTCAATTTCTCACGTAAAGTATCAATTTTGATTGCTAATTTCTGAGAGGTGATTTAGTATTGAGATCTGCCACCACTGATTTTCTTAATTAAACAAAATCAATTTTTTTTATTGATCTGAAAAATATTTCTAGAATTTTTGCACTGGACATTTTTATTTATCGTTGAATTCTCAATTCTTCACGTATAATTTCTGCTATAAAACTACAGTTTTCACACACCCGCTGAATAACTGATGTGGTGTATAGTATTTTAAAGTAGTTTGAATATTTTGTTCTCAAGGCTCATCTTAATGTTTGAGTGTTTTATTTTATTCAAAGAGTATGAGATTTTTTTTGTCTATGTCTACATGCTGTAGGGTAATTGTATATTCACGTAATTTAAAATTAGTTAATGATCACTGATAATGTGTCTAAAGTATCACATTAATTAACTACGTGGTTTTTATGCTAAAAATAAGACGTACTGTCAATTTATTTTAAAGGTAAATGTTTTTTCCCTACGCTTAGTGTGAAACAAAGAGATACCGACTCGCCTATCGTTAATACATTCCAGCTAGACGCCACTTGCAAAATTCATTTGAATATATAAATCGCTACATAAATAAGACTTGGAAAAAAAAAGTTTTGAAAATTAATGGATTTAATTATTGCTTGGATTCTCATTTATTTGCCTTGAAGAGGAAGAAGATGTATTTAGATAAGGTTCAAAATATATTTCGGGAAAAAATGATTGAACATTCATTGAGAAATGTGTGAGAAATTGCGTGGCTTTCGTAGCATTGGCGTCCCTCATGATGGTGCTGAAATTAGCTTTACTTTACTCAAAACTGGAAAAACTTTGAATAAAACTTGAAAAATAACCCTAACTTATATTAAAAATGCAAGAGTGTGTTTGTTAGTTTGTTGGTTTGTCCATCTTCAACGTCACAACGGAGCAACGGATCGACGTGATTTTTTGCACAGAGATAGTTGGAGGGCTGGGAAGTGATATTTGTTACTTTTTATCCCGTGGAATCCGTTAAACATGGAAAAGTACTGCGTATTTAAGAATTGTGTTGAATAAAAATACCTAAAAAAACACTCCGCGATTGCATATATCTATAACAGAAAAATACTGTTAACCATTTTTACCATTTAATTTCTCAATAAATAAATAATTAAAATTCAAGCTGCTGCATTCCCATTAAAAACTTAATATTTATCAAAGATAAAAAGTTTTATTAGAACTGTTTGACGAATAAAAGCCTAAACAATAATTCTGTAGTCTACGCGAGGGGAGTAGCGGGCACAGCTAGTTATTCATATAATTGTGCTCTACTATTTCACGTGGGAAAGAAACTCAATCTCAAGTTGTCTGTGGTTAAAAATTAGACAAAATCAGTGTTCACTAAAGATATCTAACATGGTGTGATGAAAATGGTTGAATAAATTGTATTAACACATTTGCTA
>NQII01002209.1:321395-353896 GCA_002778355.1 Clitarchus hookeri
TTCTAGTTTCAAGTTTCTCATACTATCGATATTTTCACGTATTTTCCCACAAACCTGCGCTATAAGGAAACGGGGAGAAAGAATTCTGTTAGGTTTATGCATTTCTATGATCCGAGGACTTAGCCAATCCTCGTGGCTTCCGGACGTGCTAGCGACACGCCATGCCAGTCACACTGTATTGTTTGATGCGCAGACTTCTAAACCTGACGTGAGAAGGATTAATTGTGTGCAATGTTAAGGCTATTTAACGAAATGGGAATAGTTGCTGAGACACACCCACTTTGACTGTGTTTGTCCGTTCATGGTTTACCCACATTTACCCAATTGTAAGGAGTACTTACCCAGCAGGTCAAATCTTTCGTTTCGCGTGAGACGCGGAGAAATCTTTGGTCCTCTGGCGGAGTTGTGACCCGACCAGAGCGGCCTATTTTCTGTGCTCTGCTAGCCTCGACAGAGGTCAGGCAGTAGGGGCGCAATTGGATTTTGCTGTGATCTTCTCTTTAAGACACAGTACTTTGAAAGTATACCACGAGGGTACTTTCGTTTTCGACCTCCAGGGAGAAAGTCATGAGTGCACATTTCCTCAACCCCTGTATGCCACCCCTTTGTGTGAAAGTAGAAGTGTAATTATTCTGTCTTTAATTACTCATATATGTTCTTTTCCTCTCTACTATATTCTATTTGCATAATAAGTGTCGTTATGTTCTACTATATTCTATGTCCCTCGGTTTTTGTTAACACACTATACATTCTGCTACTTTTCAATCCAATCTTAACTTTTCATTAATCAATGTAATTATATTACAATAATGCTATGTGTTAATGTCCAGCGTACATATTAACATTTTAATAATTATCACCTTATCCGCGCACACAGTTAACTAAAATAATTCATTTTCAGAAGAAAAAACAAAGACTTGTATGAAAATAGGCATTAACTAAGAACTAGATTTACAAGCGTAACGTAACTATAAAATTGTAACGTAAGGTGGTATTCATATACCGCCCGATAGAACAATGCACGACAGTTCAAAAATAAATGAGCTTTAACTCGCGTTTAAATGCATAAACTTCTAAGGCCGGACACCCAATCCCTATGCCACACCCAAGTAAATATAATAAAATCGGGAATTAAATAACCAATTTATTTTTAAGTAACCGTAATCTGCCCTATTAATTTAAGGAAAATTTTATATAAGATGTTTTGACAAACTGTGCAGGCATTCTGCTAATACATTTCATTGTAAGTTTCAGAACAACGGTACCGCAAGTTTCATGTTCCACAGCAACCAACAGTGATGTCACCTCTCAACCAACGTTCCTACGGAGGTCGCCGCACGCACCGCCCACGTGACACCAATCCTGACGTCGCGCAAAAACGTCGTCGAGTCGCGCACGTTAATTCCACGGCGGTCAGCACTACCGCTTACCCAGCTCGCGAGTCGTACGATAATTTATATACAGGTAACCAGTGGTTTACATATTTTACATACACCACTCACACCGCACCCTGCAGGTAACTACATGTACATAAACTTTACTTTACTCAAAAGTTCCAACACAACACGAATCATCAATAAATATTTAATATAATACTCACAGGAGGCCTCCAGTAGGTGTCAATCTTAAGGGAAAAAAAACTAATTTTTCATTTCTACAACAACACATATTACGTGCACCTAGAACAAAACAATATATATTGTAATGATTGTACCAATTCAGTACACATTTTCCAAATATTGTCTACTGAATTACTTTTACTTTTAGTATCTACATAACATTCATACAATAAAGATGTCTTGCAAATAATATCACATTAAAGAATGGCCATCGTAGAAAAAAAATGATGTCATTAAGAAGTAAATTTTGACATTGCTAGCAATAACGATTTAATTTTGTTTGTAAAATTTTGATATCATTATATTATTATTACTATTACATTGTGTTGTAAAAAGACAACATTTCTGTGGAAATTTTTTTAAAATCTTTTTAATACTATTAGTATAATTTAAAACACATGTGATAACATTGCTAGTATAAGTATACCCTTCTCTCCTTCCCTCTTAAATATAGAATCGTAGTTAAAATGCAGCTGCACAATTTTTTAATTTTTTGGAAGTTTAAATAATTAATAATTAAATAATATTCTACATTTCGATACCATCCCATCAGTGTCCTAACCCAGTGACGTCACATACAATTTAGTGTGTAACAATTCGCAGTGCTGTAACGTGTATTTGTTTCCAGCAAGTGTAGTTTCTGTACAAACAAAACACAATAATTGTAACGTGGAGAGCAGTTAACNTTAACTTACAAAATTTAAGTTCTTTTCATTGCTAAATGTTTCTTTTAAATCTCATTGTGGTAACAAGCCACGCCAAGTAGGGCTAGAGACTTATGAACTCAGGAAAGGCTGACGCGTTCGCGAGACGCCTGCGAGGCGTCTGCCGTGCTCGCGTGGAAGACGATCTGCACACCCAGCGGAAATACAAGTGCAAGGCGCGCAAGGCCATTGTAAACAAACAGCCCAGCGTTTGACCGGCCCACCTGGCCCGAGGACTGCACGATAGCAACTGGCAGTTCCTTATACCTCAATTATCCGTCCGTTTTAAATCCTTTCAAAAATGACTCCTACCGCAGCGAAGAGGACTTCAACCCGATCCATATTCCTACTGCCACAACATGAACATAATCAACACGAACTCTAGGGCGAGATGAGGACATCTCGCTAGTGAACATTGGGGGAGATGTTAGGTTGTGGTCAGGCCTTAGCTGAACGGCTTGCCTGATCACACCTTCAAACATAAACGAGCGGGATTGCAACGCCATTTGGTCGTTGACAGTTGCAGAAATCCCCTCCACCGGTTACTGAGCGGGGCCACAGAACCACGCGCTTGATATAGGCCGTCGTTAACCGTCTCGTCGTCATCATTCATCATTAGTCCTTTGGGCGACCCTACCAGCGAAGCAGACCAGGAAGATGGGTGTCCGGCCGTCGCTAACCGTCTGCCGTAGAATCAGCCTCCAGCAACATTAACAAGGTGATGACGTTCCAGTTAGGGTTAAATAAAATGGCGTGAGTTAAGTAATAATAAACATAATATTAAATTCAATGTAAAGCTCCCGCGGTCAATGGTAACATAAATAATAATTGTATAACCGTAAATTGTAATAAATTCATCACATACTATTTTGCTCTACCAAAGCATGAGTCGTTATTTGAGATACTCCCCCAGCATACTCTCATACTCTCAAGTACGAGCTAGCTGAACAGCTAGTTCGTAACACCGTGTTTTACACGAACATGTTGAAAGTAATAGTGCAGAACATTGTCCATATTTTATTTGATCGTGGAATAATAATTGAGCTTTGTGATGGAATCTGGAAACTAATAAGGGCCATTTAAGAGAGTGGCACGTTTTGATAAATGCATACGCTAAAGACGAAGAGAATTTATTCAAACATGTATTCGCGCGTCAGTGTCTAGCCTATGGAGTTCATTTGTGTAACTGCAGCACAAAACAAATACACACCTACCTTTCATTTCCGAAGAAAATGAGAGGGACAAAGGACACACTTACGTGATTTTTAAGGAGACTTTACTGAATATAGATGTGCATCGTGGATATATGTTTGATATTTTGTTGCTTGTTTTACGGGGCATCCTGGTAACACGCTTGGAGTTGAAAGTGTTGCTGTATTTTACGAAGACTTAGCTAAGTCTGTGGGCCACTCAAAGTGTGAATTATGTTAATGATCAAAACCCAATCTCCATTAAATAAAGGCAAAAAAAATTAATTTGTAATTAGGTTGTTACTATAGCAAATGATGTGTGTATTTATAATGTTTGTCAGTCCATTGATCTTCCCGTAAACCTGGAACATCACTATCCGAAAGAAATTCTATCAAAACCTCACCGGAGAAGGTTGTTCCGTAAATTTTTTTGAAGCATTATAACGCTAAAACCATACTTACACGATTTTGTAAAACCTTATAATAATTTTTTTTTCTTACATAAGTCTTATGTCGAATGATTATTTATTACGTACGGACTGATTCCGCCGCTTGCAATTTCGGTTAGTTTATCAGTTTATAAAAACACAATAGATAACACAATTCCCACTCAAACGTTTAGAAATGCGTCTAAGAACTGAAGGAAAAACTGAGTTTGGAATAAGAAATATGGTCAACTTTGTTGTCGTATGCAGACTGGATTGACATCGCTGCCTCTTACCGCCTGCTGCCACACTGCGGAAGATATGTCCATAAGGATAGGTTCTGTGCTTTCGGGAGGTCCCGGGTTTAATGGCGAATGCTGCAAACGAAATGTACGGTATTTTATTAAAAGGTATTTTGCCACTATCCATGTAAAGACTTAGCACATTATGTGTAAATAACTCAAATAGAAGAATTACCTGCACATAATGGTAAAGAACGCGTGTCATATTTAGCCTCTAATCAAGCTGTAGTATTGTAACGTTCCTAAGTACATATTTCAAATTTTGAAACGTTAACTCATAATATACTATCAATTGATTCTTATTACACAGCATTATTGTTTATTTTAGAAAATGCAGCAATTAAAAATTTATTCATACTCGTTAGGGAAAGCTCACCCAGAAATTGTTCAGCAGTGATCGACAATAGGCTCCCCCTTTCATGTCATATGAATTATGGTGGAGCAACTCAATAAAAAGGCAATAAAAAGGTTACAATTATTTTACATATATTTTGGATGACAACCTTTCATTGATATATGAAACAGTTATTGGGGAAAAGTACGACGAGCGAAGAAAATAACATAAAAAAAAAGAAACCAGTTACTGGAATTTTCTGTTTATTACATCGTTCAAAGAAATTTCAAAATAATGCTAATGTAATACGTTACGATAGAGCTCAGAAAAGTTATTAATTTCTTAAAAGTGTAATTATGAATATTTTTTAAAAATTTTAAAATTAGCTCGCTTGTATTTCAATTTTAAATTTTGCGATAAAATTAAAAATAGGTATACTTAAAATTCAATTTTTTACCGCAGGTGATCCAAGTTTCTGATTTCAAAGTAATTCTGACATGCCAATCGTGTCACTTTAGTAAACACTCAAGCTGAAATAAAATCTTCTTAAAATAAATTCTTGAAATTTGTACAACTAACATTTTAAGTTAATATAAGCATATTTATGCTAGAAAAAAAAAACATGGTGAATATTATTTTTCAAATGAGTTGATATTCTTAACAAGTTATCATCGATATATCACGTAACCATAAAATACCCTTAAAAACAAGAAATTCTTTGTCATTAAACAGCCTTAAGTGTAAATACAATCTAAACATACGCTAAAACAGCACGTATGTGCACTACGCAGATGGGTCATGTACCAAGACTGTTTCGGAAGTAACATCAGAGTATTAAAGCACACAGTCGTGACCTGACATTGGCAAAGCGAATGTAATGGAGCGGAGAGGTTAGGGTGGCAATTCACAACGAGGTCTTCAGAGCCGATGAGGGTGATTAACCCGCTGACCAACGGCGTCGTCCAGTACGGTTCTCATGTCCGAGTATCCAGGAGCTGTCCCCCTTGGAACTGTAACTTTATGGGAGACGAGAGCACTAACTCAAGCACATGAGTGAACCCCTCACTTGATGGGCATGTTCTCGGGTGGGTTTGTCAGCCCTCACCCCTCACCACTGGACAGTGGCGACAACATGTGGTAGTGGCAGCTGGCTCCGCCCACGTCGGCGCCGAAGATGGTGACAGAGTGCGGGTCGCCACCGAAGTGCGCTATGTTCCTCCTGACCCAGCGCAGAGCGGCTACCTGGTCCTTGAGCCCGGCATTGCCCGTCGCTTCCGTCCTTTCGACACTCAGGAACCCTGCACCAACAACAATACTTACATAGTATTTCCAGTTCAGGGCAGTTCCTAGTTTGAGTCATGCCGAGGTAAAGAATAGCCTTATACATATTACATAATTTTGGGCGTGTCTTAGCTACATTAAAATTATCGCTTTCAAATAGAATAAAAATGTGTACCATGTGATGAGACATGCAATGCTAAAAGGGAACACTCAGAAGTAAAGAAGTAGCAGCTTATATATGAATTAAAATATAATGGACGAATGAAAATGAAAAAAAATCTACCTTTTTTATGGCAGGGATAAGTAAACGAACAGAAGTCGACAAACTGCCACACAGACCACTCGCATACCATTTTTCTTGTGCCTATGACAAGTATTAAAATAGTAACTTCGATGAGTTTTAATGCACTATATCATTATGAGAGTGACACACGAAATACTCTCAGTTTTTAATAATTGTTGAATATTTTAAGTGTAACTGAGTGTTACGGTAGCTTTTTCTACGTTTTAATGTTTGAAATAATAGGTTAAAGTGGCAAGGATATCCTAACAGCTGCAGGAATCTATAACTTTCTAGCTTTAGCGGGGAAGAACATTTCGTGTAGTGTTGGACATTGTCCGTTTCCTAAATCCGAAGTTGTAGGAAATACGGAGACGTTCCATATGTTGTATGCGCAGAGCACACTTCCATTTGTTGTTCTTATGGAAACATTTTCCATATATTCACTGTACATTCCCAAACAAATTTTTGATAGTATAAAATCTTTAACAGTGTAGCGACTTGGAGCAGATAACACAAAGAATAGTTCGTGTGGCGCTGCTTGCCTCCTCAGCAGTGTTGCCATCTTTATTCATTTACAAATTTCCTGATAATTACCCGATTTCTAGAAAGAGATTTCTTTTTCACCATGACCTTTTGTATAACATATTTATCTGTGAGGATAGGGGCCTATTCATTCCAGTACAATATTACACCAAAGTGCTTTTCTAATATTGCAAAATTGCTTTCATCACGCATTGCAGAGATTAATGCCCAAACATTTCATCCAAAAACACCAAAACATTATATTCGGGTAGTGGTGCAAAAATGATGGTAGAAATGCCAAATACAGGAAATTTTGGTCCTAAAAGTTTTTAAATTCCCTGGCATTCTTACATAAACAATTTTTCCAGTCGAGTGACAACTAAGTCCAGACGAAAGCATATCCTCCAGCGACTCTCTAGATTCCTTGGAACATTACCTACCCCTTACGGCCACAGTTGCCGCTCTTCACGTGTGTGATGTTACGAAACAGTGAGTGTATGCAAGCTAACCTGACTGCAGCGGCGTCTGTATCCAGGCTAGGGGAAGGAACCACGTTGCCTTGCAACAACTTGTAGTTTGTGAAACGTAGCAGCGAAACGCCAGTGGACCTGCTTTCCCTGGCAGCACAGTATGCGGGACAACTGCAGCATCACGAAACTATGTAACACCAGGTATCACCTTGAACGCGGTCTGTCTGTGGGCCGACGCCGGAAAGAACATCCCTCAAGATGAAGCTTGGCGCGCCGCTCGTCACTTCCCGACATAACATTCAGCCTACAGCAACGATAATAACAGGTTATGTTGCATTCACTGTTTCTTCACACCTTTTGAATCAAACCTTTGAAAAATCACACCATGTATGATGTGTTTGCTTGTTTCCTAATAATGTTATATATCACAAACCTTATACTTGTGTTAACATTAAATTACTTAATATTTGTAAATTTGGAATTTAAAATAACTCTATTTCATTTATAACTAATATGAATTGGTTGTTAATATGAATTACTTGGTAATACCTAGCAACCAATAGTTAATATGCAACATGATATTTCTCTTAACTGGACACGAATGTGTTACGATATACCTTCGTTGTAATTGTCTAAACTAGGTTAAGATTTTCTGGCATAGAAATATAAAAATATCAGGACTTCAGAAAAGTTGTAAGTAACCGTGAATTGCCTATTGTAATATATTGTGTTTGAGTGGCTCAACATGACTACGTCTTCACTCAGCAAAAGCGTATATTGTGACTAATTTAGTACTTTACACATCTTCAGCTTAGTTGCTATAAAATTTCCGTAGTCAAAATATATAAATCAAACAGTGCACAGCGTCCTGACCCACACTTACGGCGGAAATTAACAAGAATATGTCCTCAAATATTTTCTGCAAAATTCTGTTTGCGTATCTCAGAAAATAAATGTTCGGGAAATTCGATTTTGTTTTCTAGAAAGGCAAAAAGCAATAATCTCATGCCGTATGGTTTTGCTATTGTCATATTATGTGTATTTAAAAAGAAAAATCGTTAACATAGTAAAATAATGGCAGTTTGAAAGCCTCCATGTGCAGTTTTCTTCAGAGGCAGGAGTAAAGTACAAGTATACGTGTGTAGTTAAGGATGTGGGCTTTCATCGCGTGCAATAAAGTCCCACTGTTACAGATCTAGTTAGCACAGGGAAGCGTGACGACGAAAGNATAAATGATTCCTACCGTAGCGAAGAGGACTTCAACCCGATCCATATTCCTACTGCCACAACATGAACCCCGCAAATACCACATCTACATAATCCACACTGACTCTAGGGCGAAATGAGGCCATCTCGCTAGTGAACATTGGGGGAAATGTTACGGTGTGGTTGATCACACCTTCAAACATAAACGAGCGGGATTGCAACGCCACCATTTGGTCGTTGACAGTTGCAGAAATCCCCTCCACCGGTCACTGAGCGCGGCCGCAGAACCGCGCGCTAGATATAGGCCGTCGTTAACCATCTCGTCGTCATTCATCAGTAGTCCCTTGGGCGACCCGACCAGCGAAGCAGACCAGGAAGATGGGTGTCCGGCCGTCGCTAGCCGTCTCATAGAATCAGCCTCCAGCAACATTAATAAAGTGATGACATTTCAGATAGGGTTAAATAAAATGGCGTGAATCGTCATAATTCATTAACTAACAATATTCCTAAATGCAATGTAAAGCTCCCCCGGTCAATGGTAACATAAACAGTTATTGTAAAAGCTTAATAATTAATAATAAACCTCATCAGATAATTTTGTGCTCTACCAAATCATGAGTCGTTATTTGAGATACGCCCCCAGCATACTCTCATACTTTCAAGTACGAATTGGCTGAAAAGCTAGTTCGTAACACGTGGCAGTCATATTTTCTCTCCGTATTTTGATATTGTAAAGATGTTTATACTATAACACATAAATTTAAATTTAAATTTGCAGTGAATGTTGTTTGTCGTTTTACAATGAATTTCGGCCAAGTTCAAAACAAAAAATTTTTACATGAAAATTTTTCTAAGAATGTTGATTTACTGCAGAATTTTTTTCACATTGCACAAACTATTGTACAACTCATGTTGATATTTTATGTAATGGCTGAAAAAGTATTATTTTAAAATTTATAGCTTGCCCTGGTGGAAACGCAACTATTTACTTCTGGCCAAGGAGAACTTTGGTTTTTAGTTTTCGTTGTGAACAATAATAAGTTAATGTGGCACACTGGATAACTTTTATGAAATAATGAACAAGATTCCTCAATTTAGAATGTGATAAAATTGGCATTTATGTAGGTAATCATTAAGTTTAGTGACTTTTCTGAAGGAAACGTCCTAGATAATCGAAAGTAGCATTTATGAATTCTGCACAATTTAGCTAGTTAATATTCAGGAGGGCGTCATGTTAAAATAAGTAGAACTTATTTTATAAAATAGTTAAAAATAAGAGCAGTCCGCCGCTTTGTTTACTGAAGAAGCCATGATTTTTGTTGACATCATGATTCCTGCCATCACCTTATTGGCTTGTGGGTATTGTTACGTCATGGTGACACATCACAGGTGATTTTACGGACATCTTTGAACAGCTCAGTAGCTGTTGTTTTGTTGCCGGGCTGAGTTGTGACGTCCCAATCCGACGAATTTAAAAACGGAGAAAGCAAGAACGCGTGCTTCTGTGCATTATATTCGCCTATGAACGAGTGCTTCAGTGCGTAATATTCACCTATGTGGCGTTTTAGTAGATCATGGTGTTCGTTGAATAGGGTAAGGTTGAAGTGGCCTAGGAGATAGGAATTTTACCCGCCGCCTACATTGGTGAGTTAAGTGATATTATTCCGGTGTGTTTTACGTTTCCTTTAAATCCCTAAAATCCTACATTCCTAGGTAAGTTTAAAATGCTACAATCCTAGGTTAGTGTAAAACCCTAAAATCCTACGTTAGTGTAAAACCCTACAGTCCTAGGTTAGTGTAAACCCCTAAAAAACCTTGGTTGGTGTAAAACCCTACAACCCTAGGTTAGTTTAAATATGTAAAATAGTGATTCACCCATCGTGGGGTTAGGTTCTGTTATGTTAGGTGGGCACATATTACGAAATTAGTCATATGCTAATAGCCCTCGTATATTCGTGTTCTGTGTCATTAGTAGAGTGGAAATATACCACTTTCCAGGGTTGTTTTTTTACAGAAAAGTCGCTAAACTTAATAATTTCTAGTTAGATAACCTGAATAAGTCGACTGTAATGATGATGTAGGCAATTGGTAATTTAGAATTTAGTTTTTAGTATGTAACGATTATTGAATTTCACGAATGTGTCGAAGCGAAGGCAATTCGCCTAAAATATTTGGCCCGTTTTCTTTTCGTTTACGATCGCCATAGTGTAAACAAATTGAATTTATGGCATAAAGATATACTTTTGCGCAAAAAATAATTCTTGTTTGAGTCGAAACGAAGGTAAAATCGCAGTATTCGCCTAAATTATTCACATTTTGCATTAGTTTGTTAATTTCGCATCTCACCAATTTTCGGGGTGCCTGTATTTATGTTTTATTTTTCAATATGAAAATGTAAAATGTGTATTTCCTCAGTAATTTTTGGGTATGAACTCCCTAGTACATAATATTGATGTTTAAGTACGACAGGGAAGTTATAATATATGCCATAAAGTGACAGTTGCTCACAAGAAAGCTGCACATCAGTTGAGTATCTCGCATGTAGAGGCACATGCCAGGTGTGTTGTATGAGGCTCCACACTTGTAGGCTTTGGACATGACAAATGCAGCTTGGTGTACAACATCCGTACACAATAAGAATTCATCATCTCGAAACCAAAAGCTACTTCACCAAGATGTTACATGACAAGCAATAATCTTAATTAATAATTTTTTTTAAAAATATCGTTTTGAAATGGGACAAAACTTTTGAAACATTCTGTATAATCTTATATCTGTAAGGATCTGGCTTATTAACAATCCTGATAACCTTTAATCAGGGTACAGAATTCCAACAGGAAAATTGGAAGAATCTTGCCATTCACTGTTTCTTCACAATTTTTAAAGCAAACCCTTTAAATAAAGCCCCCCATGTATGATATGTTTGATTGTTTTTCTAATTATTTTATGCACCACAGGCGATTTATACTTGTGTTAACATAAAAAACATAAAAGTACCTCATTTTTGTAATAAAAAAGGTTTTATATTCATATTTTTTCTGTAAATTAAAATATTTAATTTATAATTAAAATGATTAAAAACAGTGAGAAATCCGGTGTGTTGTTTATGCCAAGTAATATGTAACTTTTANCGTGCGAATGCAGTGCATTGTCCATTTGGTGTAATTATCTAGTCACAATTAAGCTTTGTATGCACGAGGCAGAGGAACAGCTTGAAAGTATGACTTCGGCAGATCTTCAGTAAAGTTGTAAGTAACCGTGAATGGACTATATCAGGGGATACTTCGCAGCCCTGGGTACAGATGATATCTACCACTCGTGCCTAGTTCCTGCACTACCATGAGTGTCTCCAAACTGGCTAGCTGCCCTTTGACAGACGGAGCAATACCTCCACAGTTCTATGATCGGTTTTCCGGGTAACATTGCAAATTTAATGCGAGTGTCCATATTGGTGAAGCTATTCTGTCGAAGGAACAATCTCGGCTCTATGTATAAAGCACTCTGTATTTACAGTCACACAAGTAATCTCCTATGTGACCACAGTATGCCTTAAACAATATGTTTTACCAGTTGGAACCAACAACTCGCGTGATTGCTTTCCCGGTATTGTCATAATGGTGGTTCATGTAGTCAGTTAGAAATGTTTACATGATTATATAAAATTTATCATTTGACTTGTTAACTTAAAGCATATTTGATTTATTTGATAATTTAGAAAACACCCGTACGCAAAAAAATTGATTTAATTTTTGGGTTCACTGTGAATGTGTGTTCGAAGAGTTATGATTTATAACAGTTAACATGGTTTTACAACAAAGGGCTTAGCATGCTTCCCTGTGTCACACCTGACGTATCCTCTCCTTCCTCTGATATTGCATCCCCAACTTTCACCCTCTGTCCTCACCACCTGAGGAAGACTCCAATCCAGTTCACTGCCCACTTAACGTTTCCTGAGCGGTCGGGGATAGAAATGCGGATGTCGTCTGGCAACTATGTTAGGAAACAGTCAAAATATTGCACATTATTCCTATTTAAAATAGAATGGGCGCCAGCTCACTGTGTCAGCACAAAATCACAGTTCTCAGGATCGTGGGCTGAACGACCATGAGGATGTATCCCCTGACACACATTGCATAAATTTACAGGAAAACAAAAAATATGTAGCCGAGGTACTCAGGCTCCCCAGCACATCTTAGTACTACCTTTTACCTTATAAATGAAGGATGCCTCCTTGAGGCATCGATGACTTCCTGGATAGGGCCAGGACCCGAAATACAACACAATGAGAACTCACAAGTTTCGGTTAAATCAAGTAAATTATATTGCCGAATAGTGTACACAGTTACATGTAGGCAATACAACTTAAAGCAGACCTGACTCACAAAGCCTGCCAGTGGCCTTACTGTACAAAAAAGTCAAGAATGGTGCGAAAACTTACAAGAGTATATAAACCTTTGGGGTCAGTAAATTGGGCTGACAGAGGGGGGTTGCAAATGTGGAGAAGACACAGTAAACAAAATAAAAGTTTCAGTTATTTAAGTTAACCTATTGCATTTAAGTGTTCAGAACAAAGTATGAAGGTCCCCCGCGATGCTGCGCACGTGCAGCACCTAAGACCCGTGGAATCAGAATGTAGGAGATGGTGCGACCGATAGGCATCCTTGCCAAGAGCTCGCTTCACTCTGCAAGGTAATTTAATTAACTGACCTCATTAAGATAGAACTTGAAATACATACACATAAAACACTGAAATGTTCTGAGCGAGTTTTCTTAATCCTGTAGATAGTTGCGAGTTCTTAATTAAGCACTAATATACATACAATAATGATTATGTGGTGGATTGCAGAGCACGTGGGAAATTTAGGTCTTTTAAGTTTTGGGGCACACTACGGCTGCTCGGCAGGTTGGTGGCCCTGCCACCATCGAGACGCTGCAGCTGCTAATGCTGTTGCTACGGTACCTCTGCAACCGGTGGCGAAGTTGTTTATGGTGGTATGTCCGCCTTGTCGAGCAGATGCTCGAGCTGGAACTGGACCTGTCTACCGATGAGTTGCATGACCTGTCTGGAACAGGGCACCTATGGGTGCGGGTGTGACCTAAGAGGCCTCCAACGTCGCGGCACTGGGCGCCGCGGCATCTGGTGGTCTTTCATCATTTTGGGCGCTCTCCGTGGAGTCCGACGTCCCCGCGGCTCATGGCGCTGCCATGGCAGCTGACGACCCAGATGTCGTTGAGAGCATTGGGGTTGGTGGGCCTTGTAGTCCGTTCGTGCCCGATGCTGGTGATTGCCATCCCGTATCGGCCGGGACTAATTCGGTCGGTTGCTTCTGACAGGTGTTACCGTGGGGCGCCGTGCGCCTGGTGTCGGCGAATTCGGCACGGCACTTAGGTCGTCACAATGGAATTTATCTTGCCTTCGCCCACCCGTATAGATGATGCAGTCTGTCTTCCTTACTCTACGTACCATTGTGTGGGGTCCACTCCTGTGGGGGTGAAGCCTGCAAAGAAATTATCATGGGCGGCTTACTCCTGGTGTTCTCGCACGCAGATATGATGTGCAGTTTACAGCTCTTATGGTGGCTGTGTGGGGTCAGTAAGCCACTCTTAGACCTACTGTTCCTGTCATTTCCTGGCCTGTCAGAACATCTGCCGGCGGTGTCCTTCTTGTGTCTCCGTTTCTGAGAATCCTCAGTTCGTGGTCAGTTGTGGGTATGCATATACCCTGGGTCGTGCCAGACTGTGTTCGTGCAGTAATTCTGCGGGTAAGTGGCCCGCGGCCTCGATCTGTCGGTTTCAACCACGAAAACATTGGCCTGAAATTACAGGGACCACCGAGTTAGTTTGCTGCGGACAATGTGCATGTTATGCACGCCCATTAACACGGATTGTCTGACCTAAATGTGAATCGTTGGTACTCTAAGTGTTGGTAGTATTGTTTTAGTGCCCATAAGATAGCCAAGCATTCTTTCTCGTTCATGTCGTAGTTGCGTTCGCGTGGGACAAACTTCGCACTACTGTATTCCCAGTTATCATAGTATTGAAATAGAACTATCCCTCAGTCCTTCTTGACTGGCATCTGTTTGGAGATAGAAATGCCTCTCGGGGTCTAAACCGGACAATTTGTCGCACTGTTGGATGCTGTGTTTGATTTCGTGGAACGCGTTTTGGGCGTCGTCGTTTCATTGGAAACACTGTTGTGTCGACAACAGGGTGGTTAGGAGGGCTGTTATTGTGGCGAAGTCTTCTATGTAGTGCCTCAACCAGTTTATAAGCACGAAAATTTTTCGAATGCATTTGCGCATGTTGGGTGCAGGATAGCATTGAATTAGCTTCAATTGTTCGTGGTTAAGGTGGATACCCTCAGAGTCGACCATGTGGCCCAGGTATTAAAGACATGTTTTCTCTATATGACATTTTCCCTTGGAACATGTAAACCCATTGATAGCCAGGCGTTCCAAGAAGAGGGGTGGGTGTTGTACATGTTCTTCCCATGTCTTTGACCAGTTCACAGCATCGTCTAGGTATGCCGTCGTACACTCCCCTATCAGCCCATCCAGGATACGGACATTCATGCTCAGGAAGGAAAGAGCATAGTGCAAAATTGAAAACGGTAGCTGTCGGGGGCTGTGAATGTTGTCTTGTGACGGTCTTCGGGTTGTACTGGTACTTGCCAATAGCTGCTTCTCGAGTCAAGGGAAGATAAATTCTTGTCGTCCACTAACATGTTTAGTGCAGAGTTCACACTGATTAAGGGTGGGAGCGCACATTCGTTCACATGGTTGGGCGGGTGAAGTCCACGCAAAACCTCCAGCTTCCGTATTTCTTGAGGATCAAAGTGAAAGCTGAGTTGTAATTGCTTTCCGAGGGAATCTAATACCCCATCCGTAATCATTTCCGCAATTTGTTGATTAATGATCCTCTGGTGATTAGGATCATAATCACGGGGGATGGACAAGAGGGATTCAACTTTAGTGAGTGATATCGCATGTTCTTCCATGCGTGTTCTTTTGAGGGGGTCTGCCATGGCAAATATGTCTTGTCGTTCGGTCAGGACTCTCTGGATCACGTCTCTATGTTCCGCTGATATGGCGTGGTCGAACATGTCTACTTGGACTGATTGTTCACTGTTTTCTCTGCGATGGCCTCGGTTGTACACCGTTCGCCATTAGGTCAAACCGAAGTGAATGTGGTCCATGGCGATTTCATTAATGGTGTTGTGTTGTCTATACTACGGCACCCCTAGAATCAAGTCCTCTTGTATCTCGTCAGAGACTAGGGCGATGATGGTCCATAGAACAGTCACGAATATATTTATTTACACTTGGAATTCTCCCAAATATTTGCTGGTCCTGTTCAGTGTGGCCAATTGTACGATTTCTTTGTCCATGGTGTTCAGATGTTGGACTATTAACTCCGGCCACCCGAAGTTATGCGATGCTGCAGTATCGATTAAGGCGACGATATTCGTCTCATCCAAGCGTATGGATATTCTGATCAGTTTATCACTGGCGGAGCTAACCTGACCTAGGTAAAGGTGTATCTGTTGTTATTTGTAGTTTTGGGAATTCCAGTCACGACAATGGTGGAGAGGGCAGCCCCTATTTTCCTTACTTTGCTTTGACGTTTACCTGCGATTCACTTGCCCAGTTCGGGCACATTTTGTGCCAGGTATATTGTTCGGTTTTGTATGTGCCGGCATCAAGGCAGGTTTGGTTGGCCTCTTCCACTATTCACGTCTCGGATTTTGGGATTGTCCCTTATGCCACTCTTCCTTTTAGACACCCGGGTGTCCGCAGTATTGCTCCGCACATCTTTCCACCCGTTTTTACTCCGCACATTAAAATGTGCCACCCCTGTGCATTTCCATGTCTCGTATTACACCCATGTCTGTTCTTAAGAAGTATTCTGTTACATTGAACACCATGAGCCATAAGTCCGGTCGGTAATCGTGTCTCGCCGTTTCCACGATCTTTTCGAGCACGTATTGCTCCGATAAATGTGGATAATGTATGTCGGCTAGACTTAGCTTTCGGCTTACGAATATGTCCAAGTCTCGGTGGCGCCTTGTTCCTCTGTAAACAGAGTGACTTGTTGTTTTAACGTGGTATATGTGTTGGCGTATCTGGCTGTAAATTTGTGTACGAATTGTCCCCGAATTCAGTGGCGGACCCCACCATGATTTCGCTTCCCCGAGTAATTAGTTCCCGATGATACTCGCCCACTCTTCCTCGCTAACCCTGTACCATTGTAATCGGGTAGTACACTATTTGAGTAACGCGAGTGCATCCTCAGCTGTCTGGCCGGAAAAGTTTGGGAGTGTCAGAAATTTGGCGGGTATCATGTAATTCAGCCCGGTTAGGCTTGCATGTGCTCGGGGGCTAATGCCCCGGTGTTTCAATTTGTGTCCCTCCGAATTATACCATTCCCTTCCATGCAGCCATGGGTGGCACGAGTTCCATTCTAGGGGTTTTTAGGTTATGTAACTTCAGCACAGGTTGGCTGAACACATCAATTTCTCTTTATATTCGCATTGGTTCCAGTACGGTCCCATATTGGGCTGCATACTTTTGTTGACATTGTTTACACTTAAACATTCCATCGCAGACCACTTGGAATTCCCCTGTGAGAACACACATGGGGTGAAAAATCGTTTTACACTATTTTCAGTTTATGCATGTCTTTTCAGGGATCACAAAATATGCTGTCCGACACATTTAACCGTGGTTGTTGTTTGGGTACTCACCAGTTGCTGGCTGAATCTCATGCTCTGGGCGTTCTGGCTGGCATTTTGTCCACTGTTCCATGCATTTCAACAACTGGAACTGATGGTGTCGCATGGTAATCCATTCTGCATGGTGTAAGCAACTCGTATATATTGCACGTTGGCAAGTAGCACAGCACACATAGTATGTGCCAACCCCCGCACACATGGGTCGTGCGCACCTTTAGGCGACCACTGTGGAATCGAGTGGAGGCAGGAAGTATGCATTGTGTTCGATCGACGGGCACCTGCATTATTATTTGTTTCAATTAACATACCTGCATGTATGTAATATTTGTCAAAGGGATCTAGTGTTCGGGGTTTTTCACACTGACCACACTTCCGACAGGTGGATGGTCCAGTTGGATTGTATTCCATTTCTCAGCAGTCTTTCTTTTATCACACGATGCGGTGGCACACGGAACACGCGGTTGATGCGATGCAGTGGCCCGGTCCTTGTTTGTAATCGCGGACCACCTTCCTGGAAGGCAGTAAGTAGCCTTTACCGTTAGAGGGCTCCTCGAGAATGTGGATCGTATCGCCCGGGCGGCTGTGACATCAGAGTCTATTGTCCCATGCAGGCCTCACATACGCCACAATATGATGGCACGGACCGCGTTCTTCCTGGCCAAGCAGTACAAATAGAGAATTATAGTTCAACTGACCTTTCTTCTCTGGATTTGCACATACGTGTTTGTTATGCTTTATTTTTGCCACACCTAGTTGGGCATGCCATTTAACATTACCTCAGCGGTCGAGGATACTAATGCGGACATCGTCAAGCGACTGTGTTAAGAAAAGTCAGAAAATAATACAATATCCCTATTTAGAATAGAATGAGCACCAGCTCACTGAGTGAGCACAAAGTCAAGTTCTCAGGATCGTGGGCCGAATGACCACGTGGATGTATCCCCTAACACACACAGTATAAATTTACAGGAAAACGAAATATATAGCCATGGTATTCAGGCTCCCTTGCCTTTTACCTTACAAATGAAGGTTATTTTGCCGAATAGTGTACACATTTACATGTAGGCAATACAACTTAAAGCAGACCTGACACACAAGGCCTGCCTGTAGTCATTACTGTACAAACAGGCTAAGAAAGGTGCGAAAACTTACAAGAGTAATTAAACATATGTGGTCGGTAAATTGAGCTGACAGAGGGGTTTTGCGAATGCGGAGAAGACTCAGTAAACAAAATAAGTTTCCAGTAAAATTAAGTTATTCTATTGCAGTTAAGTGTTCCGAACAAAGTATGAAACTCCCCGCGACGAGAAGCATGTGCAGCACACAAGACCCGTGGAATCAGAATGTCGGTGGTAATTTAATTAACATGCCTCATTAACAGATAACTAGAAACATATACACATAAAACACTGAAATGTTCTTCTCAAGTTTTCTTAATCCTGTAGAGAGTTAAGAGTTCTTAATTAAGCACTAATATACATACAATAATGATTATGTGGTGGATTGCAGAGCACGTGGGAAATTTAGGTCTTTTAAGTTTTGGGGCACACTACGGCTGGAACGGTAAAGTTGAAAGAAAGACTAATTATTCCCCACGTCACTAATTGGCTTGATTCGACACACAATAACACTCGGAAAATTATATAGAGCACTTCAAATAACATAGCCTTGCAAATTTACACCTCATTTAATATCCACATAGCGACTGTGGGCCGATGATGTGATGGCAGTGGCTGTGCCAGACCACCGAGGAGTGGTCCACGTCACACTTGTCCGGTATCAGCTCATCCGTTTTCTTAATCAAAGTCCCATGGGGCACCTTATCTAATGCCTTGTCAATGCAATGAAGCAGGCATCAACCTGCTTCCCTTCATCAACTGCCTGCACAAGATTCTTTAATTGCCTAGCTAGCTACATCACCCATGAGTGTCCTTTTCTGAAACCATGTTGTGACTTCTCCAACCAATTCCTCTTGTTCATAACATAACGTTGCTGAAGGAGTTGATGTTTGGAATCAATTTGCAGGAATTGAGCTTTATTGAATTTTTAAATGCTGAATGTCTAAGAACAATGCCTTCTCAAAAGAAAAAGATATGTATAATAATCATTCTTATTAACGATTCATTAATTTTGTTGCAAACATTGTAGCCAACATATACATAATCTACAATTAATTGTAACATACACTTACTTCTGTGTTTCCATTTGTAAATACATAATTTAATTATAATGTTTTTAACAAATTATTATTAGCAATAACCAAAACATCTTTGTGTAAACTAAAATCATTATGTTTATGAGTTTTAATGTTGACATCAAATTTTAAATAATAGCAAACATATACGAAAATAAGGACCCACCAAAATAGCTTTGAGCTTCATCTCTTTATCTGCCTTGCTGCTTTGTGATTGGCTCCTGTAAAAAGGGAATTGAAATGGTGTTGCTAAACTTCTTATTGTCTCCTTTCAGGTCATAATGCACCCTTTGTCATTTGTATAGACTTCATATAGTATCTTATCCTTCCTGTGTATGTGGAGCACATAGTGCAGATTTGACTCACCTCTTGTTTCAGTGTTCCACTGGAGGCAATAGAAGTTCGTTGTATGCTGCTCTTCGTGGGCTTCGTGTGATTTTACCTGTACCTTACACTTCGTTACTTTTTCATGACCCTCGGGTAGTTTGTGTCGTTCTCACTCTGTTTTTACTTGCGCACAGTATTGTTATTTGATCTTAAGAATTGGGAGTCTTGTTAGATGTCTTCGGTGACCGGCCCACTCTTTCCTTGCTATGCCCAGTTCTATGGCATTTCTTTCCCTCCATGGTTGATGGACGATGTTGATGCCGATGCCAGTCTAGCTGCTTCCTTGGTGTGAGGAGGTCGATCGGTGCTCTTCCGCATTCACTGTCGCACTCCACTTCCGAGTTCTTTTTAGGATTCGGAAAACAGTAATATTGCATAGCCAGGGCCAATTTTAAATAGTGGGTCAAGCGGCTGGCCTTTCCTAGCTGCAATTCCGGTAGAGGAAAGCAGTCAGAGAGGCCAGTTTGTGGAGGTCAATTTTTTTTACTATGTTAGCTAGGCCTTAAACTTTTCTATTGAGTTTTTGAGGTCCTCTGTTTCCACCCAACCAACATCAATCCCAAGTTCTCCCTTCGTGACAGGCAGCCCCTGCATGTGTTTGTTGTAGAGCTGCCTAACACCAAGCACTCTCGTACCATTCACCAGATCCGCGGCCAGTGCTGTTTGGTAGTTGGCGTTGAAGACTTCCAGCGTTCTGAAGGGCCTGCGCAGTGCAGTAACTGCCAGCACTTCGGACACTCGAGCAGAGTGTACCTGGCCACAGCTCGCAGCCGCCTCTGCGGCCAAGCACACAGCACTGTAGATTGCTCCTTTACAGAGAAGGACGTCAGGTCTTTTAGACGCCGTGTGGGTTGTGGAAGCAACCACGCAGCAAACTTCCGAGGGTGCAACGCCTAAAAGACGGGAAAGTGGCACTTTCTGCCTGCCGAGGAATGCAAAAAGCGTCAGCAGCTGTCACAGCTCCCTCCTCCACCTCCTGGGATGAAGTATAGGGCTCCTCCCGCCCCCTGGGCAAAGCCAGCTCCTGATAAATGGAACACTGTTCAGGGTCGTGGAAACAGACGCACTCAAGTTCAAAACTTCGTGCCCACCTATGCACAAGGCCTCCCTGTACCAACCCATAACCTTTTATAATGGTATGGGGTACAAGGAGTAGGGCTTTCCAGCTATCACCAACAATCCGCGCACTAGCGCCAAGTGTATGTGCCTTCCACTCTAAACAAGGNAAGGTGGGAAAATATCTTCCGCAGCAGACTGTCGCTCGCAAGCAGCTGTCAGCTGTCCATAAAGTCGCGCCCTTTGGCTCAAGGCAATTCAGCACTTGAAGAGATGCTGGAGAGCCTTTTCACACTCCTATTTATCTGGACGGATCCTTCTCGAGGGCAGGATGACAAATGTTTCGCCCTGATGATGCTTCCCAGGCTCATTAATGTGTGTTAGAGACCAGAATGCCAGTCGGCCCTCTCATTGTTTAAAGGTAATTAATATTATTGGTTATTGAAATGACCGAGGCGCTCGCAATAAGAAATAAGAGTTGAAAGAGTTCATTTCTCGGCACCAGGTTCCTATTATTACTATTAATGAAATGCATTTGCACCCACAAATTACATAAACAATTCTGGGATTTAAATGTTATCGTTCAGATAGGGACCAGTATGGTGGCGGAGTATTAATTGTAATACGCCATACTATCGCGTGCTCTACAGCTAAATAGCTTTAACTAGATAAACTAGAAGCAGTGGGAATTAAAGTAAAGCTAGGAATTCAACAGGTTTGAATTTATTCTTCACCAGATTTACTCGCTTTCGGCGATTTATATGCAAAACATCCCACTTGGGGCTGTCTCGCGCATACAGCCAATGGGAATAGTTTTTTTAGATGTCAGGAGCAACACAATTATTGTGTTAATGCGCCCAGCGAACCTACGTTTCAGCCAACAATTAATCAGAGGAATGATATACTAGATATCGTTCTTAATAAAGGCTGTCATATGACCTTAGAATTAGAAGTGCTCCACGAGTTGGCTTCGGACCATTATCCTGTCCGCATGTTGTTCAGTGATGTGGAAACTGACAACATGCCAATTCGTAAAGTTAAGATTATACGAATGCGAACTGGCCGGGCTTTAAGGAATACCTGGACGAGACAATAAATCTACCAGCTCTTGTCAGTACCCCTGATGAATTAGACTCTGCTGTAATTAATTTAACAGTGATAATTCAGACAGGAATTACTAATTTTGTCCTTGAAAAAACCCCGCGGGCTTGAGCAGATACACTGCCTGAGAATATCAGGGAATTGATCTCGCGAGAAAATAAGCCTCTCAGGCGCTATTCTCGCTTTCGTACTAGGCAAGTTAAAGCCCAGATTAACGAGCTAAGACAGCGAAATGACACTGATATTAGAACCTGAAAAATTGAAATATGGAATTATAAATTATCCCATTTATGCCTCTCAATAGTCTGTGGCACATGACAAAGGCGTTTACAAAGAGATGCGACCCCATCCTGCATCTTCAAGGCACTGCAGAGACGGCCTACACGCCACAGCAAAAAAATTAGGCTGTGGCCGCACATTTAGCATTAGCTTTCCAAGCCAATGTTGATCCCTCTGATCCAGAATTTGTGGCTCACATTTATAGGGACCTTCGAGTGAGTTTTCAGCAGCCTTCAGCTACTGAGCCAGAACCCACGATGCCGACGAGATAAAGATAATTATTAAATGAATGAAGCCACGTAAAGCACCCGGGTTCAACTCCCTGCAGGCTATAGTTCTCAAATAACAGCCAGACAGTATACTTGAAGCCATAGCCGAGTGCATTTATGCGAGTTTTAATCTCGCACACTTCCTCACCTCTTGGAAATGTGCCTGAGTTAGTGTATTTCCCAAACTGGGTAAAGACCCGAAACAATTGCAGAACTACTGCCCTATTAGTCTGCTCATTTCGCTCTCTAAGATCGACGAGAATATTTCATTGCGGCCCCTTGAATGTCATATTTGCGAAGCTAATATTTTTCCTAATCAGCAGTTTGGCTTAAGGAAAGCCCATTCTACAGTATACCAGCTCGTAAGATTATCTGAGCATAAAACTAATACTTTTAACTGGCATCATTACACCGTCCCTGTATTCCTAGATGTCGAAAAGGCATTTGGCAGGGTTTTTCATGCAGGGTTACTGTATAAATTGTATGAGAACAAGTTCCCTGATTGCTACATACAATTATCAGCTACATATTTAGATAGGCACTCGTTTATTGTATCAATTTATTAATGAAGCAACCTCAGAAAAGAAAATAATTAGGGCTGGTGTCCCCCAGGGTAGCATATTAGGTACAGTATTATATAATATATTTATCCACTTTTCTGCTCCCCCCTAACTGGCATATTTATTAAGGAATTTATGCAGGTGACACAGTAATATACACGCAATCTCGCAGAGCTGAAGTTGCCACTCAGCGCGCGCATACACAGCTCAATGAGTTTGAGAATTTTTTCCGCCTATGGCGAATTACAGTAAATGTGGGAAAATACGAGGCTGTAGTTTTCATTCGCCGGAATATTCCTCCCAATCTGCCACATCTTATTCTGTTTGGGAAGGAAATTCCATTTAAAGATGAGGTAAAATACCTCGGCCTTATTATGGATAAAAAGCTGGCATGGCGCCCCCATGTGGAAGTTAAGAGAAATCTAGCTTATGCGCCCATGTCAGCCTTATATCCTCTTTTATCTTGTGGCTGTAGTTTGTCAAAGAAAATGGTATACGATTATATCAGACATTGTGTCGCCCATTATCACTTATGCAGCACCCGCCTTGGCTTACTGTGCACGAACTCACTTACATTCATTGCAGGTGGTGCATAATAAATGCCTATGATTGGCCGCTGATGCACCCAGGTGTACCCCTAATAGGTGGTTGCACACCGAATTACAACAAGAAATGCTGGATGAAGTAATTTGCAAGCAAACTGAGCGTTTTTATAAATGAAGAGAGGAACACCCAAATCCTCTCATAACTACCTTTGGGAACTATAACTTGAATTTAACTCAGCGCTATAAGCATGCAAAATCGCTTCAGCCGCACAGGCCCCCTTAGCCCTGCTTATAACACACTGCCAGGCCAATTATGTTAGAATATGCGCAGCTGTTTAGGATATATATGCATATGATACCTATAGTTTAACTAATTAGCAAGCTGTTTATCTGGTCTACACATAGTCTTAGACTGACTATAGGTGTCAAACTAATGGACACCTCTGGCGTTATTTAATTATAATAAGGTACATTTAAAAAACGTCCTCGGGGACATAGTTTGGGTATTAGCTTAATTAGGTTACGATTAATCATTCCCTTCCTTTCAGTCGTATTATCATCTTGTAATGGATTATAAAAAGTCGGTTTGTGTTAGCCCTGCTGACACTCACTGACACCTATTTCTATTCTATTTTAAGTTTTCAGGATTCACTGGTGATACGGATTCGGGAGGGAGACGCCCAATTGCGCCACTCCTCCCATCAGAGTAATGTGAAAACATTACTCTGGTTTAAGTCAGCGTCACTCAACAAAAAAAAACCTGCCCCCTTCTCTACTAGTATTTTTTCTCTACCCACTAATAAAGAGCATGGTTCCCACCCATCTGTCTCCTGTAGCATTTTCTGTTAAATTTGATAATGCATGCAACAACTTTTTAAAATATTACCTGTCGAAAGGGTTTTTACTGTGACTATGCCGGTTTTCCCCTTTCTCCTATAAGTATAGTAGTTAAGCTATAAGTACACTTAGTGAGGTTTTTATGGCCAAAATCTGGCCATGGCAGCCCAACGCACTCTGCTGTCTCCTTGCATGATTATCCTTCTCTTGTAGGCGTATGGGGCTTAGCCCTGAGACGCACTAAACTCCCGTCCCTACCGCTGGCTCGCATAACACTTAGTTTTAGAGTAGGATCGAAAAAATAATGTTGATGGGCCTCTGCTGATAAGGGTAGCATTTGTGATATGGTAGAGTATTTATCTTTCTTCGTTGTTGTTTTCTTTGGAAAGCAACCTTTTTTTGTCTTTCTCCTGTTTTGTTTCTGGCCGTGGACTTAACTTTTGGCCAACAAATTCCCACAAAAAAAAAATGGTGTTACTAGACAGTGAAGACTACACCTGGTACATTTGTTTTCAGTTGTGATTATTGGTGCTTTGGTGTAAGTAAGTGTTAGATTGTCATTTTCAATGGGACCTTTGTAAACCGATTAATTATTGCTATCTAGAGCTGCAATGAAAAATTTGCTCTATTTGAGGTTAAACACACGTGGGTAATTCATGGTTGCTTCGTAATTCTAAAGCCCTGCAAAAGTAATACTTATGGTTACCTATTATGTATTTTTTCGCTACGTGTAAACAAAAACACTGATATGTGACTTCTACGTTTTAACTACCAAATGCTTTGTTTACTTTTTTTCAGCTCTTCAAAGAATTTTGTCATATTTCAGAAACCATTTCGTAGGAATGTTCACAACTAAGGCCTATAACCATATTTAGGTCAGTTTTATGACTTTTTAATAATGTCTGTATTGACGAACAGTTATTATTTTACATTGTTAACGTATTTNGTTTTAATAATGTCTGCATTGACGAACAGTTATTATTTTACATTGTTAACGTATTTTTTTACTGTGTTTAACCATTACAACTGCAGGGGAAAGAACTGTAGTATTTAACCTTTTGTTATTTATATGAGTTGGGTTATTTCGTTAAAAGGATGGCTTCATTTGGAATAAAAGTTAAAACGTAGGAACAATCAGGCAAACGAACAAACACAGTAAATTCAAGTATGCAATTTGTGTCATTTATTTTTTGTATATAGCAGCGACAAAATTAGAAGATAGTGGTGAACATGCACACTAATAGGCCTACAGTAACTTTTATTAAGCACATGTTTCAATGCATTACTTACTGTTTTCTAGGTTTATTTCATTATTTGGTATTTATCTAGTGTAGGGGCTTTTCTATAAAAAAAAACCCGAAAAGTGGTATGTTTCCACTCTGCTAATTATGCAGAACACCAATATACTAGGGGCATTAATGTCCGACAAATTTTGTGATATGTACCCACCTAACCTAACTGAACCTAACCCCACGACGAGTGAATCACTATTTTACATTTTTTAACTAACCTAGGATTGTAAGGTGTTAAGCTAACCTAGGATATTACGGTTTTAAACTAACCTAGGATAGTAGGGATTGAAACTTTGCTAGGATTTTAGTCTAACCTCGGATTTTAAGGTTTTACACTACGCTTGGCTTTTAGTCTAATCTAGGATTTTAGGTTAACTAGGATTTTAGGGTTTTAGTAACAGTTAAACACACTGGAAATCTNTTACTGGAAATCTATGAATCAACTCACCTTGATAGGCGACCTATTCAACTGCAGTGCATCTTACCTCAATCGACAAAACACCACGACCAAATAAGACATAAAGTAACACCCGCCACATAGACAAATATTTCGCGCAGAAGAACTCGTTCTTGCACCCTCCAATCTTAAATCACAAGCCTTTGCACGGTAGAGATTCGGACGTCAAAACTCACCATTGCAGGAAACACATCCACACTATCTGGCTTCTGAACTGATACTAATGGCTTCTCAACGTCAATGTAAAATCCAGTGACAAAGACGTATACAGTAAACAGCCAATAAGATGACGGCACGATGCACATTTGTTCACATCACTAATGCGTTACTGCACCAATTATTAAGCCGTCAGACGTAAAAAAAAGAGGCGGACCGCTCGTACTATTAACTATTTTATTTAATATGTTCTACTTATTTTAACATTACGCCCTCCTGAATATCCGCGGCCAGTAGGTAGCGTGGGAAACAGCGATGCGCAGCCATTAAACATGGCGACCGACGTAAACATAAAGGCTTAAGTGCGCATACTTTTAACAAATTTTTTTAATATGTTCTACTTATTTTAACATCAAGCCCTCTTCAATATTAAAAAGGTAAGCTGTGCAGAACCTATTAATGCTACATTCGTTGGTCTAGGACGTTTCCTTTAGAAAAGCTTTGACACTAGATAATTACCCATTATTTAGTTCAATTAATCTGGCTGGGCATAGTATTTTGTTGGGATTGTGATAAACATTTGAATTCATAGAAACGTATGCATGTTACACAATTGTGTTTACAACACCTAGGGGAAGTTACATAGTTGTGATAAATAAACAGGCGTGACTTTCAAATAATTAATTTGTTTATAAAAACAGTTCACTGTTAAAAATCTATAAATTTTGCAAGTCAAAATTTGCAATTAGATACTCATTAGGTCAGCATGAGATACAGTAATGTCCTTTCACATGCTGTGGTCACGACAGACATTACTGTATATATACATATGTATATTCCTGCCGTGGAAAAATAGATCTATCACAACATCGTAACTTGCGTAGGTAGATTTGTAAAACACAGCGTGTACAAACTTTATGTGGTAATATTAAGTATATTATGTAGGAGGAAAAATTTACACTTCGTTCAGCAACACTCATGTCATGTCGCCAGTCACCACTTATGCCAGCTTTGGAATGGTAACCGTCCCGCCATCACATGTAATTATATTAAAATAAGTATTCAAACAGTAAAATCTCATTTAAGTTACAAATTACAAGTTCAAAAATCATTGTTTTTTTTTCTGTAATAGGTATGAAATATGCAAAAATTGAAAATGTGTATAATTGCCATGCTACTACTAGCGGTGCGAAACTTCCCGAGAGAGAGATCGACAAACTCTACTGCACCTATTCAAGTTTCGTCCTCGGACAAAAAAACCATGTAACTAGGGCCTGCACATTGTAAATTGCGATTATATTGTTAACCATAACAATGAAATATGTTGCCTTCAGTGCTACCAAAAATTTTACATATATCAATAGGCAACGTTTAATTTATAACTAGCATACCAAACACATAGGATAAAACATTTTAACTGTGAACTATTTATTACTAGTCATTGCCAACACATACTGCTCTCCCTGTATTTAATTTGTATTTAATAGGAAATAAATGTTACAAGTTATGGAAGATAAAGTTAATCATAGTGTTATATACTTGTGGTATACAAGTTATTGAAAAAACAGGTTGACATGTTGCTCCTGGGGTAATTTTTCAAAGGTTTGTTTCAAAACATCTAAAGAAACCATAAATAGACTGTATTTAACTCCACATGAGATAATGGATGCAAATAGGAACACAGTTTTCTTTGCTCTGCACTGCATCGGTGAAAATGTCTTGTAGTCATATTTAATTGGGTCCCTTGTTTGTCAAATGCACATAGTTCCTTCCTACACATTCACTGCGTATTTCCTGTTGTAACTATATGAATATGGCTCCCCCTTCTCTGCTTATCCTCTCACATTTCCTACTGACAAGAACTTCCTTTGCATAGTTGACACCCTTCCTCACTACACTAACCACTATCCTTGCCTTGGGGACCTTTACCTTAATCTGTTCCAGCAACCCCCTTATCCTCTGTTCCACTTCACCTACTTCCTTACACATAAGTCATTTCCTCCCCGTGTACTGCTACCACCTTAACTGCCTCATTTCCCTCACTTGTGAATTATGAGTTAATGTAACAAGTTTTGTCAAATTCATTGTGGAACACAAATATTAGAAATAATAATTTGCAACTTATGGAACAAGGGCTCTGAAGTCTGGAATCTATTCTTGGCTTCCGAATATTCAGAATTTGGTGAAATATCTTGGCGTTACATAACTCTCATTATACTTTTTAAATGTTCATTTCTGAACTGAGGTGTTAGTTTAGATTTGTTCAACTTTAAAGAAAAGAAAGCTGTTCAGAAATGTAATTTTTAATATTCCATCAGATTGTTGTGCACATATATCAAAATATCGAAGCAACATGCCATTTTCACATTTAATTCATAAACACTCTGAATGCAGGTTGTATTTCCACTTGTTTCGCTGTGATGAGGTGGGGCAACTCAGATATGAGCGAGGCCGCAAGTTTGACGTGCCTCGTCTACTTCTATACTTTGTGAGCACGTGTTTTGAAATTCTTAGTGTCAGATTGTAACACTTCTGCAGGTAGTTTCTCATGCTTCCTGGTGTGTGACGCTCGACGGCCAACACAGAGCAGGGCTGTTTCTGTTCTTCTCTGCTGTGATGACTGTCCTTAGCTGGTTACAAGAATGTAGCTCCAGTATAATTGATTTTCAGATGTTTTCCTTCCATATCAGTTCTCACCTGCTGATTGAGAAATAACACTTAAAAATATTAATAGTAGAATTTTTTTCAAAACTGAAGGATTAAACTGCATTTCAGAATTAATGTGGGGTCCAGCAAATGATCAATTTACTTTTACTATGTAATTGGTAAAATTTGGTAATTGTAGTTTCAAATAAAATTGGGTAATTATTCAGAATAGGGGCTTTTCTGAAAATAAATGAAAAAATCACGGAAAGTGGTATATTTCTACTCTACTAATTACACAGATCACGAATTTACTAGGGGCATTAACGAATTACCAATACAAACCACAAATACGATAGTGGGGAGGGCTATGAAGATCAAAGAAATTGTGGGGTAAAATCACTAAAAATACAGCTACAAAATAAACAAAAACACCTCAATTTAACATTTGTCCACCCAATTTCGTAATATATGCCCACCTGACCTAACTTAACCCAACCCCAAAATGTGTGAATCATCATTTTAAATTATTAATCTAACCTAGAATTGTATGATTTTAATCTAACCTAGGATTTTAGGGTTTTAATCTAAACTAGGGTTATAGGATTTTAATCTAACCCAGGATTGTAGAGTTTTAATCTAACATATGATTATAGGGTTTTAATCTAACCTATGATTATGCAGTTTTAATTTAACCTACAATTTCATTCTAATCTAGGATTTTCGGGTTCTAAAGTAACAGTAAAACATACCATACCAATATAAATTAACTCACCTAGGTACGCGGTGGGTACAATTCCACTGTCCTCGGCCAATTCAAAGACTGTCATGCGTGACATGCATCGTACCTCACTCGGCAAAACACCATGATCTACTAAAACATCCGAGTAACACCTGCCACATAGACGACTTTAACGCACAGAAGCACTCGTACTTGCGCCCTCCATTCTTTAATCACAAGCCTTCGCACGGTCGGATTCGGTTGACACAACTCGCAAACCGCACTGTATTGCATCTAAACAGCAACTGAACGCAGTTCACGTCTGCCCCGACAGCATTACATGGCTATTCAACATGGAGCCGACGTAAACAAAGCGGACAGACTCCTCGTATTTTAACTATTTTGCTTAGTAAGTTCTACTTATTTTATGATTATGCCCTACTCAATGTCAAAAAGGTAAGCTGTGCATAACTCATTTATGTTACTTTTGTGGGTGTACTATGTTTCCCTCAGAACATCCCCTATTCTCAATAATTGCCGCTGTAAGAACAGCCTCATTGTCAGTATGGTCTGCATGTGGTTGTTGTATCAGTGCAGTGTGTCAGCTGGGCTTGGCTGTGTGTAGGTACTGTGTTCCTGTCTTCACTCAGTGTGGTTATTGTTCCAGACAATGACTGAAGTCGCAGTGAAGCAGGAGCCATGCGACATAACATTCCCAAGGATTAAGAAGGAGTTGGATGATCTCATGGTAGGTGCTAAACCTCTGTGATCTTTTACTGATGCACCTCCTTTTTATAAAGAACAAGGGGAAATAACAAAACTTACCTGGAAGTAATTTTTTGTATTGAAAAAGTGTATTGTGTTTACATAATATTCCTCCCTTTACCAATAAAACAGCATATTTAATAAGCAGGATTACTGTAACCTCCTTTTTTTTACAGTGTGTTAATAGAGTGCTTTTTTTTTCTTTGGTAGATATCTAAGTAGCTAGACATTAAAATTGATACAAGTTATACATATAGTATCCTCGGAGTATTGTATGAAAAAGTATTAATTTTATGTCTTGAATGGTATTTG
Organism: Clitarchus hookeri; assembly: GCA_002778355.1. Lineage (NCBI taxonomy): Eukaryota > Metazoa > Arthropoda > Insecta > Phasmatodea > Phasmatidae > Clitarchus > Clitarchus hookeri. The sequence goes on from NQII01002209.1 coordinate 352,037, forward strand.
GGGTTAAGTTTTTTTTGTGTCCGAAAAGTTCTAAAATTGTTATAAATATGCAAGGCTCAAAAAGTNGTGCAAGGCTCAAAAAATGTGAGGGGGGAAAAAATTAAAAAATTCACATTAGAATTAACTTATTCTGAAGCACAAAATGTAGAAGAAGGTAATTTTTGGCCAGTGCTGTATACATTCCGAGGCTCAGTGTCGAGTGATTTTCCTCTTGAGTAAGTGATTCGTAAACCATGCTAATGTTCTGGGTTAAACTGGTTCGTATTTCTTCAGTCTAACACAAGCTGACATTTTATTTGCTGTAATAATGAAACAAGTGCTGTTTCTACTTAAAGCACACCACTGACCCAAAAATGTATTTGGAATGCCTGAAATGATAAATTACATTGTATCTTTAAGGGTTGAGGTTGGAACTTGGTTAAGTAATACTTTAAGCCACAGTTTGCATAGTAGGGGTGGTACAAGCAAGGGTTTAATGTATATGCAAACTTAAGTTAAGCAGTCGGTTGCAGACCCACTCTCTTCACAGTTATCTCTAATATTACCTTCACTTCGTGCTCAATAGGTAATTATTAAGTTTAGGGGCCTTTTTAAAAAACACAAAAAAATTCAAAATTATGATATATTTCTACTCTACTAATCACGTAGAACACGAATATACTAGCGGCGTAGCCTTAAAATAAGTAAAACATATTAAAAAAAAATTGAACAAAATTGCAAAATGAGCAGTATAGCCAGTTTGTTTACGTTTCTGAACGAAAAGACCTAGACCAGCAAAAGTTGCATTAATGGGTTCTGCACAGCTTACCTTGTTCATATTCAAGAGGGCATAATGTTAAAATAAGTAGAATATATTTAAAAAACTTGTGAAATATGTTTGTTGACATCTGTTAATGTCAGAGGAATTATACGAGCCCCCTACCTAGGTGAGTCAATTTACCCTAATTTGGTGTGTTTTACAGTTCCTTTAAATCCCTACAATCCTACATTGGTACTTAAGTTTAAAACCCAAACAAACTAGGTTAGTGTAAAACCCACTATCCTAGGTTAGCGTAAAACCCTACAATCCTAGGTTAGTGTAAAATCCAAAAAACCTAGGTTAGTGTAAAACCCAACAATCCTAGGTTAGTTAAAAAATGTAAAATAGTGATTCACCCATCGTGGGGTTAGGTTCTGTTAGGTAAGGTGGGCACATATTATGAAATTAGTCGGACGTTAATGCCCCCAGTATATTCGTGTTCTGCATCATTAGTAGAGTGGAAATATACCATTTTCCATGAATTATTTTTATTTTTACAGAAAAGCCCATATACTTAATAATTACCATAAATATTTCTACCATACCAGTCTACAGCACCAAGATTCTGGAAGCAAGGAGTGGGTATACAATAACTAAACAAGTGACAGAATTTGTGTGCTCTACTAATGTTACTCTCAGCTTGGGAAAACAACAGTTTTTTGCATCTTTTTTTCTTAGGGTACACTGTCCAATAATGAATTAGCGTTGGGAGAGTTGAATTGGCTCACTATTAAACAACTGAGATGCTGTTGTTCGGATAAGAACTACACATAGATGCTGTATGTTATCTAGGGAAGTAATGCAGATGTGCTGTGAAGGCTGTGTTTCAGAAACAGTAGCAGTGTAATGCAGGGGATAGACTCCAGTGTGTGGTGACTGTGTGATATGTTTCAGTACGAGGACGACTATCGACACCCAGGCTCCAGTACTGTGGCTGTCGTGAAGGAGGAGATAACCATAGAAGAGAACCCCATTGACATTGAAGATGATGGCACAGGTACTTGGATTTCGTGGAAGTTACAACAAAAACATTAAAAAGCTTGAGTAACTTTGTTTTTATG
>NQII01002209.1:353909-386140 GCA_002778355.1 Clitarchus hookeri
AATGCAGATGTGCTGTGAAGGCTGTGTTTCAGAAACAGTAGCAGTGTAATGCAGGGGATAGACTCCAGTGTGTGGTGACTGTGTGATAAGTTTCAGTACGAGGACGACTATCAACACCCAGGCTCCAGTACTGTGGCTGTCGTGAAGGAGGAGATAACCATAGAAGAGAACCCCATTGACATTGAAGATGATGGCACAGGTACTTGGATTTCGTGGAAGTTACAACAAAAATATTAAAAAGCTTGAGTAACTCTGTTTTTATGTTATTGTTCTACTTAAAGTGGTTAAAATACTATATTATATTGTGAATTATATTTATGTTGTTATGACATGTAGAAAAATGTGTTAACCTAGTTGAGTTTTTAATACAGTCAACTCTTGACACTACGACCCCGGGAATAGTGACCTCTAAATAACAACCCTTTTCTGAAGAANTGGCCCAGGGAATAGTGACTTCTAAATAACAACTCTTTTCTGAAGAACTGTAAAAATTTTGGTTAAATATTTGAAAAATTTGAAGGAAATAAGCCGAAAAAGAAGTTTGTTGCTGCATTTATTTTGGTCACTAAACATTGTGATTCTGTTTGCTATTACTGTACAACTAGGAAGTGAGAAAGATACATGACTATCTTCCCCTTCTATCAAGGTCACCAATGTTTACTCAGGTGCCTGCCGTTGCACGCCAGGATTACCTAACCCGGAGACAGCTCTTTGTGATACCACATGATAATAAAAACACTGNTACAGAAAAGCCCTTAAACTTAATAATTACCACAAATATTTCTACCATATCAGTCTACAGCACCAAGATTCTGGATGCAAGGAGTGGGTATACAATAACTAAACAAGTGACTGAATTTGTGTGCTCTACTAATGTTACTCTCAGCTTGGGAAAACAACAGTTTTTTGCATCTTTTTTTCTTAGGGTACACTGCCCAATAATGAATTAGCGTTGGGAGAGTTGCATTGGCTCACTATTAAACAACTGAGATGCTGTTGTTTGGATAAGAACTACACATAAATGCTGTATGTTATCTGAGGAAGTAATGCAGATGTGCTGTGAAGGCTGTGTTTCAGAAACAGTAGCAGTGTAATGCAGGGGATAGACTCCAGTGTGTGGTGACTGTGTGATATGTTTCAGTACGAGGACGACTATCAACACCCAGGCTCCAGTACTGTGGCTGTCGTGAAGGAGGAGTTAACCATAGAAGAGAACCCCATTGACATTGAAGATGATGGCACAGGTACTTGGATTTCGTGGAAGTTACAACAGAAACATTAAAAAGCTTGAGTAACTTTGTTTTTATGTTATTGTTCTACTTAAAGTGGTTAAAATACTATATTATATTGTAAATTATATTTATGTTGTTATGACATGTAGAAAAATGTATTAACCTAGTTGAGTTTTTAATACAGTCAACTCTTGACACTACGACCCCGGGAATAGTGACCTCTAAATAACAACCCTTTTCTGAAGAACTGTAAAAATTTTGGTTAAATATTTGAAAAATTTGAAGGAAATAAGCCCAAAAAGAAGTTTGTTGCTGCATTTATTTTGGTCACTAAACATTGTGATTCTGTATGCTATTACTGTACAACTAGGAAGTGAGAAAGATACATGACTATCTTCCCCTTCTATCAAGGTCACCAATGTTTACTCACATGTGCCTGTCATTGCACGCCAGGATTACTTANATGTGCCTGTCATTGCACGCCAGGATTACTTAGCCCGAGAGACAGTTCTTTGTGATACCACATGATAATAAAAACACTGTACTGAACTGCTGAAAGGAGGAATAAAGACTGTATTTGACACANCAGGATTACCTAGCCCGGAGACAGCTCTTTGTGATACCACATGATAATAAAAACACTGTACTGAACTGCTGAAAGAAGGAATAAAGAATGTATTTGACACAGCTGTGAGTAAATACATTACAAGTTCATATCCTGGTACAGTGTTTTTCATATGTGAAGGTTATTTGGGCGTTAGATGAGGCGGAAAACTTTGTGTTGTTTGCAAATATGACATTATGTGTTAATCTTTGTTTTAAAGCTCTTTTCAAACAATGCGTTACCACGAAACCAATATTCCTAGCTTGGATAGATACAAAGATGCCACTAGAAGTGTTTTTGTAGATAATAAAAGTCACAATCTAAACCGTTGGTATGTTACAGCAAGAAGGTAAGGTNATTTGGGCGTTAGACGAGGCGGAAAACTTTGTGTTGTTTGCAAATATGACATTATGTGTTAATCTTTGTTTTAAAACTCTTTTCAAACAATGCGTTACCACGAAACCAATATTCCTAGCTTGGATTGATACAAAGGTGCCACTAGAAGTGTTTTTGTAGATAATGAAAGTCACAATCTAAACCGTTGGTATGTTACAGCAAGAAGGTAAGGTAAATTAGAATTATATTTTAGATCTGATTGGGTTGGAGTAAATCAATATTTACAGCCCAGGAGAATCTCAATTCTGCAGGCATGAACACAAATTACAATTAAAATTGGGAGAATAATGAGACCATGTATCGGACTAAGATCCGAGACATTATGTTTAGAATTTGCTAGAAAATAAGTGATTATTCATTAACAAAATAATGGTTTAATATGTAGGCATGTTCTTTTCTAAATTATTCCTTATTAATGTGTGTATATGAATATGAACACACATTACCATCAGCATAACAGGACTGTGGATCAGCCCGAGGTGCAGAGCCCGAGATACTTGGTTTACAGTTTCCGAAAATAAGATCTTATTCATTCACCAAACAATAATGTAAAAGGTAGGTGTGTTCCAATTAAATTTATTCCTCAGAACTGTAGATATAAACACAGATTATAGCAAAAATATAAATGTTATCTTATTTGTAAATCATNCCAGATTTTAGCAAAAATACAAATGTTATCTTATTTGTAAATCATAGTAGTGTGACCACATACATTTCTGCTAATGAAAAAAACTAATGTTTGTAAAAAAGAACTATAAGTCTGATGCACGTGTTTTTCTCGCCTTTTACTTTTGTTTTAATTGGTGGCAGGCACTGAAAGACTGACATTAGCTAAGTTCCCTCCAGTACTCTATGTAGGATAATACAGCTGGGGCTGTGTTTATTTTGTTTCTGGGGGATGGGACTTTAGCTTAATGTCTTTCATGAGATGGCATTGATTTGCGGTTCTTCTTATGACACAATTATCATTTTGATTTGTGTATTGATTTGTTGGAGCAGAGTAAAATTTCACTTGAATGAAAATAACATTAAAATAATTATAACATGGAAAGTTTTAACTTCACTCTAAGAATAACCACAATAAATAACTAATTGCTCATACAGATATGGGTAATAAGAGTTGCAAGTAGGTCGCTAGGCTACCAAAAATATATGAAAGGACAGGAATTCAAGTAGTATAATGCTTGCTTTTAATGCTGACATTTGAAAAATTGTACTTTAATTGAAAATAATGTTAGTGAAAGGGCGTATTCTACAGCCGTGCGGCACACAGGGCAGGATACCATGAATTGATAGTATCAACGTCACGTGGTGGAGTTGTCAGTGGTAGAAACTGATGAAGAGTGACTAAGTAATGTTGGATCATTGTTGCACACAATCGCCACACTGTCTTTTGTTGTTGTTCGTCTGGTGGTCTTGTCACACAAAGATATCCCACACACAGGAGTGGGGCTCTCTGTGAAAGGGGAGGGGGAAATACTGTAACAGCTGCCTGCAAAAGGGAAGGGGGTGGGGCAGAATGGGTGTGATTCTCAAGGTCGGATCAAGCAAGCCCGTGGAGGAAATTTGTTATTTATCCAGCTTTCATGTGTTTCAACAACCTCAATTTTTTCTTCCCACAGTTGCGTGGTCACTGTTATTCATCGTTAATTTTCAACTTTCCTACTAATGCCTACAGCTGATGTTTAATGTAGGTGGCTAACAGTTGAACATAAACATATGTCTTAAAGTGGATAGTTTCAGAGTTACAGACCTTTTAATATTGAACCACACGTATTGGTAACGGTCAATCTCTTATTAGGTGTGCCTGTTAATGTGATCAGCTGGAATGGTGTAAGTGTTATTACCTGTCCCATTGCACTGCTGACAGCCAACTTTTGTTGAATGCCGTGTGCTTAGAACATACCTGCACGCTCCCTGGATCTCAATCAACCTGTGGCGGCTTCTCAAGACCATTGTTTANGTTTGGAAGACTATTACGAATACATACAGTTCAACATTGGAAGGTCTGTTACTCTGAAACTATAAACTTTAGGACATATGTTCACTGGGATCTTAAGTGGTGATTTGTGGTGTTCTACCCACACACCAGTTACTTCCCACATATTTAGGAACATTCTGTATAACATTTTACTTTTAGTACTGCACAAAGTTTGTGCCTCGCCTGTTGTCCTAATAACCTGCATATGCTGCAAGAAAACTAGGCAACTCTGGGTGTAACTTGATTAATGGCAGGCTGGCAGACATACGTTGGTAAACATTGGTGACCTTGANGCCTGTTGTCCTAATAACCTGCATATGCTGCAAGAAAACTAGGCAACTCTGGGTGTAACTTGATTAATGGCAGGCTGGCAGACATACATTGGTGACCTTGGGGAAGGGGCAGATAGTGGCGCCTATTTTTAGACCGTTTCCTCTTTCGAGCTGTACAGATGTGGGAAAGAGAATCATAATGTTGAGCAACCAAAATAAATGCAACAAGCTTATTTTTCTGCCTTCAGTATTTCCTTTTTATTTTTCAATTTATTGACCAAATTTTTATGTTTCCCAAAAAATGGTTTTTATTTTGAGGAAGTCATTATTACCGGGTCATTCTGTCAGAAGGTTGGCTAAACAAAACTGTACAAAAATAAGAAGACAGCACAAAGAACAAAGAGCTTACTCGACAAATTAGAAGTAATCTGTTGGGAACTCTGGCAAACCAAATATAGGAACAGATGTCAGTTCCTGTAACATTGCTTGTGGTTTGGTCAGAAAATGCTGTGTTCTTGTGAGCAGTTTTAGTTTCATCCAGTTTTGTATAAACACACACATACATATAATCATCACACCAATATTTGTGTCTTTATCTTTAATTGTGTCAGCCAGGAATTTTTGCATGTATCTGTATATACAGTAAAACCCCTATGTTATGATCACGGATCTAACAAGTACAGCGATGCTATGACAACAATCTCGGGAACTGTAAAAAAATAGGCAAAATGCAAGAATTCTCAATTAAAGGGGGCCAAGGTGGCAGAGCGGTTAGATTGCTTGCCTCCCACCAAGGCAAGCCGGGTTCAGTCCCTGGCCGGTTCCCTCCGGATTTTCGCAATTGCCAGACAATGCCGCTGGTCGGCGGATTTGTTCGGGGATCTGCCTTTTCCTTCACCTCTTCATTTCGGCGCTGCTCCACCTTACTCTTCTCTCTTCGCCCTCATCGGCTCTCAAAACTTTGATCTTAAGAGCCGCCAAAATCTCTTAACTCAATCACTTAATTATAAGTTACTTATAAATATGTTTGTTGGCATGCAGTAATAATATATAAGAGGTTGTGCTGCTACCATCAATTGGTAGGCCACAGCTGAAAAACAAAAAAAAAAAAATTAGCAAATAAACTATAAAAACTTTGGCTGGAACACGCACAAAGCGCGTGCCTGGTGAGTAAGGCCACACGTGCGATGCATACGCATTGGAATAGAAGTAGTGACTCATGCTGTCGTCTTTCCTTCCCGCATGTCATACGCCCCTATCTCAGTGCATAGCTTGCTGAATGCTGCACGCATAGCAACAGTGATAAGCAATAGTAGCTCACGTTTCTCACAACCAAACCCTTTCTCCCTTGGTGATTAGCAACTGGGATAGACAATAGTAGGACAAGTTACATTTCTCTCTATTTACTCGGTTCCACACTTGCAATCTTTGTGACGCAGCTATTTTAGTCTGTTGTGGGGTTTTCGGCATTTGGATATAATTTGTCTATAGTGCTATTTTAATTATGGATGGGATTCTCTATTCTGTGATACTTTATAGTATCCAGTATTGCATGACAATATCCAAAATTATTGAATTTTAACATTGTACTAATGGTATTAACCATGCACTTTTTTTTTATCATGCACAAAATTACAAAATTTTCATTATATTTGCATACTGTGTTTTATCGCATAATCATTGCCGCCACGTAACAGTTGCACAATAATTTTTAAATACTGAAAAGTGGTAAAGCGTCTAAGAGTCTTGACTCCAACCGTGTCACAACACATGGAACAGACGGGAGGGAAACTGGGAAGAACAGAAACTGGAAGTACCGTGACGAGTTGTAGTTCCCGTCCCTCAAGATGAAACCAAAGTGGGAAGGGTGCAGTGGTAGTTGCTAGGCAACTATTTCCCTTCTCCCTAGGCGTGTAAGGGGAGGAAATGACATTGATCCTGGCGTTGTCAAACTACAGTCAAGCGTACACTTTGGGTAGCAGACATCTGCCAACCTAGAGAGCGAGAGAGAAAGGGAGGATGCCACGCTATTTGCTAGGCAACCACTTCCCCTCTCATCAGGCGTGTAAGGGGAGGAAGCTGCAAAATCGCGAAATAAGTCTGTACTGAGCTATAATTTTCTTCAAAGTTGATTACAGCTTTCACTGTGGTAACGTGATTCTATAGAATCGAAGGAGACTGTTGGTTTACAGTTGGTTAAGGACGTTTGAATTACAGGCCTTCCACCGTTTGTTTCAAGTGTATTGTGAGTTTTTATTTAGTTTCAGTTAGAGGTGAGCTGATATGGTTTTTGAGCCTTTTCCGATATTGCTGATACAAACTTACCGATATTGCCTATACCAATACCGTTACTGCCTTGACAAGGAAAAATAACATTATTGCAAGTTTCAAAAAATAAAAACTTAATTTTTAAACATTTACCTAAATAAAATTCTAATTGTCTTCGTTTTTTTTTGTTTCAGTGATAGGTCTAACTATTACGATAAATTTAATTCTAGGAACCACATATTAAGCTTAACCATATTTATAAGACAAAAATAACCTCAAAAGCATGTCATTAAGCAATGAGATTCTTAAAAAAAACATAACACTTCAAATGGTGCGTACATTCAATGTGCCGTTTTAAGTTTGTGATACTATAGGACTTTGATGATCTACCTCCTCTCCAAACCAAACATTTGCAAATATTGTAAACAGTTTTGTATTCTTGCGTATTGCTTACGGTACAAAGAAATTCCACAAATCGTTTTTTATTCCAGTTATATCATTTGTTTATTGCTNATAAATAATTTCACCACATTTGTACCCTAACCTAACACCATCATGTTACTACAGCAAAAGCAAACAAACCAACAAAACAAACAAAAAAAGGCACAGCCAGTTGGGTACTTTAATAAAAACCATTTTAAAAATAGTGATTATTTTAATAAAACCAAATGGTGAACCCCCTATTATTCGTTTTTCATGGGACCTACTGAAAAAAACTCAGCATGCGGGAAAACTCAACATGTGGACCTCTCTCCTCAAATAGTAAAACCTAACCTCAAAAAAAATTATTTTCATCCTTGGGTATACTGAGTTGATTGCCTGTAATGAACAGTGGGCATATCTTAAATACTGGATGAAAAAATATATCTCAATCATTCAATATAAGTATTTTATTATAAAATATTGAAATGCACTTAATTTCGTAAATCCGCCGAATGTTTACATAAATTTCACTAAATTTCTGCCAAATGTAAAAAAGTGGCAAAAATCAAACTAACTTTATTTAAAAAAATGATTTAAAAAGAATCGTGCTAAAAATTGTTGAGTTTAACATGTAAAAATCCGATTTTTTGAAATTATATTTTACTTCGCTAAACATTCCGTTGACCGCAAAATGTTGTTAAATTCCACCAAAATAAAAACCATTCACCATCTTGTGCGACAGTTGATATCACTGCATTACTCTTAAAAAAAGTTACTAGCGTAGTTTATCTTAACCTAATTAATCAGTGAAAAGATACTGTTCCCCTTTAATGCTGGTAATTTACATGGTTATTTACCGAACTTACCTAAAAATTATTACGTTTCCATTGTGGAACGTGAGTAAAGTGTTTTATTTGCGCGAATATTTGTTTGCTGACTTGAAACAAAGAAATGCCAGCAATTATTATGTTTTACCTGTTTTTCGAAGTGAGTAATTTAAAAACAAAAATAAATTAAGTGGTTGTTAAAAATTGCAATGTTTCACGACAACTAGTTGTGTATACTAGCTTTTGAGGTTAGGGAGTGTCTGTTTACCTGCTCTTGGCGCTACTGAATTTTGGGAGTACCGGTTTTAAGATAGTTTTTTCACAGATAAACAATAATTCCGAATATATTTTGGTTTTCGAACAGAATATCTGATTGATGGATGCGGGTAAATTAATGATTTAAGGGCGTAGCATGCAGGTTTTTTTTAACATTGTTTATATACGATATTTGTTGGGACCATCCAAAAAAAGCGACTGATACGGGAAAACGACATAAACGGGAACGCAACAACGAGGTTTCACTGTAGTGAGCAAAGCACTCTAATTATGTCAAGTTGAAAACAGCATCATCTTAGATTCTTAGGGCAAAATATTGGTTATAATATTGGCGATTTAATCATGAATTGCGCACAATTCCGATAATTACGATATCGGCCAGTTTCGATATATTGGTACCGGTATCGGCTCAACCCTAGTTTCAGTGTTCGTCAACAACACTAGTAAAACTAGCAATTTTCTTAGTCAAGTTGTTTTGTGTTCTTGACAATTTTAATTTGGTATCGAGAAAAGTATTATCATCAACAATCGCAAGAATGTTTTTGTATCGAGACTGGCATAGAGTATCGAGAAAATTTGGTATCAACCAATCCCTAATATAGCAATCAATTTTTTGTTTTTATTTTTTGATTTTATCTTTGAATTTTTTTCAGAACTGACTAGACTGTGCGTGATTTTATTGTATTATGATTTTTATTTACAGTTCTGATGTTATGTTTTGTGGTATTATTTTATGTTCTAAGCTCTTCCAATTCATAGTTTACAAAAAAATTAATAGAAAAAAAAATTTCCAATGTTCGATTTTATTTTAGCATAATAGATATTATAAAACGCACTAAGGCTAGCTAGAAAATGGTTGCCTGGAAATGTTTTCATAGTGGTTTGGCGGTGCTTTGTTTGTTTATTTTTATGTTGCGCATATCCCAATGTGGTATAATTTTATCTAGAAGACAGCTACACTTTGAATTACAATAATATTTTGTTTATAACTCCTCATATTTTCACGTAAGAAGACACTGAACATGTATTAACGCACGCTAAAATTACAGTACGCCGAGCTCGTAAAACTGGTTATTAGTTATGTGTCCCATGCATTGGCAAGAGATCAGAACCGGCAGATTTTCACTCAATCTGACGCTTTTTAAAATTGGACAATAGCAGAACTATTCTTGTTCCGATTTTATTTATTCATAGAAATATTTAATCCGTGCCTTACCGCACTAAAATGATTTCATTTTTGTGTGAAAAGATGTCTAGAGAGAGAGCTAAAGAATGTCAATGACTTTTACTTCCCTGGCTACACAAAAGGAAGGAAGGAGACACTGAAGTGACTTCCCTTCCTTCTCCTTTAATATGGTACCACCTATTGTTTTCCCCTCTTTAACTTGGTTGGTTATTGCACTGTTGCCTGGCGGTGCTGCATTCTCAGACACAATGAGGGGTGGAGAAACGTATTGATTGCAGGAGCAGCTAAAAGAGGGGAGGTAGCGAACTAGAAGGGTAGGTGCCCAAGCAAATGTGAGATGGAGGTAACGCAATGGAAAGTGTCTGTAAAAACACAGTGACCGCCTGTCCCCACTCCCTGGACAGTGGTCCAGGACATCACGCTGGCTGCTATGCAACGGCAACCATCACCCTCCTTGCCAGCCAAGTAAGGGGAAAACAGAGTTCTTACTGGGCGTGTCCCATGTCACTGAAGATACTAGACAGCCAGAACTTANAACCAGATGTTAACACATGCGTCAGCACTATAGCAATGTGTGTTTTGTTTGGTAGATGTCTGTATTTGGATGTGATTAATAATACAGTATAACTTGTTTATAAGGGACATGTCTACATTTTAGCGAGCTGTAATCACTAATTACCACTCGCTAAATAGTGCGTACATGGCACTCAAACATTTTTGAGTCTACCAGATGTTGTATTTATACTTCTCTGATATAATTTTTTTCTAAAATGTTTGCATATTAAAATAATATTTGTATATGTTTGATTGACCCTATGGTATTCTTGCGAGAAGTGACTGAAAATACACGCAGCGCTCCCTACTAGGTACATCGCGCAGTTTGTAAAACTTTTTTTTTTAGTTAGAAGAGGTTGTTATTTATACATCAGGGGCATCATCATATTCTTATGATGTCTAAATTTTTCATTAAATGCATAGATTATTAAAATTTTCTTTTGTTTTTGTACTAGAGGAATAAAATATGAATGTAATCTGTTCGGTAAACCTTTACATCTCTCAATGATTTAATATTTTTATGCTTATTGGGCAACATTATATTCAGAAAACATCTCCTTATTAAACTGTATTATTATTTCTAATTTATCCACAGCTGTTATTTACAGCTTTAAACTATCTATCTCCACTCTTACTCTTTTTATTACTTAGTGAGCGCAATATATATAATGTCTATTTCAACTCTAATTAACATCCTTCTCAATGTCGCTGTCTCGTTATAGTCATTTAACACATACTCATTAACACCTGCAGGCTGTCTGTTGCTATCATTTGTGATGTCTTTCACTCATGCATCTAGTCCAATAGTCCAGCCTGCCAGCCGCACTCTTCACTGCTTGATACTCGCAGTCACAGATTTCCCTTCCGCTGGTCGCTTCTCCCGCTGCTTGTCGTCTATTGCTGAAACTCAGCTACTTATCCATTTATCAACAACTCGGAGGTCTGTTACATTATTCATACTCTTGACCTGAAAAGTTTGACGCATCCTGAGTCACGCTTAGAGAAAGTAGGGCAACACACCACTCAAAAATATGTCAGATAAATGCAGAAACTCAATACAGTCAGGGTCAGCAGCGAGCACCGCAAAATGGATTATTTTGTTGTTTCACATTTTGTAACAGATTCATAGATCACTCGCCTACCATTCAAAACATTCCATTGACTTGCCACCACCATCATATAACTACTTTGTCCATCACTTCCACTTGCTCGCCCGGGATGTGAAGCTGCGAGCGCGTACAACTATGTTGGTTGTTCACAGTTATATCAAAATATTATATAATTATTAGGGCTGGGTCAATCATTTCGATGCCGATCATCAGTGCCAATCAGAGCACATGTTGTTTACCTAATGTTGCACATTTATTTCTGACTGACATTAAAAAATAATGTTTGTTATATCACACAGCAGTTACCAAACACATAAGACTTATTTCACTGTCTCCTCATAAAAAAAAAATTAATTAACAAATATGCAATAGTATTGAACTACATTTTTAGTTGTAAATCCGCTGCTGTTAGAAGCACCACGTGATGTACTTGCACCACAAAATAGGCACGTGTCTTTTGTACTTTAGTTTTAGACCACGTCAGGCACTTACTTTCAAAATGACAGGCATTTTAAAATTTTGGGTGATGTCATATATCGGGAACCATTCAACCGATTTAAACTAAGTTTTGTATGCTGGCAGACCATTGTTTAAGCATAAAATTTTGAGATAGATATTGTTGTTGGTCCGTTTGTAAAATAGCACCAATTTAAAAAATAATATTTTATAATATATCTTGAAAACGATTAAACTGATTCTCACCCAATTCAGCATGTGATTTATACTATGGTAGGTCATGTAAGCGTAAGTGGTTAAACTTTATTAGTTACTTATTTCCAGAATGGTGGCCAAACGAAAGTTGTAAGCATATTTAGTATATCTGCCACACCATGAAACCAATTTTGACCAAATTTTGTATGCTGAAAGTATTTATTACAAGTATCATATATACCAGCAAATTGCCACTTTTGTCTGCCATTTTGAGCACCCTATGAATAAATAAAGTTTAATGGTCAAACTCAGTAAATAGTAACCGTTTCACTTCCAAATTTGGCAAACAAGTAGTACTGATGCAGGTGGTGTAAATTTATATGTTTTATGTTGGTCAGCCACTTATTTTCAAAATGGTTGCTAAATAAATTTTTTAGCTCATATTTTATTAACAAAACTAATTCCAACCTAACTTTGTATGCTGGGAGTACATATTACAACCATCAAATGTGTCTATGAAGAGCCTCATTTCTCTGTCATTTAGTAAGATAGCCCTACCAATAAAAAATATTGATTTTTCTCTCGTGTCTCAAGAAACAATCAACGCATTCTTTCAAAATTTTGCTAAGATGTTGTACTGTGGTAAGCCATAATAATAAATCTATTTTTTTTTTTTCAAGTAGTGTACACTTATTTTCAGAATGGCGGCTATAAAATCATTTTAGTTTTGTGGACGATATCTACGAAATTATGTAATATATTTTAACTTCACTTGGTGTATTGGCAGTATACAATCATCAATATTGGTACTACATTACTTTTTTGTCCTCCATTTATGATCATCACCTCATGAAAATTATTATGCAATGTCTCGAGAACCAATCAACCTATTCCACCAAACATTGCACTGGAACATTTCAATTAAATTTGTACCAAATTGTGAACACCATAAATGCTACAGAAGGTCATGTAAACTTTTTGATTTAAATTTATCTGATAATGATGTTTAAAACGGCAGTTTCATAAATCATTTAGGTAAGTTTGGCATTTTTATTAAACAATTTAACCAAATTCCACTAATATCTGTTTCTAGAGAGTATACATTAGAATCATCTTATATAGATCCTCTTTTTCTGGCAATTTTGTACAATAGCATCAGATAAGAAAGTAAAGTTATTTTTGTGTCATATCTCAGGGACCAAACAACCAATTTCAATCAAATTCTTCTCACAAGTAGCACTACGGTAGGCCATGTAAACTTACATGTTTTATGTGACTCAGTCACTTATTTTCAAAATAAAGGCCCTGTAAATATTTTAGGTTATTAAACCCTATCATTCGAAACATTAGATTTATTAAATCCGAAGTTGATGCTCCGAATTTGACCTCCATAATGCAATGGATTGCATGCTAGCTTTTAATATAAGGTACTCTGGGTTCAAGTCCTGGGAAAGCATGTTTGTATGTGTAATTGTCTCACTACTGTTGCATAAGTTTGTGGTTTCATTTTTAAAGTGACTGCTTTCAAAGTGAAGTCAAGTCCTTCCTGCCAACTTAGCTTTTAAGAAACTATTTAAAAATGAATTGCACGCATGTTGAGGAAAAAAGATTGATTAGTTATATCAGTAACTTCTTGTTAATATGTTCAGTTAAATCTTACATTTATTCATCACGTTATGTGTCTTTAGTTCAGGTGTACAGTGTTGTATCTAAGAACTTAGGTATTTATGTACAGCCTATGCTACTCTTACGTTGTTTTATACCCATTCTTTAAAACGGATGTGTTAATTGCCTTAAGGTATGTCATTTCATAGGTGTGTTTGGATTTGTTCTTATAGGACCTACTGGGACACTCGAATGTGACAGAGTGAAAAATATTGAGCAAAGTACACAAGGAATTGGATGGAGATTCAAGATGGAAGAATTACAGTCAAGTTTACAGATCAGGTTGGATTTGCCTGAAGAATGTGACAAAACTGTTTTGTGCCATACACTTCAAGCAGCAGGGTCAACTGGCAACACCAAGAACATTCAGGAACATGCACATACTAGTGAAAGATGTTTTTCATGTGCAGTATGTTCCACCGAGTTTAATGAGGAAAAATATCTGCGGAGACACATTTGCATACACATTGGAGAGAAACCATTCACATGTATACAGTGTCCAGCCAAGTTCAGTGAAATATTAACCCTAAAGAGACACATTCACACACACTCTGGAGAGAAACCATTCTCATGTACACAGTGTCCAGCAAAGTNAGTTTAATGAGGAAAAACATTTGAGAAGACACATTCGCACACACACTGGAGAGAAACCATTCTCGTGTGCACAGTTTCCAGCCAAGTTCATTTTTAAATCACATCTAACAATACACATTCGCACACACACTGGAGAGAAACCATTCTCATGTACACAGTGTCCAGCCAAGTTCAGTACTAAATCAAATCTAACAACACACATTCGCACACACACTGGAGAGAAACCATTCTCATGTACACAGTGTCCAGCCAAGTTCAGTGATATATCAACCCTAAAGAGACACATTCGCACACACACTGGAGAGAAACCATTCTCATGTACACAGTGTCCAGCCAAGTTCAGTGATATATCAACCCTAAAGAGACACATTCGCACACACACTGGAGAGAAACCATTCTCATGTACACAGTGTCCAGTCAAGTTCAGTGATATATCATCCCTAAAGTGACACATTCGCACACACACTGGAGAGAAACCATTCACATGTACACAATGTCCAGTTAAGTTCATTGATAGAGCACAACTAAGGAGACACATTCGCACACACACTGGCGAGAAACCATTCTCATGTACACAGTGTCCAGCCAAGTTCAGTGATATATCAACCCTAAAGAGACACATTCGCACACACACTGGAGAGAAACCATTCTCATGTACACAATGTCCAGTTAAGTTCAGTGATAGATCACATCTAAGGAGACACATTCGCATACACAATGGAGAAAAACCATTCACATGTACACAGTGTCCAGCTAAGATCATGGTTAAATCATATATAACAACACACATTCGCACACACACTGGAGAGAAACCATTCTCATGTTCACAGTGTCCAGTCAAGTTCAGTGAATATAGTAGGGATTTCACTGTGTAAGCGTGTGTGTGACCTCTCTTTGGTTTCACATGTACACAATGTCCAGTTATGTTCAGTGATAGATCACTTCTAAGGAGACACATTCGCATACACAATGGAGAAAAACCATTCACATGTACACAGTGTCCAGCTAAGATCATGGTTAAATCATATCTAACAACACACATTCGCACACACACTGGAGAGAAACCATTCTCATGTACACAGTGTCCAGTCAAGTTCAGTGATATATCATCCCTAAAGTGACACATTCGCACACACACTGGAGAGAAACCATTCACATGTACACAATGTCCAGTTAAGTTCAGTGATAGATCACATCTAAGGAGACACATTCGCATACACAATGGAGAAAAACCATTCACATGTACACAGTGTCCAGCTAAGATCATGGTTAAATCATATCTAACAACACACATTCGCACACACACTGGAGAGAAACCATTCTCATGTACACAGTGTCCAGTCAAGTTCAGTGATATATCATCCCTAAAGTGACACATTCGCACACACACTGGAGAGAAACCATTCACATGTACACAATGTCCAGTTAAGTTCAGTGATAGATCACATCTAAGGAGACACATTTTCATACACAATGGAGATATACCATTCACATGTACACAGTGTCCAGCTAACTAGTACCAATTTAGTATAGATTGTTGACACATTCGCACACACACTGGAGAGAAACCATTCTCATGTACACAGTGGCCAGTCAAGTTCAGTGATATATCATCCCTAAAGTGACACATTCGCACACACACTGGAGAGAAACCATTCACATGTACACAATGTCCAGTTAAGTTCATTGATAGAGCACAACTAAGGAGACACATTCGCACACACACTGGCGAGAAACCATTCTCATGTACACAGTGTCCAGCCAAGTTCAGTGATATATCAACCCTAAAGAGACACATTCGCACACACACTGGAGAGAAACCATTCTCATGTACACAATGTCCAGTTAAGTTCAGTGATAGATCACATCTAAGGAGACACATTCGCATACACAATGGAGAAAAACCATTCACATGTACACAGTGTCCAGCTAAGATCATGGTTAAATCATATCTAACAACACACATTCGCACACACACTGGAGAGAAACCATTCTCATGTACACAGTGTCCAGCCAAGTTCAGTCATATGTCAACCCTAAAGAGACACATTCGCACACACACACTGGAGAGAAACCATTCTCATGTGCACAGTGTCCAGCCAAGTTCAGTGATATATCAACCCTAATGAGACACATTCGCACACACACTGGAGAGAAACCATTCTCATGTACACAATGTCCAGTTAAGTTCAGTGATAGATCACATCTAAGGAGACACATTCGCATACACAATGGAGAAAAACCATTCACATGTACACAGTGTCCAGCTAAGATCATGGTTAAATCAAATCTAATAACACACATTCGCACACACACTGGAGAGAAACCATTCTCGTGTACACAGTGTCCAGCCAAGTTCAGTGATATGTCATCCCTAAAGAGACACATTCGCACACACACTGGAGAGAAACCATTCTCATGTACACAATGTCCAGTTAAGTTCAGTGATAGATCACATCTAAGGAGACACATTCGCATACACAATGGAGAAAAACCATTCACATGTACACAGTGTCCAGCTAAGATCATGGTTAAATCAAATCTAACAACACACATTCGCACACACACCAGAGAAAAACCATTCTCGTGTACACAGTGTCCAGCCAAGTTCAGTGATAGATCAATCTAAGGACCCACATTCGCGCACACATTGGAGAGAAGTCATTCAAATGTACACAATGTCCAGTTAAATTCAGTGATAGATCACATCTAAGGAGACACATTTGCACAAACACTGCAGAGAAGCTATTCAAATGTACACATTGTCTAGCCAATTTCAGATATATATCAAATCTGAAGACACATTTCCACACACACTGGAGAGAAGCTACTCACATGTATACAGTCTCCAGTTAAGTTTAGTGATGCATCGACTCTGATGTGCACCTGCTTTTCATACTAAGTTTTGTTTGAAAGGACTTATCATGATGATCATGTAAAATCACTTTATTTAATACCAATTGTATGTACTTCAGTTTTAAAGTGTAGCATACAATTATAACTCATGTGAATTCATTATTGTTGACTATAATAAGTGTAAAGAGGATGAAAAATCATAAATAAATGTTGTCACAAGTAAATGTGATAAGCTGTTTATCTACATTAAAATGTGAAAATTCTAGCGCGCGCGCGTGCGCACACACACACACACACAGAGATAGTTGCACATTTGTGATGTTTTGCTGGAAAAGCTAGCTTCGTCATGTGTAAGACACTGCTGAATGGTGGAAGGGCGCTGTTGGTAGTAAACCTAGCGGCCACATGGCGAAAAAACATAGCATTAAAAAAAACATAACACTCAAATGGTGCGTCCATTCAATGTGCCGTTTTAAGTTTGTGGTACTATAGGACCTTGATGATGTACCGCCTCTCGAAACCAAACATTTGCAAATATTGTAAACAGTTTTGCATTCTTGTGTGTTGCTTACGGTACAAAGAAATTTCCACAAATCGCTTTTTATTCCAGTATGGCACACGTAAATAATTTCACCATGTACGAATCCTAACCTAACACCGTCATGTTACTACAGCAACAGCAAACAAACCAAAAAAACAAACAAAAAAAAGGCACAGCCAGTTAAGTTCTTTAATAAAAATCAATTTAAAAAGGGATTATTTTAATAAAACCAAATAGTGAAACCTCTATTATTCGTTTTTCATAGGACCTACTGAAAAAATCTCAGCATGCGGGAAAACTCAACATGTGGACCTCTCTCCGCAAAAAGTAAAACCTAACCTCAAAAAATATTGTTTTCATCCTTTTGTATACTGAGTTGATTGCCTGTAATNTCTCCGCAAAAAGTAAAACCTAACCTCAAAAAATATTGTTTTCATCCTTTTGTATACTGAGTTGATTGCCTGTAATGAACAGTGGGCATATCTTAAATACTGAATGAAAAAACATCTCAATCATTCAATATAAGTATTGTATTATAAAATATTGAAATGCACTTAATTTCGAAAATTTGCCAAATGTTTACATAAAATACACTAAATTTCTGCCAAATGTTAAAAAATTGGCAAAAATCAAACTAACTTTATTAAAAACAATGATTCAAAACAGAATCGTTTTAAAAATTGTTGAGTTTGACATGTAAAAATCCGATTTTTTGAAATTATATTTTACTTCGCTAAACATTCCTCTGACCGCAAAATTTTGTTAAATTCCGCCAAAATAAAGACCATTCGCCATCTTGTGCGACAGTTGATATAGTCCATACGGTATAAGAAGGCCACTTTTTGACAGTTCGGCGAAAGTAGCGCCAGTGTTTACATCTGACTACGCATCCTTCCGCCATCAGCTGATCGGCCACATGGCAAGGATGTTGTTTATTTTCATGCTGTCATTATCAACTCATCCCCTAGTCAAGGTACTGTTCATGGGACGTTTTAGGCAAACTTGCTACTCAGAAATACGTAGCTGCAATTGTAGTAATAGTAATGTGTACATAAATAATCAGTAAATTGTTATGTTAAAGGGCAAAAATATAAATAATTAATTTAAAATTGAGTAACTACAACAAAATGTATTAAAATTTTTAATTAGTAAAGTTATGTTATATGTCAAAAATATAAATCACTAATTATAAATTTATCAACTTCGAAAAAAATGTGCATGCAGGCTAAAGGACTTTAAGCAAAAAGGTCTTAAAACATTACTATTTCAGCATATTTTCAATATTGCCCATTCTCTAAGTAATATAAACTTTATAAAAACCGTTTTTCACAATGTGGGGGAACTTGCTTACTGCTATAACCCAAAGATCATGCATAGTAAAGCCCTCTTAGGAAGTTTAAAAAAAAATACAGCTAATTTTTGCTTACTTAACAGGAAAACTTCATATAGGGTAAAATTGGATATTAGTAATACACAAAGTTTTACTGTATTTTGGAACTTCCAGCATGCTCACACAGTGAAATTGATATGTAATGAATCTTCACTCACCTGCACTTACTTTTCAATTGAAGCACAACAGGAAAATACCACAAATATCCTTCAGAATCACTGCAAGTGCAAACATTGTGTCGAATATGCCACTGTGAGACTTCTGGTTCTGTCACCAGCAATTAACTTCTTGGTAGAAAGGAATGTAAATTATNTGTCGAATATGCCACTGTGAGACTTCTGGTTCTGTCACCAGCAATTAACTTCTTGGTAGAAAGGAATGTAAATTATACGATATACCCCATTTTAAGTTCACATGTAGGCACCCCATACACAGTTTCAAAATGGAGAAATATAACAGATGATATAGTGCAACATATTCTCGTAAAACCATCACTAACCCAAGTGAAATGTGATTTAATTCACATAAAATAACTTTAACCGGACCTAACAATACAGTAAAATATTGCATCATGTTAATTTCATTACTTTAACTTTTCCAGCATGGAATAACTGCTTGATATTTAATTATATATTAAATTTCACTAAAACATTAAAAATATAATATAGGTCTTGGCTAATTTAACACTGTCAAAATATGAAGAGAATATTTAGTCATAAAAAACACTAGCTCATTAATGTCTGGAAAAATTAGATGCCTGCTTTGTACATAGGTCTCGTTTGTCACAATACCTTCAAGGTTGAACAGACTTGCCTACTTGTAATGAGAATGTACTTATGTTTTTTAAGTGCTGTGGTATATTTGTGTTTCTGTGATAACAGCATGCTATTTATATTTATCCTTTATTTTTTATGCTTTTATTGAAATTACTGCACGTTAAAATGTCAGTAAACAACTTTACTGCCCAATCTACATCTACTAGCCATCAAAAATCAACACCTCTTACACGAAAAACAAACAAAAGATGTCCAAAAAACAGTTTTAACTCTGGACGCAATATACTCTTGTAATTTTCCAAGAGAAATTTGTTAGAAAATGTTATATAATGGATTTTCAGTGGTGAATGGCAGCTATCATTCTCAGTGTTGGCAAGGGTGAAGTAAGATCAGATGGAGCAGTTGTGGAGTGCAAAACTATGAGTACTCTGAGTAAACCCAATGGCTATGCTGATAAGGCTTTCCAGATGCTAACATCCAGATTGACCTTGCGGACCTGCCGAACTTGTCATTAACCATTGCTGAAAATGTAGCAAGCATTAATTATAAGAAATTTACCTTTTTAAATACATTTATATAAAAGGACAGGAATTTAAGTACTAACAGTCTAGTACTTGTCAAAAGGTACGCACGCAAAGAAGGACCACACATTTTTCACATGGTTGCGCAATCGCAACATTTTGCTGCCTTAGCCAGTTTCATCCGGCAGAAAGTAATAAGACAACACATCTCTGTTTTTTGGCTCCTGCTACAGGCCAGAACTCAGATGCTGGGAATTAGCCACATGCATCTATAACTAAATCCAGGCAACCCTCGGACCTCAACATAAGATAAGCACAGTTTCAAACCACTCTCATCAGCTGTACCGGTAAATTTACATTTTCAAAACAGGCGTAAATATAGTTCCCAAACACTTTTAATATTAATATTAATCAGTACCGCATCACTCGACTGCCACTGGTACAGTAATCAATTGTGAATCCAAAGTCTACCGGTTTACAAATATGAGTTGTGAAGCAGATGTTAAAAGGATCAGTAAGTACTTATTATTAATTTTAAGTACATCCCCATTTCAGGCAACATAACGATACTGGAACCAAACTTTTATGAGCTCTTTTCACAGCTCAATGAGGCAGACAACACAAAACCATTAACTACTGATGAATAGTGTCGCTGTTATCAGATGACTGGTTGCCTCATTAACAGTATACTTTTGTAAAACACAATATTTCCTTATAAATGATAACAAATGGAAAAATTAAAATGTCATGTTTATTGCAACAAGTTAAAAACACAAACAAGCACAAGAATTAGGTAACAACTACAAATCAATTCCACACATTATTTTACATGTGACAAGAAGATATAAGGAATGGTGCAGGAGCTAAAATGAAGGCTATCACAAGAGTATGGGAAAGTCACATAGGGTTGTTCCTTTGTTGGCTGAAGTTGTGGCGATGTCGATATTAATTATTTTCTTTCAGAAAGAGAGGATATATTTGTGTTGATTAATGAGCTGGCAAAATATTAAACACAAAAGATGCAGGCATGAATCAGACCAATTGTTCCTGGGGGTTCAAAGAAGTTAAGATGGGAGGATAAAAAAGCAGAATGGGGAAGAAATACTCTCTTTGCTGTAGGTTGGTGTATGGGGTTACTGGATTCAGGCAGTGTCTGTGTGAGGCAAATGTTTTGGGAGGATGACAGCTGAACAATGGTGAAAGTGGCACTGCCAGTGGATCATCTTCATCATCATCACTGTCGTCCGAAACATTTCCTCCCACTTCAATAATGATGGGCTGCACATTCACACGGCCATCATGTTGCAACTCTCTTTCACAGTCCTCTGCTATGAGCCCCTCAGAGTGAGCCGTGTACTTCTGCCACCTGAAAATAAATATGTACAAAATGTGTGATCACTGATATTTTTTTGAAAAAAAAAATTTGTACAGAGGTTCACAGAGACAAATAATTTATTTTACCCAACAAAAACATTACAAACATGCATCAGCATGCAAAAATGTGTGGGCTCCTGTGTGTGCGTGGCTGTGTGTTGACAAGTACCAGCCTGCAAGTACATTGTTTCTGTACGAGAAAGAATTCAGTTATATAAGGTCACCTGGCCTCGACTGTACCTTAAATCACAAGGCATGAGAAAAATATGGATTAAATGTGCAATATCAGATTATGTATATGTAGGTAGTAAAACACTTTTCGTCTAGAAATTTATTGCAAAAGCTGTTCCAAGATCAACGTTCTATTCTGGAAGTGAGATTGCTGAGTATCAAATGACTACATCAAACTTGTGTCGCCATGCAAGCAGTACATTTTGCTTCCTGTTAGCTTTACCGCGTGTTCCCATCAAAATCCCCATATAAACATACTAATTGCTAACCACATTCAACGATCGCCAACAGTTTGTTTTCCCATAATGTCAATTCAAAGCAGATAGTACATACACCAAAAGAGTGCATGCATCAATTGTTTTTTAACACATGAATGCAAAACAACGTAGATAGTCTACAATTGGTACTATCGATAGTATTGATATATATATATATATATATGACAGGAATTCAAGTGCTCACAGTGCAGTGCTTAACAGGCACATACACACAAAGAAGGACGACACATTTTCCACCACGCGGTTGATACGTTGTGTATGTGCCTGTTGACAAGTACTACACTGCGATTGTACTTGAATTCCTGTCCTTATATATGTTTTTGGTAGCCTAGCGGCCTACTTACAACCTTATCAATAGTATCGTTTACATTACGCAGCATTATTTTGTGTTTTATTGACTACGCTTATTCTTACATGCTTACTGCATTTTGTTATGAGCCTGGGTGGCTCACAACACTTTTAGGAAAGGTTAAGATTAAGGAAAATCAGGATAAACTCAGATAAGTAAAAGGATTACTTGAATTGATTACTATAGGCTTTACTTGTTTCTAAAGTGGAAGATTGTACAATGTTATTAAATTAAAGTTAAGTCCAACGGGAGTGAAAGGGAAGGACTTAAGGAAGGTTGTGAGTAAGAAGGAGGATCACATTAGAAAGGAAGGGAACTTACCCCAGCCTCGCACCCGGACCCTCTGGTGGAAACGGCCCAAGGAACAGCTGCTGTCTTGTCTGAAGTTCGTAGGAGACGACGACCCCTCTCGGCCGTAGACGCCTATATCACTCTTCTCGCCCCACCACGTGACTATTGACGTACTGTGATTTGATTGGTTCCCCTTGCGCGTCGGCGGCGGGCTCCTCCGGGTTGACTGCTCTTCTTAGGTAAAATGCTCTTAGATCAGCACTGGCTCAGCGGATCCCCTGTTGCCACGCGTCGTGCGGTTCATTCTCCCCTGCTTGCTGCAATCACCCTCAGTCTGCCGTTTTGATATTCCAGCACTTCTGAGGCGTCTTCGCGCCATTGTTATATCGTTGCTGAATTCGGTTCCGGCCTGGTGTTGATGAACTCTGTGGCGTTGCTCTTCGGTAAATGCTTAGTTAGGCATTTCACACCGGGACTCAACCGTAACATCCCCCCCAAAGTGATTAAAAGAGATGTCCTCATCTCTGGAGGGATGCTGGAGAAGGTAGCAGAGTAGAAAAATATTAGCGTGAGAGCTGAATTGGTACTAGGTCAGTAGTAGAAGGAAGGTTGAGTAACGAAACTGGAATCATTAAAGTGGACCTCGTGGATGAGGTGGGATGAACGAGTCGTGTCGAAAATGGTTGAGTGTAGAAGTTGGGCGCACTGATTGTTCACCGTGGATCGGCGGACGCTGTATTCACGTGGGGGCTGGCTGTGATTTTACTGACTGGCGAAGTCGGTCTCCTCCTGCTGTGTTGTCGTGCGAGGCGTGGCTGAGGTAATGAGGAAGTTGGTGGGAAGGCGGATGTTGGACGTACAGTGATATACATAACAGTTGACACACACATTAAGATCATTGTACACATGAACTTTGTCAGTGAACTTCAAATATATTGAAATAACATTACTTGAAGGCTAATATGATTTTAATAGAATGGTTAGCTTATTACGTTATGTTCGGTACAATTTTAATTCTTTACACTGGCCTAATGGTCCATACATATTTAAACATAAATATACATTTTGTTATCGACATCCAATACAAGTTCAATAACATACTTTTGATTATCATCTAACCAAATCCAGTGGTTTTATTATTTTTATTTTTCTGTGTTGCATCTGGTTATTACAACCTAAATAACCTTCATTACAACCACTGACTTGTTACGGAAAAATATTTTCTGTCCAATTGCTATTCTGCTTCTATAAAAACCAACTATGAGAATGCCTATGTTTATCTTGTATTGGAATGAAATTTCACAATTATATCCCTATACCATTTGGCCATACTACAAATAACTCTCCACTAGAAATAATATAACCCTTTGGTTACTGTGTACAAGAGGTAACACAAGAAACTATGTAGAACATACTTAAGTTTAAAAAGAATTAATGTGATACACACCTCTAAAAATTATACAATAAATTAACTCAAAACTTGAGTCCTCATAATTTACTAAATATATGCAAATTTAATGTCATGTACACATATATACCACTCACAACCTGTTGCTACCTACCACTACACTCTTCTGGCTGGTGTAATAGTTTAATTTTTAACCCTCTTACAGTAGTGCAACTACTGAATGTGCATGCCTTTATGACCAGATTGTATATTTGACAGCTGCATATAAATAGAATTGTGAATGGTGAAACCATCAAAACATAAACGAAGACAGTTTATTATCTGTTTTATATGGAATCTCCATTCCATTATGTCAATTGTGAGTTCATATGATGGTCTGCATACACATTTTTAAACAATACACTGAACGTTTTCTATAATTATAATGTTACAGAAGTGAGACCAAGAAACAGTAAACATTTGTATCTTAATAATAATTATAAAAATACCTAGGTCTCAACACAGTCAGCTAAATATAGATATACACATTGTCGTATTATTACACTGAGTATCTAATTGTTTGTACTATTTGCCTTTGACAACTAACTGAAAGCATAAAGTAGAAACACACTTTAGTTGAATAACGTCGTTCACATACCCTTACGTATTTACACTGCCCTGATTGTCCATACATATTTAAATCTAAATATGCATTTTGGTTAACTATTATATTAAGTATACAATTGTTTGTACTATTTACGTACTTACGTACTTTCTTTTAAGTACATTGTCACTTTGTCTAGCTTCACTGTTGGTCCCGTAAACCGGGCATTGAGTCCTTCAATTGTGAAGTGTAAAATTATGTACAAACTTGAAATATATATTCTAACAGGCATCACAACTTACGTATCGAAAGTGATTCTAAAATGAAATGTCACACTGTGCCACAGGAATATTCCCGAGGTCAAATTCTTAAAGTTTTTTTTTCTTCAAAAGAACTTATATCTACTTGTATTATTGGTGCACCATGCATGAACGTATGGAAACGATGCATCGTAGGAAACTAGTGGGATATCGTTAACTGAGCCTATTATGTTAAAGTTTTATTAAATTTTCAATTTTATTTTAATTTCTGCCGGCAGTTTAAATAGGCTCATTTAACTAATGGGATGTGATTTTCAGGTTTGGTAGTGAGGAACGTGCACGTATGTTGAGTTGAGCGCTTTGTACGGTATATAGATCGAAGCACATTATATTCCTTCGGAAGGCAACTGAAAATTTTACACCGCCGCTTAGCGACAGTGTTTTCTGCAGCGGTTGGCGGACATGATGTAGCAGGCCACCCAAGGATGCTGAAGGTATCTGCTGAGATAATATCCGGTGTCCTGTTCAGCTTCCCACTGCATCCTGTCCAGGAGGAGCGAATCTCCTCTTCGCAGCGCTTCAGTGCACTGGAGTCCAGCCTCTCGCCCGGTACGGTCTGGCGTGGTACGAAGATTGCTGTGCGGAAAAACGGGTCCGTTTCTGAAGACTGTCGGTTCGTTCCTGTTGAAAGTCTCCGTTGCGACGTCTGCTGCGCTGTGCGTTATGCGTAATGGGAAAAAGATATAGATTGAGGGTGATTAGGGATTTGTGTGATAGAAGAATGGTAGTAATTATTCAGTCCAGCAGTTATTTATGTATTATGATTTGTGCGGGCTAACTGTGTTTGCCGTAAAATCTGCGCCATTTAAGCAATCACTATATATAGGTGATGGTACATTACTTATTAAAAATTGTTGTGGTAAAAATTTAGTGATTTTTTTTAAAGTGAGTTTTTCGTACATAGAAACTGACATGCATCCACCTTTAGTGTCTGGTCACGTGCGAAAAAAATATATGTATATATTTTTTTCTAAGCAATTTATTGTATTGGTTACTGGTTTTGCACGTGGAATGCGGTAAATGTGCTCTGTGTGCTCTGTATTCTGCCTGGTACTCTGTGACAAGATGTGTTTGTATATTTGCGATCGTGCGCGTGATGGTAATGAAAATCGACTGTGGCGTGTGCAATGGGATGTTATAAATTATCGGTACAGACTCCTCGTATATTATGGCCTGTTGTATATCATACCAGTAAACGCCTGAGTGTATTCTGAAAATTGGATAACTGCTGGTTGTGGAGGAAAGAGATGGTGGGATAAGGAATGGTAAAATCACACATAACAACGCAGCCCTTTCCATGCTGGACATCCCCCTGAAAACAACATTCCACGTGAGTCCCTTTTATTATACATTCGTTATAGTTTACTTAAGACGTGAAAATTTTTGTATGTGTGAGGTTGTACGCTCTGCGACCTGGCGTGAGTATTGATCTGTCCGACAGCAGTGATGGGTGTTATTTGTACGTTTGCCGTAGGAGGTGTGGACGGAAGTGTGGCTTGAGCATTGTTTATAACTTCTGACTGGCTGTTGTGTGTGTTTACTGCCGTATGATAAGGTTTTCTAGTGTTACGGAAATAGGCAGGCTTAATATTACGTGTANCTGACTGGCTGTTGTGTGTGTTTACTGCCGTATGATAAGGTTTTCTAGTGTTACGGAAATAGGCAGGCTTAATATTACGTGTATTCACTGTATCACGATATTTCTTCCCGCGTCGTCTCATTTCTAAGATTACCGTATTTTAGAGGGGACCGCGAGTATTTTATATGGACCGATAAATTTAAATGATAGGCCTTTCCTCCGTGCGTGGTTTTTCAGCCAGACCCATTGGTCTTCCTTGTACTGAGAGGGATGAAACTTCTTATTAAAATATTTAGCTTGGACCCGTTGACCTTTACTGATATTCTTCGCAGCTGTGGCTCGTACATTTTCTAACGTCTGTACCCAGTCGGCGGTTCTTATGTCTGGTTTGTTAAGAACTACGTGTGAAGGTTGGCTTGCATTAACTCCGTGGATGAGATAAAACAGTGTGAACCCCGTTGTTGTATTAACGGTAGTATTATAATTGAAGATAATAAATTCTAAATATTTGTCCCAATTCTGTTGGTCGGACTCCGCGTACATTGTTAGCTGTTGGCCTATGACCTTATTCATGGCTTCAGTTAAACCGTTAGCCTGCGGATTATAAGCCGTAGTGCACAGTCTTTTGATTTTTAATTCGTCTAACAATTGTGAAATGACTTCATTTTGGAATGACGTGCCGCGATCAGATAATAAAAATTTTGGACACCCAAACCTAAGTACTATTGTTTTAATAAATTTTGCGCATGTCTTTGCATCTATGCTTTTGACTGGTGTAGCCATGACATAGCGTGTAGCATGTTCAGTCATAACTAAAATATACTTATTACCAGACTTCGTGGTCGGAAGGGGTCCTTTGGCATCGATCGACCACATTGAAAATATAGGAGGAGGCGGAATGGGCTGCAACTCTCCTGCTGGTTTACTATTAGCACGTTTAGCGCGTTGGCAAGTCTCACACGTTTTAATATATTCCTTGACATCCTTTTGTATTGTTACCCAGGTATACGCGTGTTTTATTTTATCTATAGTCTTACGAACTCCAAAATGTCTGCCTCCGACTAACTCGTCGTGATGGGCCATTATAATCTCTGGCACATAATGCTGTGGTACCACTGTTAGATGACGTTCGCCTGATGGTGTATGTACTTTATAATATATTTCCCCGTTAGCTGTTACCCCATACCTGCGAGATATACGACGAATAGCTGGTGAAACACTATCGGGTTGTGCAAGAGCTTGCTTTAATTGTAAAATAAATGGGTCCTTATCATATTCTCCCTGAAATGGAGACGTGTTTGTCGGAATATGCTGAAGTGGGAATAAAAAAAGTTCGCTTTCTGGTTCAATTGATTCAGTCACATTTGTAATCACTGGGGTGAAGTGTACTTTCTCTTGACTGGACGTTGCATACAACGCAACATTAGCGACCAGCCTATCACACTGAACAGATTTACTTTGAGCCTTTTCCTCTGACACTATATGAATATTGATCTGATAGTAAGTTGATACTGCGTGTAGTATTAATTGAACTGGGAGATTATGTAGTTCGTTTTGAATTTTCATCTTAGATATATTATCCAATCTATTTCCCGCGATACACCAAGTATGGCTATATTCTTCCCAATTTTGGAAGATAAACTTCACGATCGTACTCTTGACCTCTTCAGTTTTTTCTTTGCAAAAATATATCACTACTGAAAGGGCCTCAAAAATATTATCTGCGTGTGGGGGAATATTAAGTAATGTATAACTTTTATTATTTATTCGCTTCTGGTACATATTTGCGACTTCAGAGTGTGGTACACGAGATAAATAATCAGCTATGATATTATTCCGTCCCTTAACAATATTAGTTTCAAATGAAATGTCGCTTAAGGCAGTTGCAAATTTCTGGATACGGTTGTTGTGCTCAGCCATATATGTGAAATATCTAAGTGATGCGTGATCTGTTTCGACTATAAATTTTCTCCCGTATAAATACTGCCGAAAGTATGTACAAAAATATTTAACCGCTCCTAGTTCCCTTTCTGTCGTCGACCAACTTCTGTCGTTCTGTGCCAGTGATTTTGACGCATAAGCTATAACAAACCGTCGACCATGGTGGTCTTCCTGTAAGAGTGCTCCGCCAAAAGCTGTTTTGGACGCATCACAAACTAAGATTGTTTTCCTGTTATCTATAAAGGGTGCTAGTACCAGAGGTGTAGTTATAGCTTTCTTTAACTGTAAAAACGCCTATTGTTGTAGAATATCCCAGTAGAATTTTGTGTCTTTTTTTGTTAATTCCGTTAGAGGCTGCGCAATTTTCGAGTAGTCCACAATAAATTTTCTTAAGTAAGAACTGACCCCCAGAAAGGATCGTAATTGTTTTACGTTTATGGGTGGCGGTGTGTTAACTATTATTTGAATTTTCTCTGGATCTGGTGCTAGACCCTTAGGCGTTAGTTGATGCCCTAGTATTTTTAGTTCCTGGGATGCAAATTTACATTTTCTTGGATTAAGTTTGACCCCAAATTCTCTCATGCGGACAAGTAGTTTTTCAAGATTACGAATGTGTTCATGAAAACCATTCCCTATTACAAATATATCGTCCGCGTAACATGCTACTGACTGCCATATAAGGTCCCCTAACAGTGTGTCGACAAATTCCTGAAAAAACTTTGGGCTGCTTTTCAATCCCATGGGTAATCTACAGTATTGAAACAATCCCATTTTGTCTATAGCAAATGCCAATTTATATCGATCTTCTGGCTTAATGGGAATCGCATAAAATCCGGAAAACATATCTTAACTAGTAATATACTTCGTATTTTGGAGGATTTGCAAAATATCGTCCGTTAGTGGGAGTAGATAATTTTGGTCTGGAATGAAATTATTAAGTCTCCTGAAATCGGTTACCATCTGTATGGTCCCGTCCTTTTTCGGCACGACTAAACACGGAGCGGCATAAGGACTTGTTGATTTTTCGATTATGTTAGCCTCTAACATTTCTTGGATTTGTATTTGAATAGCTTCTCTCCTTGAAGGGGCTATTCTGTACGGCTTACAATGTACGGGTTTTGTGGTTGTTAAATCAATTTTAATGTGATATCTTCGTGTTTCAGTTAATTCTGTAATCTTAAACGCGAATCTGTCTTTATATTTCTGTAATAGTGTTTGAATTTTCTCTTTTTCATCTGGGTGTAAAGCTGGATTTATGTTTTCATACGGTAGTTGGTGGTCGTCAGGCTCTAAATTTTGCATTTGTTGGATTGTATTGAAAAAGAAAACACTATTTTCGTCATCCAGATCAATAAATGGTACTGTTATGATTTTATCATGCGTATGTCTAAGTGTTGCGACTTTCGCATACAAATCTGGGATTAAACGGTGTTTCCGAATTAAGTCACACCCTATTATGGCGTCAGCTTGAAGGTTTTCAAAGACTAGAAACTCATGTGTGTATGCGTGCCCTTCAATTTCGAAAGTTAAATTTATATAGTAGCGAGGGGATGGCAGTTCGTCTGTCGCTGCCATTATTTTAAAGGGTTGTGAAAGTGGTTTTAGTTTATGACTTCCTACCATGGTTGCGGCTATGCATGACTTGGAACAACCTGTATCAATTAAAGATAAAAACGCGTTGTCTTTCATGTTAATGATGATTTTCGGTGTGGCGCCTACGTTCTCTGTGATTTTCATGATTTCTATGTGGACTGGTTTTATCGCCTTGTAGCTGGTCTGTTTTGTTGTTGTGTGGAAGTTTTTCACCCTCAGCGTCGGTATCTTAGGTTCTCTAACCTTGCTGTGGTTTGCGAATGCCTGCTTACCTACAGTGCGTGAACTGTGTGGTTTAATAACGGTATGTTTTCGTTGAAAACTTTGAAACCTACCACGCATGTCCGTCTGCCACTCTATAACTTTCTTGGGAAACATTGGGCATATGGCAGAACGATGTCCCTCGTAGAAACATAACACGCAGGTATGTGAGAATTCGTGCTGCGGCCCGTATTTTACCGCGGCATATTGCTGTACTACTTTCTGCGCTGGACCTTGTTGTATTACATTTTCTATGTGCTGCGGATAATTTTGCCTTCTGTTAGGTATTTCCCTATTGGGAACATTATGAGGGGGGTACGGAACCGGTTTACGGCCTCTTTTGTAAACGTCTCTTCTTTTGTTAAATACATGGGGTACCTGATTTCGGTTGTTAGTTTGATAGTGCGGCGAATACCGCCTTCTTTCAAACTCTATTGTACATGCCAGTCGTGGCGTGATAGCCCGGCTTGCATACCTGTTACCTATCGGTGTCCGTATACAAGGCTTCTGTTGCGGTCTGACCGATAACATGTCGCACTAGGCTTACCAAATTGACTCGATATGTTCGCATATGTGTGCCTGGGCTGGTCCCCTTGTTTGGGTTGAAGTGTGGAGGGTGTATATGGGAAAACTACATCCTGTACTACCCGTTTTTGTGAATTTTGAAATGTTTGTGGGTTAGACGTAGGATATTGGCCATGCATTGGCTGTTGTGGGAAAAAGTATGGGTATGGTGTTGCTAGGCTGTGGAACGGGTACGGTGGAACTTGAAATATTGGGGGTGCGTCCATTGGGGGTGTTCTGTATGTGTGAAAGTTTCTGTTTTGCCTGAAATTTGTTGGCCGTTCGAACCTTTCTGTGTTAACCGCCTGTTGTCGGTTTCTGTGTTTTTCATCTACCTTTGTGTGATCGCGGGACAATGTTAGTTTACCAATTTCCTCTTTCAGTTCTTTAATCTGTTCTTCCATGAAAGTGGTTGAATTTTGTGTATGTTTTAGTAGATTTTGTTTATACTTGTAAACACCGGTTTCAATATGTCTGATATTATTTTTCATTTCTGCTAGTGTGTTATTGCTCATGACTATAAGTTTATCGACTACTGTCGGCGCTAACGAATTCCAGAGAATTTCTATGATTTCTGCCTCTGGCATGTTGTGTTTAACCTTATTTTCTAGAAAAATAATTTCTTCTACATGTACGGTTGCGGATTCATTAGGCCCCTGTCGCTTGCTGTACAATTGTCTTTTATATTTAGCAATGGTTTCGTCAGTGGCAAAAATATTAATAAGGTCATGCGTAACATTTTCCCATGTGAGTAGATGTGGCTGAATGTTATTTATGATGTTTTCATACACCCTTTTAGGTGCGCCTACTAGATATATTGGTAGCCTTTTAATTTTCGTTTCCTCGTCCCACTGGTTGATTTCTGCCCCTATTTCAAATTGCTTGAAAAATTCCGAAATGTCTTCTTCCTTACTACCATAAAATTTTTCAATCGGAACTGGTTGTTGGAGCACTAAGTTAAATTTTGGTATTTCCGCCATGTTTGTGTATTACTATTCACGTTTGCGTCATTATCTCTTGCTCTCGGATTAGCTGTTACAATGTGGAATACATTTTAACGAAGATTGCATTTTCGGAGAACTATCCATTTAATAAGGTGGTATCATGTTGCAGTGTGTATGTAAGATACACCATCCCCAATTATGATAGTTAAGCATAATAACCAATTAATCTCCAAGCACATGCAATTACTAAACCCAACTACTGGTTAGTGCAGGAACTATACTGCAGAAAAAGTTAATAAATGAGTGATCCGAAGAGGGTGGGTGGGTGGGGGATATAGGAGGTGGGTTTGACTCGCTTGCTAGTCGATTGGTAGGGCTCTTAAGGCGCCTCC
>NQII01002209.1:386199-418948 GCA_002778355.1 Clitarchus hookeri
GCGGGCTGGATACGCAGGAAGAAATTTTGCATTTGTTTTGGCCTTCTAAGGACTTAGTTTGGATACGAAATAGACGACTTTTTGGGTGGATTTTATGTATCATTGGATACGTAATGTAATGTTTTTTTGGTGATTTGGATACGTTATACGAAATAATCACCAAATGATTAAATATAGACTTTACTTGTTNATACGTTATACGAAATAATCACCAAATGATTAAATATAGACTTTACTTGTTCTAAAGTGGAAGATTATACAATGTTATTCAATTAAAGTTAAGTCCAACGGGAGTGAAAGGGAAGGACTTAAGGAAGGTTGTGAGTAAGAAGGAGGATCACATAGAAAGGAAGGAAACTCACCCCAGTCTCGCACCCGGACCCTTCTGGCGGAAGCGGCACAAGGAACAGCCGCTGTCTTGTCTGAAGTTCGTAGGAGACGACGACCCCTCTCGGCCGTAGACGCCTATATCACTCTTCTCGCCCCACCACGTGACTATTGACGTACTGTGATTTGATTGGTTCCCCTTGCGCGTCGGCGGTGGGCTCCTCCGGGTTGACTGCTCTTCTTAGGTAAAATGCTCTTCGATCAGCACTGGCTCAGCAGATCCCCTGTTGCCACACGTCGCGTGGTTCATTCTCCCCTGCTTGCTGCAATCACCCTCAGTCTGCCATTTTGATATTCCAGCACTTCTGAGGCGTCTTCGCGCCATTGTTATATCGTTGCTGAATTCGGATCCGGCCTGGTGTTGATGAACTCTATGGCGTTGCTCTTCGGTAAATGCTTAGTTAGGGATTTCACACCGGGACTCAACCGTAACANCCCAAGAGACTGTAAACCTTTCTCGGAACGGTCAACCAACTTTTCGATTCCGGATGCGTAGAGATCTCCTCCAGCGCTATGTAACCACCCGGAGACAGCTGCTTTCACCTCCTTGTCGTTTCAGAATCGTCGTCCACCGAGATCCTTTTTCAGCTTACCGAAAACATGAAAATCGCATGTCGCTACGTCTGGACTGTATGGAGGATGGTGCCATACCTCCCACTTGAATCGCTGCAGCAGTTCGGACGTTTGGCGGGCCGTGTGAGGTGTTGCGTTATCGTGCAACAAAATCACACCGGCGCTCAATTTTCCCCGGCGCTTCCCTTTAATTGCTTTGCGCAACCGGTTCAACTATGAGGAGGTGAAAGCAGCTGCTTTGCACATCAGCACCACACTGCACAGCACTGCTTGCACATCAGCACCGCACTGCACCGCACTGCTTTGTACATGAGCACCGCAATGCACGGCACTGCTTTGCACATAAGCACCGCACTTCACAGAACTCCTTTGCTCTTGAGCACCGTACTGCAAAGCACTGCTTTGCATATTCAAACCGCACTGCACAGCACTGCTTTGCAAATAAGCATCGCACAGCATGGCACTGCTTTGTACATCAGCACCACACTGCACAGCACTGCTTGCACATCAGCACCGCACTGCATGGCACTGCTTTGCTCATGAGAACCACACTGCACAGCACTCCTTTGCTCATGAGCACCACACTGCACAGCACTGCTTTGCATATTCAAACCGCACTGCACAGCACTCCTTTGCACATCAGCACCACACTGCACAGCACTGCTTGCACATAAGCACCGCACTGCATGGCACTGCTTAGCTCATGAGCACCGTACTGCACAGCACTCCTTTGCATATTCAAACCGCACTGCACAGCACTGCCTTGCAAATAAGAATCGCACAGCATGGCATTCCTTTGTACATCAGCACCACACTGCACAGCACTGCTTTGCACATGAGCACCGCACTGCATGGCACTGCTTTGCTCATGAGCACCGCACTACACAGAACTCCTTTGCTCATGAGCACCGTTCTGCACAGCACTCCTTTGCTCATCAGCACCACACTGCCCAGCACTGCTTTGCACATCAGCACCACACTGCACAGCACTGCTTTGCACATCAACACCGCACTGCACAGCACTGCTTTGCACATCAACACCGCACTGCACAGCACTGCTTTGCACATCAGCACCGCACTGCACAGCGCTGCTTTGCACATCAGCACCGCACTGCACAGCACATATTTGCACATCAGTACCACAATGCACACCACTGCTTTGCACATAAACACCGCACTGCGCAGCACTGCTTTGCACATCAACACCGCACTGCACAGCCCTTTTTTGCATATCAGCACCGCACTGCACATCACTGCTTTGCACATCAGCACCGCACTGCACAGCACTGCTTTGCACATCAGCACCGCACTGCACAGCACTGCTTTGCACATCAGCACCGCACTGCACAGCACTGCTTTGCACATCAGCACCGCACTGCACAGCACTGCTTTGCACATCAGCACCGCACTGCACAGCACTGCTTTGCACATCAGCACCGCACTGCACAGCACTGCTTTGCACATCAGCACCGCACTGCACAGCACTGCTTTGCACATCAGCACCGCACTGCACAGCACTGCTTTGCACATCAGCACCGCACTGCACAGCACTGCTTTGCACATCAGCACCGCACTGCACAGCACTGCTTTGCACATCAGCACCGCACTGCACAGCACTGCTTTGCACATCAGCACCGCACTGCACAGCACTGCTTTGCACATCAGCACCGCACTGCACAGCACTGCTTTGCACATCAGCACCGCACTGCACAGCACTGCTTTGCACATCAGCACCGCACTGCACAGCACTGCTTTGCACATCAGCACCGCACTGCACAGCACTGCTTTGCACATCAGCACCGCACTGCACAGCACTGCTTTGCACATCAGCACCGCACTGCACAGCACTGCTTTGCACATCAGCACCGCACTGCACAGCACTGCTTTGCACATCAGCACCGCACTGCACAGCACTGCTTTGCACATCAGCACCGCACTGCACAGCACTGCTTTGCACATCAGCACCGCACTGCACAGCACTGCTTTGCACATCAGCACCGCACTGCACAGCACTGCTTTGCACATCAGCACCGCACTGCACAGCACTGCTTTGCACATCAGCACCGCACTGCACAGCACTGCTTTGCACATCAGCACCGCACTGCACAGCACTGCTTTGCACATCAGCACCGCACTGCACAGCACTGCTTTGCACATCAGCACCGCACTGCACAGCACTGCTTTGCACATCAGCACCGCACTGCACAGCACTGCTTTGCACATCAGCACCGCACTGCACAGCACTGCTTTGCACATCAGCACCGCACTGCACAGCACTGCTTTGCACATCAGCACCGCACTGCACAGCACTGCTTTGCACATCAGCACCGCACTGCACAGCACTGCTTTGCACATCAGCACCGCACTGCACAGCACTGCTTTGCACATCAGCACCGCACTGCACAGCACTGCTTTGCACATCAGCACCGCACTGCACAGCACTGCTTTGCACATCAGCACCGCACTGCACAGCACTGCTTTGCACATCAGCACCGCACTGCACAGCACTGCTTTGCACATCAGCACCGCACTGCACAGCACTGCTTTGCACATCAGCACCGCACTGCACAGCACTGCTTTGCACATCAGCACCGCACTGCACTGCACTGGTTTACACATCTGCACCACGCTGCACGGCACTGCTTTGCATATCCGCACCACACTGTACAGCGCTGCTTTGCACATTCGCACTGACGGCACAGATCATGTGAGGCAATCACATTTCAGAAATGCTCCAGCTCTGAATAATTTAGCACGGGCCTTTGCCTAATTTTGTATAGCCCATTCAATGTTTCATTTTACTTTTCTAAAACCTTGCTAAATTTATACCTCTTGTCTATTCCTCCGCTTCATACAAACAAAGTTTAACCGAATCTACAAAATTACACCAAAGATATGACGCACCACATTCGTGCACACACAAATGTAATACAATTTTGCATAAGAACTATTTATCACTGGGCTTTACAAACTCACCAATTTCCGCCATGTTTTATTTACACTTATTATAAATAAAAAAATTTTAATTTAAAAATAACATAAATGATAATCAATTTAACAAAAAATTAAATATTTTTATATTTACAGAGTTGTAAAACACTTATGGTGCATTGCATATTTAGGAAACAACCAAGCACATCATACAGGGGCTGATTTTTGAAAGGTTTTATTCAAAAAGTCTGAAGAAACCGATTATAGACTATTTATGTAATCTGTGAATATGTGGGTGGTAAATAGTATTGCCACCCGTTCGGTATATTAGGAGGAGATACGAGGCGTGTCCATAAAGTAAGAGTACTGCTGGGCTGTCGTGCTGTGGGAACTTTTTTGTCAACAGTTGGCAACACTGAGTGGTAGTGGGGGGTCTCCTGAACACAACGCGCACCGGCGACACTCGTCGGTAGCAAAACCTTCCTCGTAGTGTCCGTTTCTGTGAAATATGTCAATCAGAAATCCCACCGAGTGCGAGGTGCGCTCTGTCATAAGGCTCCTTCTCACGGAAGGAAAAACGCCGACTGACATTTTTGCACGTATTAAAACTGTTTATGGCGAAGGTGCTATGAACCGATCGAACGTGTTTAAGTGGCGTTGTGAGTTTAATGAAGGAAGAACGAATATTCATGACGAGGAAAGTAGTGGAAGACTTTCAATTGCGACCAATGAGTGGGTGGAAAAAATCGAGGAAACTGTTCGTGAAGACCGCCGATTGACAGTGGATGAAATGTCTGCGATGTTTCCACAAATTTCAGATCTCTGTTACACGAAACAATTACAGAAACGCTGGGATATCGAAGAATGTGCTCAAGATGGGTCCCAAAACTACTGATAGAGCAGCACACATTGAATCGGGTCGCTAGCGCTGGCGAGTTCCTTGAGTGATTTGAATTGGAAGGTGAGGATTTTCTGAGCTCCATTGTGCCAAAGAGACAGTCATCACAGTGGCGGCACACTGGATCCCCATCTGCCAAAAAATTCAAAACCTCAATTTTGGCCAATAAATCATGGCAACCGTATTTTGGGACCAAAAAGGGATCGATTTTGTGCCTCAGGGGGAAACGATCACTGCAGCACGATACTGTGAGACCCTACAAAAACTCCAGAGAGCAATTCAAAACAAACGGAGGGGCATGTTGACGAAGGGAGTGTGTTTGTTGCACAACGCCCGCCCGCACACGGCCAACGCCACCAAAGCGCTTTTGAACTCGTTTAGTTGGGACATTTTGAACCACATTGCATACTCCCCTGACTTGGCACCTTCAGATTTTCATCTTTTTCCCTTCCTGAAGTCTCACATGGGTGGAAAAAAATTTCTAACCGATGAGGAGGTGAAACAAGAGATCTTGAAGTGGACGAAGGAGATGGCGGGAGAGTTCTATGAGGAGGGCATCAAAAAGCTTGTGCCACGACTTACAACCAGCATAGAACGGGAAGGCGACTACGTGGAAAAATAAGTATCATATATACCTTCAATATCCTGTAATTTTGTTTAAATAATTTTTTTTATACAAAAAATTGAGTACTCTTACTTTTTGGATATGCCTCGTATATTATTCACTAACCAAAGTGTCTTACCCACATATGTTTATAGATTATTATCCCTCCAAATGTACACAGGTGACAGATATGAAGTCAGATTAACACAATTTATGAATTAGTTGTTACATGTCATTTAGTGTATAGTATTTTCTAAGTAACTAACTATAATCCTCAATTCCCATAGGCGTGCCTCGCCTTTAGTAATCTCGTTATATCTTAGGTCTTATTATCTTTTCTACCTCATTTTCCATAACAAATTGCCTCACAAAATTGGTGCCTCGAGTTTTAGAAAAACTCTGTTTATGTGTGTGTGTTGTTTGTAGAGTTATACATTTTGTATACATATATATAGTGTTTCGGAAAAATGTGAAAAACTGTGCCAGAGAATTGTTATTAATGTGAAAAGAGTTCACTTGAGAAATTCGGGCGGCTCTTAACATCGACATCTTCAGAATCGAACGTGAAAAGAAAAAATTTAAATATTAAACCCTTGATCCATCTCAAATAGTAAGGACTATAGAAGCCTTTAAAGGCGGCTTATGAAAAGCATATATTGTGGGAGATTATGAAACGTACTTACGTTAGAGGAACAAGTTTTTTGGTATAATATTGAATTAAAACCAAGATCGTGGATAAAATTAAGGTATGTTACGTCGCACTCGCCTCCATCATGTAAACAAATAGCTTTTTGGACTATGTTACTGAATACAACTTTGTTACCTTAATGTAACTACAATTGACGTTTGAAGCCATCGTATTAAGCAGTACGTGGTCACTAGGCAAAAAGGCGTTCTTGTTGCAACTCTGTAGGACCCTCGTTATCGTGTAAAACTCACACAAAGATCTCAGTTGTAGCAATACTGTGGCCTGGGGGGTAGGCTACACGTCCGACACCCGGAGATAAACATATGGTGGCTGTAATACGGCGTCGAACGCTGAAATATTATCGCCAAGAACAAACAGCGAATAAATAACAGTTAGTAAATGCACTACACCGACGTTTAGTTGGGCTTGATGGCACGTCATGAAGCAACGGGGTAGAAACGAACACAACACGTATCAGTGACACTGCCTAACTCTGGCTGATCCGCAGATAGTGTAACCACGTGCTGTAGCGGGTTGTGCTTGCGTGTGGGTAGTGATAAAGACACTGGCATCATACCAGAAAACAGTCGCCTCGTACTACAGTCAATGATTTGTTTACCTGGATCGGGCTTGCAATAGTGGGCACACGTTGAATGTCATAGCACATTCCCTCCCATCCCGCCACTACTCAACATTGTCGCTGTCCTACCTCGACGCCAGAGCAGCCTGTTATTCACTGCGAGAGAGGGACATGCCATCGTACACTANGCCCCTACTCAACATTGACGCTGCCCTACATCGATGCCAGAGCAGCCTGTTATTCACTGCAAGAGAGGGACATGACATCGTACACTGATTCGGATATGACGGACATGATGTAGGTGAATGGAGAAGCGAAATAAAACGGAAAGGATACCTGCACGTTTGTACAGCCAACGATATCCCAGTACGATGTCAGCCTAACGATAATACGTTCGGGAACGTCACACAGCGACTACGATAAATGGGCACGTTTTGGAGGAGAGATGGACCAGGTGCGGAGGAAAACCCTCTGCTAACATCCGCGCTATCGCACGTGCAATGGATGCATCGAATAAGACAGTGTGGCTTGTACTTCATGAACAGCTGCTGCGAGTGTACAGTGTGACAAATGTGAAAGCAACACAGCAAGCGGATTATGTCCCTCAACGAGAGTTTTGCCAGTGGTTCTAGCTTCAGTGTAAAATTGTTTCTGGTTTTCCTGCTATTATGATTACAGACGAAGCAACATTCTAACAGGAAGGTTATTTTAATGATAGAAATAACCACATCTGGGATGACTCTAACATATATTCAACTGTGATAAGGGGCTACCAGCACCTATATTCGATCAAAATTTGGGCTGGAATACTTGGCAAAAATTACTCGATGGAGTTTTTTGGACATTCGCCATTGCGATGCAAATGTCTGTCATGTAAAAACAGGACTGAGTACGAAACAAAACTTAAATAAGACACACGACAGACTGTAAGCCAGGTATGCTGTAGTCAAGAAAACATATGCTCTAAGCGTTTCTTTGTTGTTTTGTCATAATATCCCTCATAATACGCTTTTCGGACGGCGCCTTTATGGGCCCCTACAACCCTTATTATTTGAGATGGACCATGGGTATCATATTTTATCTTGTCTTTTCACACCAGCAATCCCCTGGCACAGTTTGGTGGCATTTTCCGAAACATGCTGTGTGTGTGTGTGTGTGTGTGTGTGTGTGTGTGTGTGTGTGTGTGCAGGATGGTCTGCCTCATGTGGACACCTCCAAAATTTCCAAAACGGTTTCATCACAAGATGCAACAATTTTCGCAAAATTAAATTACGTATGGGTCAAGTAATTTGCCATAAAATGGCTATTCGTAAAACGATAATGGATATAAATAAATCAGGCCAACGATAAAAAACCTTTTTAATGATTTTGCCGGATTCTTATGTTTTTTGGTGTGCTGAGTCCGAAAATAATAATAAAAAAGTCGTAACACCCACCATTTTTTCACAGTTGAATAAACAAAATGTGAGACTCATTTTTTATCTAATATGTGTGCATTTTTATATACTTGATTTATATATTTTCATGTACATTTATAGAGATGTTTATATTCTTGATATACATTATTAATATACTGAAACATACAGTAAATCTAAATGAAATTAGGTTGGCAGTGGTGGTACGACTCTATGTTTTCTTTCAGTCAACACAACCTCACTTTTCAGCTTTTTGCTCATGTGCTCTAAGTATGGCTAACTGTGGTTGTCAAAACTTTCATAGCAGTTTTTGTTATATATGTGGTGAGTTCGTAATTAAAAAACATCAAAGAAACATTACAGAGTTTGTTAAAAAAAAGTGTACTTGGTATATTTTGGAATAAAACTCGGTGATTAAGGAAAACCTTGGGCTCCACACAAGGTATGCTATGTTTGTGTTGAAGACCTTAGAAAATGGTCAAAAAAAGAAAATACAGCTTTTAGATTTGCAGTACCCATGATATGGAGAGAACCAAAAAATCATTCAGCCGATTGTTATTTTTGTAGCATTGATGTTACTGGATGTAACTCCAAAAATAAGAAAGTAATTGTCTACCCTAATCTTCCGTCAGCTATTCGGCCAGTCGGTCATGGTCCGGGACTTCCTATCCCTGAGCCACCACAGTCTATTGATGACGTTTTACTTGATCAGTCCAGTGAAACTGAATACGATGAAGGTAAACCGGATGATGATTAGTTCCAGTGCTCTCCAGAAAATTTAGAACCTCAATTGTTTCCACAGGCTGAGTTAAATGATTTGGTAAGAGATTTGGGTTTGACTAAAGAGAAAGCTGAATTGCTTGGCTCTAGGCTAAAAGAAAAACTTTTGATGGCACCTGGAGCATCTATTTATCACTATAGAACAAGAGATAAACAGTTATCTAAGCTTTTTAAGCAAGAACAGGTTTTGGTGTACTGCCATGATATAGGTGGTCTAATGAATGAATTTGGAATTGAGTACAACAATGAAGAATGGAGGCTTTTTATAGACTCATAAAAAAAACTAGCTTAAAAGCTGTTCTTTTACACAATGGTAATACTTATGCTTCACTGCCTGTGGCTCATTCAGTCCATATGAAGGTAACTTACTAAAATCTAGACATTATTTTAAAGGAAATTAACTATCCTGCTCACAATTGGATGATGTGTGGATATTTTAAAGTTGTCCTAGGACAACAAAAGGGATTTACTAAATCTCCATGTCTTATATGTGAGTGGGACAGCAGAGGAAGGGATCGACACTGGTTCACAAAACATTGGCCTGCAAGAAAATCCTTAACACCTGGAAAGAAGAACATTTTGCATAAAACTTTGATAGATCCAAAAAACATTCTTCTACCACCTCTTCACATTAAAGTAGGTTTAATGAAACAGTTTGTAAAAGCCTTGCCCAAAGATGATGAACGTTTTAAGTATTTACGTGAAAAATTTCCTCATTTATCAGGAGCCAAACTGAAAGAAGGGGTTTTCGTTGGGTCTGTCATTCGTAAAATGATGTTCGATTCCAACTTTGAAACAAAAATGACGGCAAAAGAAAAGGAGGCTTGGATATCATCTAACCAAGTTGTGACACTAAGTTTTTGGGCAATGTTAATGACCCAAACTATGAGCTTATCGTAGCTTATATAATAGACAAGTTCAAAAATCTGGGATACCTGATGAGCCTTAAAGTCAATTTCTTACACAACCATCTTGACGTTTTTCCTGACAACTTGGGTGATGTTAGTGAAGAACAGGGGGAGCGGTTTCACCAGGACATCAAAGTGATGGAGAAACGTTACCAGGGACGGTGGAATGTGTGCACGATGGGTTATTACTGCTGGTCACTTCACCGAGAACAACAAAATGCATCACATCGAAGAAAAAGCTACATAAGAAGCTTCAAAGAGAAGAGAGAATGGAAATACCAAAAAATAAACACTTACAATGTGTGTAATGAATTTTTTTTAAATACAATCGCATACATCGCATTTTTAAATACAAATACATATTGTAAGAGAACTGTGGGTGATAAAAAAACCTGAT
Source organism: Clitarchus hookeri (assembly GCA_002778355.1). NCBI lineage: Eukaryota > Metazoa > Arthropoda > Insecta > Phasmatodea > Phasmatidae > Clitarchus > Clitarchus hookeri. Next base: position 396,361 of record NQII01002209.1, read on the forward strand.
GTCGGATTCAGTTTCAGCACCCAAAAATACATACGATNCATATTGTAAGAGAACTGTGGGTGATAAAAAAACCTGATGTCGGATTCAGTTTCAGCACCCAAAAATACATACGATTCTGCTGCATTTATTAAAAACGTTTTCACAAAATATTTTTTTGTTGGCCTGTGTAATTAAACCACATATGATTTTTCCCCTGGAAACAAACATTCATTTCAACGTCATCCGAATGCATGTGCAAATAGGAATTCAATGATATAGCATATGCAATGAAAAGTAACTCAGAAACGCCAAGAAATAATGTACAAAATAATTAAGTTAGGTGGGCCGGTAGCATGAGGAAGTGGAACTGTACTAACAACTGTAAGCAAGCAACACGCGCCGTGACTCATCCTGGCGATTGCCACGAAAGACTGCTACAGGCGAGACGGATAAACGCGATATGTTGGCACGTGTCTATGCAAACCCCCACATGGGTACGTGAGAACTTTTCAGGTTCGTGGGAATAAGTAAAACGAGTGTGTTACGGATACTGAACCAACGGAAATTCCTTCCATATGATGGCTTTTCATCAGGTTTTACATGAAGGTGATTTACAGCAGCGTTTTCGGGGCTGTAGATTTGTTCTGATGTCTATAAGGGATGACAGAAATTTTCTGAAGAACATATTANACAGCAGCGTTTTCGGGGCTGTAGATTTGTTCTGATGTCTATAAGGGATGACAGAAATTTTCTGAAGAACATATTATTTACAGATAAAGTTACCTCCACACACACTGGGCGCGTAAATTTACGAAATATGCGCTACTGGGAGATGGAAAATCCTGGCTGGATTTGGCACGTGGAGCACCAGCGACANGCGTAAATTTACGAAATATGCGCTACTGGGAGATGGAAAATCCTGGCTGGATTTGGCACGTGGAGCACCAGCGACCGTGGAAAGTGAGCGGGTGGTGTGAAATTGTTGAAGACTACATCACAAGGCCATATTCCATTCAAGGGACAATGACGNGTGGAAAGTGAGCGGGTGGTGTGAAATTGTTGAAGACTACATCACAAGGCCATATTCCATTCAAGGGACAATGACGAGCTATGCATACGCCCATTTACTCAGAAAGACCTTACTGGAACTTCTGGAAGACATAACGATCGGCACACATCGTGATATGTGGTTTCAGCATGATAGTTGTCCTGCACATGCTGCTTTGATGGCGAGGCAAGTTTAAATGAAACATTTCCAAACCTGTTGTTAGGGCATGGTTGTGTTACATTGCCAGCTCGCTTCCCTGACCTCACACATCTCGTTTCTTTTTCCTGTGGGGAACACTGAAAGATAGGGTGTACAACACGGTTCCTACGATGCCAGAAGACCTGCAGGAACGCATTGTTGTAGCTTGTAGAGACATTACGCCAGAAACACTTCAGGCCACTCGTCGCTCGCTACATGTGCGTTCACAGATGTGTATTGCTGTCGATGGTAAACAAATCGAGCGCATGCTGTGAAAAGACCAAACGTAAAGCGTTTCAACCATAACTGTGCTCTTTTGTACTACGCATGCAGATGTGATTNCATGCTGTGAAAAGACCAAACGTAAAGCGTTTCAACCTTAACTGTGCTCTTTTGTACTACGCATGCAGATGTGATTGCATTTATCCTTAGGTTGGTTTAATCTATTTTGGTTGTGCATCTGTACACACTCGTTACTCAGTACAGTTAATGACTGTGAAACAAATCTCCTGAATTACGTATTTATCTGAATAAAATATAATGTATTGCNTTACTCAGTACAGTTAATGACTGTGAAACAAATCTCCTGAATTACGTATTTATCTGAATAAAATATAATGTATTGCTATCAGACTTGCACTCCCATTGTCCGTCTTCCCTCCACTGCGACGCTCTCCTTTGTCCAATATCGCATTCCGTGCCCCTTGCCCCATTAATGTAAGCGCTACAAGGCTATAAGGGATGCCAGGATGAGTCACGGCGCGTGTTGCTTGCTTACAGCTGTGAGTACAGGTCCACTGCCTGCTACCGGCCCATCTAACTTAATCATATTTGTACATATTTCTTGGCGTTTCTGTGTTGCTTTCCGTTGCATATGCTATATCACTGAATTCCTCTTTGCACTTACTTTCAAATGCCATTTAAATTAATGTATGTTTCCAGGGGTAAATCGTATGTGGTTTAATTTTTTCTGTCCATACACTTGTTATTAATAGTAACATTGCGGTAAATTACTTGCCCATGTACGTAATTTCATTTAACGAAAACAGAATTTCGTTATCTGCTACCGTTCCGGAAATTTTGGAGGTGTCCACGTTAGGCGGACCATCATGTACATATACTGTTTACAAAAATCACCTACAGAAGATCGTTATGTGATTCCTCACATATGTATAGACGAAAAGTATGTACATGACATTTACTTCNCCTACAGAAGATCGTTATGTGATTCCTCACATATGTATAGACGAAAAGTATGTACATGACATTTACTTCTCACGTTCTTAAGACGGTACACACTTGTAAAGGTGGAGAAGAACGACAGGGTTATTGCGAATAGCACGGTACCAGATTTACTTAGACCTCTGCAAGTATGTGAGGTTGTTTACCAGTAAATGCTGTAAAATGCACGCACACACACATTCACACGCAGTTTGGAGGCGTCCCACTCAACTGTAATGCTATACACCGTCAGTATTGTCTTCAGATGTGTATGTTCATTTACTTGTACACTACCACACGTACTTTCAAAGGTCTANTCAGTATTGTCTTCAGATGTGTATGTTCATTTACTTGTACACTACCACACGTACTTTCAAAGGTCTAAGTAAGTTTGGCCCCGTGCTGTTCGCAACAAACCTGTCGCTCTTCTCCGCCTTAATGGACACGTACCAACTTAAGGAAGCGAGTCGCAATGTAATGTCATGTAAATACTTTCCGTCTGTATTTATCTTGGGAATCAATTAACGAAAATTGTCAACGAACCGACACCTACATCAAAAGCATTGAGCTTGTTTTTTTTCTTTGACAATTTTAACAATATAATTATGTCTCGATTTACCGGTAGGTATATCTTCGGAAAATATAATGGATTTTTTAGTTAAAATTATAATTTTGGCAACCAAAAGTTCTTTAGGTAGAACCATCGTTTATTTTCAGTTTCAATATAATGATATTCAATAGAATAAAAATTAATTTCTTGAGGCTTAACACAATAAAAATTCGTGGCTTCACAAGCATCAATAATGAAACTTTTGATATCGAATATGTTAATACATTTATATGAGTAGAATGATACTAGCGAGTCAGGGACAAGGGAGTAGGGCGGTGGAAAGGCGCAGCTCTTCATGCTCTGTCATTCCGGTCGCCTGGAGACCATTTTCCCTCAGCATTTCCCGTTATTCACTCAAAATTTACCAATACTCCCTAAAAGTTTTCCTTTTCCCTTAAAATTTTCCTTTTTCCCTTCAAATTTTCCCTTTTCCCATACAACTTCCTGTTTTTCCCTTAAAAAAGCACCGAAACCCAGGATGCAAAAATCATCCCCCGAAAGGCACTTTTCGATCCATCGGAAACATTTAGGGGCATCGTTTTCGAGGGCGGAGNTGTTGCATGCAACCTGCTTAAAATGTTTTATGGTGGCAATCCATTCTTAGTTTATATATAGCTAACTTCCACATTTTACCTTAATTATCATATTGTTGATTGTGTACAATCGGTAATTAATACACTAGCACCACATTCGTAATAAAAATGAAAACAGATGCAAAAAAAAAAAACTAGATATCTGCATGTGTCAGACAGCAATTATGATGAGATGGATGAGGGGAATATTAAGACAATGTGATTGCTTTGAGGGGTGCAGTCGTCTGCTGGGCGTGTTTCTGTGGAATTCTTCGGAAATATAAGTTTTTAAATATTTTTAAAGAAAACGTTTTAACAATTTTTAACAAAATTTTAATAACAATTTGAAAGACTTAAAAAATTTTAATTTTTTTTTTTGGAAAATTTTGTGATTATTTGGTTTGGCGTCACTATCATCGTGTCAAGGTCAAAGGCCAAGCTTAAGGTCATTGTATTCAATATGGTTATTGGGTGACATTATAACATTTCGGCTTTTCGGCTTCTGTCGTCTCTTAGTCCAAACATTCGAAATTCCNTATGGTTATTGGGTGACATTATAACATTTCGGCTTTTCGGCTTCTGTCGTCTCTTAGTCCAAACATTCGAAATTCCAATTTTTTATTAACTATTTTGATAAACTTTTAAATATGTTTTTTATATTGTTATTTAATTTGCTTCAATTTTGTAATTATTTTGTGAAATTGTGATGAATTTTGCATTTTTGGGGTTTAAATTCATCCAAGGTCAATGTCAAAGNTTTTGTAATTATTTTGTGAAATTGTGATGAATTTTGCATTTTTGGGGTTTAAATTCATCCAAGGTCAATGTCAAAGTTCAAGGTCAAGGGTCAAGGTTTCCGACATTTTACATGGTGGTTATGATGGCTGACAGAACGAAGATGTGGATGGTCAGCTCTGACTCCGGACCCTTGATCTTGTGTATTGATTTAGCGAACCCTATGCCTATAAAACCAATATATTCATCACCACTCCACCCTCGAAATGATGCCTCCAAATCCTTCCAGTAGTTCGAAAAGTTAATTTCGGCGGATCGTTTTTGCAATTTGGGGGGTTGGTGCTTTTTTGAGGGAAAAACGCGAAATTTTAATGGTAAAAGGGAAATGTTAAGGGAAAATTGGTATACTTAGATTAGAATGCGGGGAAACATGAGGGAAAATGGCAGCTGGACGACCGAAATGACACAGCATGGAAAGCCCCACCACTCCACCGCCCTACTTCCTTGGCTCTGACTCGCCATAATCGTTCTATTTATATTAATAGTTAAAAAATAGTCATACCAGGAAAGCCATTCTCATAACTAATAAACATGTGTAAAATTCTAAGCATCTTGCAGGACGTTCGTGCCTCTCTCATTGACTCTCAAATAAACACGTGGAAACATAACTCGTTTCTCATCGAGATGAACCGGGTTCGATTTACGTTGGGATCACTCCGTTTTGGCATGTGAGAAACATGGTGGTCGTTTATTCAGTCCTTGCATTCCGCCGCTGCTCCATCTTCGCCTCACTTAGCCCTNTGAGAAACATGGTGGTCGTTTATTCAGTCCTTGCATTCCGCCGCTGCTCCATCTTCGCCTCACTTAGCCCTAAACAACACTCGAGCCCTCACTGTTTTGCGCCAACCAACACTTCTGGACTCAACATAGAAACCAATATAATCCATTCACGGTTACTTCCAACTTTTCTGAAGACCAGCCTAAGTGCTACTTTCAGGTTATTCCTACGCCACATGCAAACAAAGCATAATAAAGTCTATAAAATTACACGAAAAGGCCAACGCACCATATCTGTGCGCAAAAATTGTAATAATATTTTACATTAAGAACTATTTCTTGCNTTACACGAAAAGGCCAACGCACCATATCTGTGCGCAAAAATTGTAATAATATTTTACATTAAGAACTATTTCTTGTTTGGCATTAACAACACACCCATTTTCTCTCTGTTTTATTCTTATTTACTGTAGGTGATTTATAAAAATTTGTGGGTNTTGGCATTAACAACACACCCATTTTCTCTCTGTTTTATTCTTATTTACTGTAGGTGATTTATAAAAATTTGTGGGTAAAATATAATTTAAAAATGCATTTAACAAAAAATAACTTACTTTTATGTTAACAGATGTATAAAACGATTGTGATGCATGATGTATTTAGGAAACAAACAAGCACGTGATACATCGGGTGANATGTTAACAGATGTATAAAACGATTGTGATGCATGATGTATTTAGGAAACAAACAAGCACGTGATACATCGGGTGAATTTTCAAAGGTTTCGTTCAATACGCGTGAAGAAACTGCGTGCTTAAGTAGCTTTCCAACGTTCGTTAAGGAATTAGTTAAATGCGTAGTGGAGTGGCGAAGCGAGATGAGTATGGAGCAGCTCCGGAATGCAAGGGCGGGGTAAAGGGAGATCCCCGAGAAAACTCGCAAACCAGTGACATCGTCCGGCACGATTCCCACGTGTAAAAATCAGGGAGTGACCCACCGGGAATCTAACCCGGTTGGCCTTGATGGGAGGCGAGTAGTCTTTACCACCGCGTCCCTAAATGCGTAGTGAGAATCCTAACTTCTTACAGTAGAGTTCCTATATTTTTAGACTTGATGAGTAATAATACTGAGTGTAGGTTAAGTGCTATAAGTGTTACTTTATATTCGTGCAAACTACTTTCCAACTGGTAGACATTAATTGTAAGTACAGGTCAACGCATTTAAAAATTGTATTGCAGTACAGGTATTCTAGTGAAATACCTATTACAGTGCATGGACACGCCTGTCTACGGCGTTCTCTCGTCTCGTTGCCTGTTTCCTTCGTCTGCANGAAATACCTATTACAGTGCATGGACACGCCTGTCTACGGCGTTCTCTCGTCTCGTTGCCTGTTTCCTTCGTCTGCACTACAGCTCACCTCTTGTTGACTATGGAATTATAATTTGGCGTGCTCCGTGACCAACAACGGCGCACTGGTTGTCTCGGGGTTATCCGAAATTACACCACCTTGGCCACGAGGCCACCCTCGAGCCTTGAGAGAGGAGTCTCTGACGACCATGTGGCCGTATGCATAATCANACCACCTTGGCCACGAGGCCACCCTCGAGCCTTGAGAGAGGAGTCTCTGACGACCATGTGGCCGTATGCATAATCACGACCACCTATATATATATCATCACATATATCATATGTATCGGCTGTATCTAGACAGCCCATAATAACTACGGCAAGTTATTCCTCAAGAAAAAATAAGGTGACAAATATTGGTATATATAGGATGTTACTTTCCAGGTATTATTAAGGAAGTTATGCTTCCCCGAGCTTCCAAGTTGAAGTTTAAAACGCTTTTAATTCAGAAAATTGTAATAAATCACTTGCGATCAAGGAACAAATCCGTGAGTAGTGTTTTGTATAGTAATAATCTTACACCTCTGAAAACGTGGCTGGTAATATCACATACCTTCACGTTGAAAGTAGAGGTTGGTGTATTATTTTTGAATTAAACTTCCAACCGTAAGACGTACGAGATTTTTTTAATGCATCTTATGAATCAGCACGTCTAATCCAACAACAGCTTGTCATGCCGTAACACTCTCAGGTTCGGACAGTTTTCGAGAAATGAACGCGTAACTCTCAAAACAGACCGCGTGTTGCCTGACACATAGGCATCACACATCACAGGAAAAATTAAAAAAAATTATATTTTTGTGTAGGCGCACAGATCCGTTAAGAAACACTTTAGTGGGAAACTATACAGGCATTTTCGTCTTATATTTTAGTGTGGAATTACCTGCCGNTCCGTTAAGAAACACTTTAGTGGGAAACTATACAGGCATTTTCGTCTTATATTTTAGTGTGGAATTACCTGCCGACGTTTGTCTGCGTTGTTGACAAACACGCGATATATATATATATGTATATAAATATATTTCGTCCAGCGCAATAATATACTGCATCACGGTGGCTAAGCCGTACTCCAACTACTCTCCAAGGGTCGTCCGAACATTGCTGGGTTAAGGGGAACTTGTTCAATCAGAATTAATTTACTCCAACATTAATAACTGCCCATACCAATAGAGTTATATGTGAAAGTTTGGGTGCTGAAGTAGGCCTACCTACTGTGTGCTTAAAATTTTCCAAGCAGTATAATCAATCCTCTGCCATTTTGTAAGGTACCACAATAAAGATAAGATTTTTTTTAATGCTTAAATCAGAGATCACGTACTGCTCGTCCGATTACCATCAGCTATCCAGAAAAATCCCTCGCCCATTGATAATATAATTGTGTTATCCTACTATCTAAGCTTTTGAGTTGCTATTTCATACAAATAATTGCTGGATATACGTTTAGAGAAACGGAGGCTTGCCAGATATTTAGGTAAATCCTTATTTTTCTTTCAGGTATAGATGCAGGCCGACAGCACCACCTCAACCACCAGCATCGCCACGGCTATTAGAACAACAACTACGAGCACCACATCGACCTCCAACACAACAACCAGGACCATATCGACCATCAGCACCTCCTGAACCACCAGCATTGCCATGGCCATCAACACCACCTCAACCACCAGCATCGCCACGGCTATTAGAACAACTGCTACGAGCACCACATCGACCTCCAANCTTATTTTTCTTTCAGGTATAGATGCAGGCCGACAGCACCACCTCAACCACCAGCAACGCCACGGCTATTAGCACAACAACTACGAGCACCACATCGACCTCCAACACAACAACCAGGACCATATCGACCATCAGCACCTCCTCAACCACCAGCACTGCCGTCGCCATCAACACCACCTCAACCACCAGCATCGCCACGGCTATTAGAACAACTGCTACGAGCACCACATCGACCTCCAACACAACAACCAGCACCATATCGACCATCAGCACCTCCTGAACCACCAGTATTTCCATGGCCAACAACACCACCTCAACAACTAGCGCCTCATCAACCACCAGCAGTGCTACGGCCATCAAGACCTCCTCTAGTAGTAGCACCACGTCAACCAGCACAACCACCACTTCCATCACTTCAACCACAACAACCACTACCACAGCAAACACCAAGGCAAGAACGACGACCAATACAACTGCCGCCAATACCACCACCCTCACGGGCATGGCCACGAACACCACGAGAGAGAACAGGAAGAGGAGCACCACCATTGCCGGGTGTTATACCAGTACCACCACGTGGTTACCATCAACGAATGCCACCTACTCCATAACATTATCTGAAAACTACACCAGCATGTTTAAAAGCATTAACTTATGCCATTATCATCAGTGCTAACTTATTGTGCATCTACTAAAACACTAATGCCTTAACCATTGATCCCACTTTGTAAAACACAACAAGCAACAAAATGAAAAAAAAAAATTCCTCGGTGTCCTTTAGTTTCAATAAATTTCCATATACTTTAATTTGTGAATTACTATCGATTANAAAAAAATTATATTCCTCGGTGTCCTTTAGTTTCAATAAATTTCCATATACTTTAATTTGTGAATTACTATCGATTAAAAAAATTGTGAAATTAAAGTCACATATCATATTTGTGTGGCCTTGTTACAAATGTATTTTTAAAAGAGAATATCTTATGTGTATTTAATTATTCATTAAGAATTTGGAGTTTAAGTAGAAAACGAAAATCAAATGTTAAATATTAGTAAAATTTATATTTAAATAAGATTTCCAACTGAACGGCCGACTGNGTAGAAAACGAAAATCAAATGTTAAATATTAGTAAAATTTATATTTAAATAAGATTTCCAACTGAACGGCCGACTGACTCTCATCAACATACAGCCCAATCACTAAACACAAAACCATAAACATTTATTAATGGCTTCCCCTTAGGGTGCAGGCACCTACTAAGAAAATATTTTCTGAAATTCGACCACTAGGAAAGTAAAAAGGGGTAAAATGTGTTTTCGAAGACGCATCAATAGCTCATTAAATCAATAAGGTATCATGGTTCACTTCGCTCCAAAATGAGCCAATGCTAATATCTAATATAAAATGTTATATTTTTTTTTAAATTTCATCCCTAAGAGGATCAAATGGGGTAAAATTTGTTTTCGAACACTTATAATCTTTTTATTACACTATGATATATTGCTGTTCTATTTGCTTCAAAAGACTACCTCTGTAAAGCCTAAAAACTAATTTCCAGATATGTCTAGAAATTCAACCCCTGAGAAGATGAAAAAGGTTAACATGTTTNTATAAAATGTTATATTTTTTTTTAAATTTCATCCCTAAGAGGATCAAATGGGGTAAAATTTGTTTTCGAACACAAGATTAGAAAAATAATGTGATACTATATAACGACAAGATAATGCTTCAAAAGACTACCTATGTAAAGCCTAAAACCTAATTTCCAGATATGTCTAGAAATTCAACCCCTGAGAAGATGAAAAAGGTTAACATGTTTTCGAGGGCTCCTGTATTGGACAACAGTTTGTCATGACCAGAGTCGTGGGTGAACCCTGCATCTTCTCTGATAACTTGTATGGGAAAACACAAACACCTTGTTTGACTATTTTCATTACACTTTAATGAGAACATATAAAATAAGCATATTTATTCAATACTACTTCAGTTCACCGCGATACCTTAAAGAGAAAAGATCAAACNGAGAACATATAAAATAAGCATATTTATTCAATACTACTTCAGTTCACCGCGATACCTTAAAGAGAAAAGATCAAACTCGGAAAGGAGCCGTGAACACACTAATAAACAATCTACCATTCAAGCTACACATTCCAGGTTACAGGTTCTGTTGACCGCAAGAAAGCTAGGAAAATACCTAGCATGTGTAGATATCGGTATGACTGCACTCTACGAAGCGTTCTAGGAACACGATCGCCTAATCTTTAAACATGGATCTCGAAACCAGGCATCTGGCAGACAAAATATTTGCACAAGGNCTAGGAACACGATCGCCTAATCTTTAAACATGGATCTCGAAACCAGGCATCTGGCAGACAAAATATTTGCACAAGGGCCCGAAGAGATTCGGAAAACACCAGATATCGGGATCGTAGAGAAAACTGCAGCCTGGGGTGTATTAAACTTTACGAAAGTCAATGTGAAGATGTGTCGTTTTGTTGCTGTAATGATGGCCTGTTCTATTATTGTAGCTGAGTTTTCAATGTGTTCTGGTGTGTGTGTTGCATTTATGGTGTGCTGTAGTGCTTCTGCTTTATTGTAGAGTGTTGCTTGAAAAGAATCCCAGTCAGCTTTTTTATAGTTAAATCTGTGTGTATGTGGCACAAGCTGTGGGTGTGATGTGTGTTGTATGTCCATGAAAACTGGGATGTGGTCACTAGTGAGTGCAGTGTCTGTGTATAGTCTGCACTGGAAAGTGTTGCCTTTGTTGAGTATAATATCGTCATGTAGACCACACACTACACCCAACAGACCCATTATGCTTGGTGTGGTTGGTGCGTCTATAATGTATGTGTGCGTTTTGGCGTGTCTGTGGAGTGTTCGTCCATGTGTGTTGTCCCTCTTTGAGTGCCAGGCAGGGTGCTTGGCGTTCAAGTCGCCTGCTATTAACACTCGTGGAGATGATTGTAATAGCATGTCTATCTCACTCGTGTCGAGTGGTGAGGATGGTGTGATGCATGTTGCTATGATGGTGACTGGCTGATTATGAATGTAAATTTCTATTGATAAGGCTACTATGTAATGTAGCTGTGGTAAATGGTGAATGTTATGAGGAATGGTTCTGTGTGCTAATATGCCAACTCTCCTCCACCCCCCTTGTGAGTTTCTCTCTTGCCTGTGTATTGTGTCGTCTGGGATTTTGTGTTTTTTTGTTTGGGTGAAAGTGTGTTTCTGTGATGATGGTTATGTGCGTGTGTTGTGTATGTAGTCAGACAGTTCGTGTGTTTTGTAAGTTAAGCCCCTAGCATTCCAGATGAGAATACGGGGGGTGTGTGTTTTGTTTTTTTNGACAGTTCGTGTGTTTTGTAAGTTAAGCCCCTAGCATTCCAGATGAGAATACGGGGGGTGTGTCAAAACAAAAAAACACACCAATACGACAGTAAAAACACACATTGTATATTCTTGTGTTTTATGTAGCAGCACTAAAATTATCTGTAGGAATAGTGTTGTTACCACGAACTATTGGTGTAGTGTTTGTGTTTGGTCTGCACATTGTGTAATCTGGTGTACGATTAAATCATAGAATATCATAGTGTCTGTGTGTGTGTAGTCAGGAATCTCCTGCANCATTGTGTAATCTGGTGTACGATTAAATCATAGAATATCATAGTGTCTGTGTGTGTGTAGTCAGGAATCTCCTGCATTATCGCATGGAACTTCTGGAATGCCACTTCAAGGACGCGGAATCTATGTCCGTCCCCTCCCTGTCGTGTTTGTGTGGTGGTTGGTTTGTCTTGCGTGATTTTTTGTGTTTTTGATACACACGAACACGAACTAAAACAGAATAACACACATACAGTGTGTGGGTCAGCCAGCTCTTTCTGTGGTTGTGTTTTGTATTTATCATTGTGAAAAACTTGTGATTGAATTTTTTCTATTGTGTGTGTTTGTGACTCTGGTCTGGCGTTATTGCGCGCTTGTGTGTGTCTTTGCTGTGTTATTTGTGAACAGGTCATTTTGGTTTGTTGCTGAGTAGNCTGGCGTTATTGCGCGCTTGTGTGTGTCTTTGCTGTGTTATTTGTGAACAGGTCATTTTGGTTTGTTGCTGAGTAGAGCTGGCTTTTTTGTTTGTGGTTAATGTCGTTTGTTACAGGTTTGTGTGTTTTGTGTTTTAGATGGAGCAATTGGTTGTGCAATATTCTGCACAGGTGCACTTTGGTGCTCCACCCTGCGTGGTTGTTGTGTGGTGTCGGGCTGTGGCGCGGCTCGTGACTTGGTCCAGCGCAGCTTCACTGGGCACTGNTATGTGTGCTTGTGCTTGATTTTGTCTTATTGTGTGTATGTGTGTGTGGGTCAGCCAGCTCTTTCTGTGGTTGTGCTTTGTATTTATCATTGTGAAAAACTTGTGATTGAATTTTTTCTATTGTGTGTGTTTGTGACTCTGGGCTGGCGTTATTGCGCGCTTGTGTGTGTCTTTGCTGTGTTATTTGTGAACAGGTCATTTTGGTTTGTTGCTGAGTAGAGCTGGCTTTTTTGTTTGTGGTTAATGTCGTTTGTTACAGGTTTGTGTGTTTTGTGTTTTAGATGGAGCAATTGGTTGTGCAATATTCTGCACAGGTGCACTTTGGTGCTCCACCCTGCGTGGTTGTTGTGTGGTGTCGGGCTGTGGCGCGGCTCGTGACTTGGTCCAGCGCAGCTTCACTGGGCACTGCGAGTAGGCCGCCGAGTGATCTTGCTTGCAGAGTGCGCATGTTGGCTGCTCTGCTTTGCAGTCTCTGCGGGGACGAGCCCCGCCGCAGCGCACACAGCACTCCGCGCACTCACACTAGCGGCTTGTGTGCCCCAGCTTCTGGCATCGGAAGCACTGCACTGGGCCTGTGGGGGGATGTAGTGGTTCCAGTGGAGCCTAGTCATTCCCAGTATTCTGGGTACTTGGTGGAGGCGGGCCAGTGTCTTCTCGGCGTCTTCCTCCACTTGAACCTCCACCTTGTAGAGGCCTAGCGGCTGGTCATCTGCAGCACTGAAGACACCTTGACATGCTGAGCCAGTTGCTGGTGGATCAGCTCGGTGTCTTCCTCCGCCGGGATGCCTCCCAAGACGACGCGCAGCTGGCGTCTCTCCAGGCGGGAGAACTGGGCAAACTCAATGCTGCGTGCCCAAAGTGCTGCCTGTACCCGCCGGATCACCAGCACATCGCTGAGGATCAGTGCACACTGACCCGATGTTCCGCGGTGTGGGCGCAGCTCATAGAGCTCCTCTGTGACGCCAGCATTGGTGAGGATGGTGTGGAGCAGCGACGCACGTGTGGCGAAGATGTGGAGAGTGACCCGCCTCGTTTTACTGGGTTTGTTTGGCTCCACTGGACCACTGGTTGTATGCTGTGGGGCGCTAGTTGTCATTGCCTGTGGAGCCTGTGTCTTAAGTCGGTTTTTGTGTTCCCTTTGTAGAGACCTCCCTTATTCGCGACTAAATCNATTGCCTGTGGAGCCTGTGTCTTAAGTCGGTTTTTGTGTTCCCTTTGTAGAGACCTCCCTTATTCGCGACTAAATCAGGTATGCGCAACAATTTGGGAGGCTCTTGAACGCCTTTTTTTGTCGTGGGTTGTGGGACATCTGTTGCGTCAAGGGAGGAAGTGCAGGCAACAACCTCAGGGATGCTGCCTTCTCCCTTGCTGGAGCTGCTTGCGNATCTGTTGCGTCAAGGGAGGAAGTGCAGGCAACAACCTCAGGGATGCTGCCTTCTCCCTTGCTGGAGCTGCTTGCGTGGCCATTGGTGTGGAGGGTGTTGCAAGCAGGCCTCCAGTTATTGTTAGGGAAAGGGCGGGTGTGGCTTCTCCTACCTTCGTCAATGTAGGCGTCGGCAGTAGGGGAAATCGTCGTGGCTGTGCGTTGACAGACGTGATGCACCCTCCCAGTGTGTTCTTCTCGGCCGCCGGGCCGGCACTGCAGCGCGTGACGTCCCGCAGCCTCTCTTGTCCAGGCGGCGGCCGGCAGAGCTCTGACTACTGGCGGCGCGCGGCGTACTGCGCTCGCATGATGGATTCTTGGCGGCTCGTTCCAGGCTTCTCATCGTCGTGGGGTTACTCTTCACTGACTGTTGGCGTTCCCTACGATTGGCACCGCTGTTAAGCGTAGGAAAGTCGGTTGTGTATGTCTTAGCAGGCTCCACAGAGTGTAATGTGGTTTTGGTGTATTTGTGCATATTCAGTGTACCTATTATTGTCGACACGCCTTCAGGGTTTTTTGTTGATATCTTCTTCATCTTAATTAGTAAAAACATGTAAAATTTAAAAAGTTAAGTATTTAAAATAAAGCAGAATAATTAAAACTAACAAATTAATTCAGTGTTTGTGCTCCTGCTTGCGAGGTACGCTCGCAGGAGGACAGCTGCCTTATGTGTAGGCTGCTGTTCTTGCCTGTGCACCTGAGCTGCGGATAGCTGACCCCTTTCCTATACCGGAAACAGGGCTAGGCCAAGGAGTTACTATAAAACTCTATCCGCAGCCTGGTAATACTTCACCACACTCAGGCAGCGGTATGCGCACTCGGGCTTGGAAATTTAGCAGGCCCAGGTGCTGAGGCAGGTCGGCTGGTTGCTGTTGTTTTGCTGCAGTGTGACTCGCTTCCAATAATTCTTCGCAGCAGCTTGCAGCCTCGCCCTTGTTGTTGCTGCAGAGCTGGAAGGCTTCTAGGAATTCTTGCTGCTGGTGGCTTCTCTGGTTGCTGGTTGGCTCGGAGCTCCAGGAGGTCTGCTCTGCTCGGTGTCCTGGCTGTCCTGAGCTCCGCAGCGCTCGGGAACTAGTTTTGTTAAACTTGGTGAATTCCGTCCCGGACCGATAGGAGATTTTTCCTGCCAGCCACGCGTTTTAATAATACCTGTTTTATTGTGGGAGTTCTAATTATGTTTTAATTTGTAAACGCGGCATTTTAGGTCATCTGTTTCGCGATTTAATGTCTGGGGACTACTTTCCTAACCTTGTAAGTATCGGGCTTTTATGTAGGGTCGTGTTATCATAGAATTTATTGTTCCCTTACAAGATTTTGTTACCTATGAACGGAATTTTAAGAGCGTTATGTAAATCTACCATTCGGGTGTATTTGTGTGCATTTACTATTATTCATAGGTACTTTTTTTGAACGATTTGTAGTTCTTTAATTAGGGTTTTGGCCACGTTTCCCCAGACTTTGTGTGCGTACATAAGAGCTGATCTAACTANATTTGTAGTTCTTTAATTAGGGTTTTGGCCACGTTTCCCCAGACTTTGTGTGCGTACATAAGAGCTGATCTAACTATTGCTGCGTAAGTTAATAACTGTAACCTCGTGGGAAGTTTAGGGTTTTTAAGCAGTCAATACAATTGTCTAATTTCGAAAGTGCTGTATTTTTAGCATTAGTGATGTGTCTACCCCAGTGAAATTTGTTATCTACAGTTAGTCCCAGGTATTTGGCAGTTTTACTGTAGGGGATTTCTATTCCGTCATATTTAATTGGCTTCGCGTTTGGTTTATTTCTCCGCCTAGTTATTAACAGGGCCTGGGATTTCTCTGCATTTACTTTAATTTTTCCGCGCTCCCACCACTGCCTGATCTCGTTCATTTGCAATTGTGTATACAAGATTGCGTAATGCAGTAGAGTTTCTTTTGCATAAATTAAAGTATCGTCGGCATACATTTAAACTTTTACATAGGTTCTGGGGATGTCTGGGTGAGATGGTGGAACCTTGCGGCACACCTGTGGTGAGTGAGCGGGTAGAAGACTCAGATTTTTCTATTGTAACGTAAGATTCGCGGTTTGTGAAGTCGCTATTTAAAAGATCAATGTAGCAGTCTGGGAAGTTAAAATTGATTAGTTTTTGTATTTGGCCCAGGATCCATACTTTATCAAAGGCTTTGGCGATGTCTAAAAATATAGCTATTGTAATTTGCTTGTTGTTTAGNGGGTTTTTAAGCAGTCAATACAATTGTCTAATTTCGAAAGTGCTGTATTTTTAGCATTAGTGATGTGTTTACCCCAGTGAAATTTGTTATCTACAGTTAGTCCCAGGTATTTGGCAGTTTTACTGTAGGGGATTTCTATTCCGTCATATTTAATTGGCTTCGCGTTTGGTTTATTTCTCCGCCTAGTTATTAACAGGGCCTGGGATTTCTCTGCATTTACTTTAATTTTTCAGCGCTCCCACCACTGCCTGATCTCGTTCATTTGCAATTGTGTATACAAGATTGCGTAATGCAGTAGTATTTCTTTTGCATAAATTAAAGTATCGTCGGCATACATTTAAACTTTTACATAGGTGCTGGGGATGTCTGGGTGAGATGGTGGAACCTTGCGGCACACCTGTGGTGAGTGGGCGGGTAGAAGACTCAGATTTTTCTATTGTAACGTAAGATTCGCGGTTTGTGAAGTCGCTATTTAAAAGATCAATGTAGCAGTCTGGGAAGTTAAAATTGATTAGTTTTTGTATTAGGCCCAGGATCAATACTTTATCAAAGGCTTTGGCGATGTCTAAAAATATAGCTATTGTAATTTGCTTATNCTAAAAATATAGCTATTGTAATTTGCTTGTTGTTTAGGGTATTTTGTGTGTCCGTGACGAAGCTTGCCAAAGCGTGTGTTGTGGAGTGTCCAGATTTGAAGCCAAATTATGTGTTAGGGATAATCCTTTTTAATTCCACGTGGATTTTTAAGCGCGTGGGGAGTATTTTTTCTAAGATTTTACTTAGCGAGCTCAGGAGTGATATCGGGGGTCTGTTTTGTGAAAGGCAAGGGTCTTCTCCGGGTTTAGGTATTGTTATTAGTTTAGCCCGTTTCCATGCTGCAGGGTAGTGTTTGTGTTTTAATATGGCATTAAATATGTTTAGTACCATGCAAAGTGCCGGGTGTGGGAGGTATATAAGTAATTGCTATGAGATTTTATCGTGTCCCGGCGCTTTTCTCGGAATAACTGATTTTAATGTTAGCAGGAGTTCTGGCAAGGTTACTAATTCGGGTTTCTTACGGGGTTTTTTTTCAAGAATGGCAGCCGTAGTGGTGTTTATGTCTCGAAGGAAATTAGGTTCTCCGAGGTCTGCGTTGGGCGTGAATTGATCGGCGAGAGAGTCGGCTATGGATTCTGCCTTGTCTATGGGCGCGTATTTTAAACCTGAAAGACCTAGAATGGGGGTAGAGTTCTTTGAAACATTTTTCCCTCGGAGGATTTTAGATATTCGCCAAAAACTTTCAATATGATCTGCCATTTCGGTGATAAAGGTGTCCCATTTATTTATTAGGAGCTGTGTTAATTTATTATGGAGGTATTTTTTAAGTTTTTTAAATCTGGTTTTAAGTTCGCGGATTCTGTGACGTTGGTAATCGTGTCGCGCTTGTCATTTTTCCGCCAGTAAGAGATCTATTTCCGGGGAGTTTTGTTTTAAAAATAACCGCCTGTTAAGAAATTAGGTGTTGTTTTTTAATTGGCTTTTAATTGTTTTCTGAAAAATTTCTAATACTGTTTGGATGTCTTTTTTGCGGTTTATTTTTATCGGCTGGTCGGTTAATATTTCGTCCAGGTCAGATTTAAATTCATCCCAATAGGTTTGTGGCTGTTTATTTAGAATTGCTCCCGGGTGTTTAATTTAGTTGGTGCTGATTTTGCAGAATACTGGCGAGGGATCTGAATCTAATTCGTCCAGGACAGTTAATTCTAGAATCGGGTTAGGTATGTTAGTTAGAATAACGTCAATAACGTCCAGCTAGTTTATGTTTATGTTATTTGGTGGAAAGTAAGTGGGTCTCTCCGGGGCGTGAATTATATATAATTATTAACTTGTGCGTGGCGTAAGAGAATACCGCCTTTCGTGTTACTTCCTCTGCTATTCCAGTGTGGGTTTTTAGCGTTTAGATCTCCTGCAATTAGAAACGGGCGTTGTTGTGCTCTTATTATATCCAGATCTNTGGTGGAAAGTAAGTGGGTCTCTCCGGGGCGTGAATTATATATAATTATTAACTTGTGCGTGGCGTAAGAGAATACTGTCTTTCGTGTTACTTACCCTGCTTTCACGTGTGGGTTTTTAGAGTTTAGATCTTCTGCAATTAGAAACGGGCGTTGTTGCGCTCTTATTATATCCAGATATGTCTCTAAGAGTGCTTTACAGGGGGTTTGGTAGGCGGAAATTATGGTTATGTGTCCCTAGTCTGTTTGAATATTTATTGAAGTCGATTCTAAGTTCTGGCAGTCTGGATTTGCAATTAAGTGGTGGTGTATTTTATTGTGAATTAGTATCATAGTATTGCCTCCTTTAGTAACTCCATAATTTCTGTAAGTTACGTAATTTTTAAAGGAAAATTTATTGTTATGTTTTAAGAATGTCTCCTGTATTAACGCGATTTCTATGCCGTACGTTTCCAGTAGTCTTTCTTATTCATATAACTGATTGAAAACGCCGTTGCTATTCCAAGTAAAAAAGGGACAGGGAACCAAGGGGTTTCTGGGTGGTATGACCCATATAGGGCGCGACCTGGAACGTCGTGAGTGCCTGGAACAGCAGGTTTTGTTTGGCCACGGGGTCTTGGGCGAGTTTGGCTGCATCCATGAAGGAGCGGAAGTGCGCCATAATCCCGGCGAAATTGGCTTCCCGCAGGAATTCCATGAAATCCTGGAGGTCCCGCATGGTGTTACCCATTTCGCCCATTGGTGGTGCAGGGTTTGGAGTGTGGCCTGGATGGGCGCTGAGGAGGGNTCCCGCATGGTGTTACCCATTTCGCCCATTGGTGGTGCAGGGTTTGGAGTGTGGCCTGGATGGGCGCTGAGGAGGGGAGGGGGTACGCGGATGTGTGTGGCATTTGTGGTGCAACTGGGGGTGGTGTGGAGAGTGTGTAGGACTGTGTGGATGCCCTGGTTGTGTTAGCATATGAAAAAGCGGAANTGCAACTGGGGGTGGTGTGGAGAGTGTGTAGGACTGTGTGGATGCCCTGGTTGTGTTAGCATATGAAAAAGCGGAAGGTAGTGCCTGTGTGTTCGCGATTTTAGAGTACATGGAGATGAGGGATGTTGCTAGCCTTGAGGTTGTCTCGCGCCACATTGTATTTTTGGGCGTCTGCTGCAACAATATGTGTAGGTCGNGGATGTTGCTAGCCTTGAGGTTGTCTCGCGCCACATTGTATTTTTGGGCGTCTGCTGCAACAATATGTGTAGGTCGTTTCTGGCCATGGACGGGGTGAATGCTGTCGCGTGGATCAGCTGACGTTTTTGTACCAGGAAGGTGTACCGGCGGGTGTCACAGACTACTAGGCTGTAGGTTGTGCGCCTGGTGTTGTTGGCAGAGCGCAGCTGTGTTCGGGCGGGAGGACGGCCTGAGGGGCCGATTGGCTGCCGTTTGACAAACATCGAGCGGAAGTGGAGCCAGTCCCTNTTCGGGCGGGAGGACGGCCTGAGGGGCCGATTGGCTGCCGTTTGACAAACATCGAGCGGAAGTGGAGCCAGTCCCTCCTGCAGAGTTTTTGGACCTCGCGGTTATCCTGTTTCCATTTCAGTTTAATTTCTTGCTTGTTGGAACAGGGGGATGATCTGTGGGGCTACGAGGTATTCTTCTGCTGGCATGTTGTGAATGAGTTCGTAGTCGGCAGAATTAAGGACAGCATCTGGACGGACATTGCGTGGAGTTGTGAAGTTGGATGACAGTTGGGCGTACTCTAGGAGGCCATCCCCTATTACCAAGGTCGTGGGACCGTCCAGGGCCCCATTTGTATTAAAAAAGCTCGTTTAAAAAAAAAANGCCATCCCCTATTACCAAGGTCGTGGGACCGTCCAGGGCCCCATTTGTATTAAAAAAGCTCGTTTAAAAAAAAAATTTAATTTAAATTTAAAATTAAATTTAAATAACATTTTTTTAAACTCAAAAAGTGTAAACTTATGCNATTTAATTTAAATTTAAAATTAAATTTAAATAACATTTTTTTAAACTCAAAAAGTGTAAACTTATGCGCTGTACAGTGGCTCTGCCGCTGACCCAAACGCGCTAGGCTCGAGATGCCTGGGGTAGGAGACACCCCAGGTGGCAAGCACACTGTGTGTCCACGAACTAAATCTTAGAATATCGATTNGGAGACACCCCAGGTGGCAAGCACACTGTGTGTCCACGAACTAAATCTTAGAATATCGATTCGCAACCTGGAGAGTCAAGTCAGCACATCCAACACCCTCGGAGGTCAAGCCAAGAGTGACATTTGCTTCTGGCTCGAGATACAGATAAGCACAGGGCNTTCTGGCTCGAGATACAGAGAAGCACAGGGCGGCACTTTTTAATGTATGTAGTAAAGGCGGATGGGCAGATGCGCTGACCAATACTGTGGACGCCCGGACGTCCGAAGGGAATAGTGCATAAGGGACAATTCCAATAACTGAGACGTCAATAGTGGGATGGGCCCATCAAACCTGACTCGTTGACATGTATAGTAAAGACGAAAAATACCACTGGCACAAAATGTGCCCGAACTGGGCGAGTGAACCGCAGGGAAACGACAAACCAGTGTAGGGCAAATTGGTCCACGCCTTGAATGGGCTGATAGGGGTGTGTATGATCGCATACCTAGACGACGTAGTGATCTGATCAAAAACGTGGGAAGAGCACGTAGAACAACTATCCCTTTTCTTGGAATGACTGGCTATCAATGGGTTAGCGTGTGGCAATAGAAAATGTCATATAGGGAAAACATGTCTTCAATACCTCGGCCACATGGTCGACGCCGAGGGTATCCAGCCTTATCACAAACAATTGAGGCTAATTCAAGACTACCCCGCACCCAATTCACGCAAATACCTGCGAAAACTTTTCGGGCATATAAACTGGTTAAGGAGTTACATAGAAGACTTCGCCACAATAACAGCCCCACTAACCGCCCTGCTGTCAACACAATGGCTTTGCAATGGAAATAAGACGCCCAAAACGTGATCGAAGTAATCAAACACAGATTCCAACAGTGCGACAAAATGTCCTGTTTAGACACCTCAGGGGTATTTATATCTGCAAACAGAATCCAGTCAAGAGGGGCCATTCTATTTCAATACTATGGTGATGGGGAACGCAGAGTTAGAGACTACTAGACTACAGTAGCACAAAGTTTGCCCCATGCGAACGCAACTATAACGTGAACGAAATAGAATGCACTAAAACACTACTGCCAACACCTAGAGTACGAACGATTTACATTGAGGACCGACATTCGGTGTTAAATGTGGCTGCATAACATGCACACTGTCTGCAGAANGAGTACGAACGATTTACATTGAGGACCGACATTCGGTGTTAAATGTGGCTGCATAACATGCACACTGTCTGCAGAAAGCTCATGCAGTGGCCCATGTTATGGTCCATATGGTATAAGAAGGCCACTTTCTGACAGTCAGTGAGTGGCAACTTAATGTTTACCAAACAAACAAAGTGCNGTCCATATGGTATAAGAAGGCCACTTTCTGACAGTCAGTGAGTGGCAACTTAATGTTTACCAAACAAACAAAGTGTCATTTACAAAATCCTGTATCAGCTGATGCACGAACAAACAAAAGTTAAAATTACGTTGGCTATTCTGAGTACATTGNCCTGTATCAGCTGATGCACGAACAAACAAAAGTTAAAATTACGTTGGCTATTCTGAGTACATTGCCGATGCACATTAGAAAAGCAGAAATACGCGTATAAGAAAGAGTTCTTGCATTTATTAATACATTTTATTTTACAAGGACACAAATCAATGATTGTTAGTGTTAAAAACTAAACTTCGTGATAATGTAGTTATGTATAGGTGTTCAAAATGAAATGTACAATATAACGATACGACGCGGAAAAGTTTTCCGAAGTTGTGCTAACTTCAGAAAGTTTTTTCACGTCGTATCATCCCTCTCCAACCTCGCTTTCAACACGTCCTTGATATTAATTCGAAAAGCATATAGAAATATTGCATAATATTGTTGAATTATTTTTCTATTAATTTGACGAAACGACACGAATTTGAAATATATTTCTAGCCCGTAATCTAAGAACAATCAACTTAAAATAATACGCTATCTGTTATCCAAAAACAGCGGCTCAAACTTCGCCGTGACGCGCTGTGCGCGCGATCTCTCGGATATTATGCGAGGTATTACCAGCCAGAAATGAACCTCTTTTTTGCGCGATATATAACGAATTTACAAACAAATGCCAATAGTTATATTTTTCCACGAGCTCTGCATAATTTTTAAAGTAACATATATTTCATGTAAAATGATTTGCAGTAAAAGTCATTTATATTCGGCCGGTAATCGTTCGTCTACGTAAATTATACGCCATATTGTTCTCATGAAACCAA
>NQII01002209.1:419009-615343 GCA_002778355.1 Clitarchus hookeri
GTTATTCCACGTCACATATTTCCAACTCGAATATATTAGCTATAACGCCCAAAGTGTGATAATAGATACACCAGACAGTCTCGCAAATGTTTACCCAAATTCACTATCTCGGACAAATTAAAAAAGAGTTAGCAAATATTTAATTTATGCAACATTTTATATTTTTACTTGTATAACCTACTTATTTTTTTTAGACAGATGTCAGTCTTAAAGTATTTTANTTATGCAACATTTTATATTTTTACTTGTATAACCTACTTATTTTTTTTAGACAGATGTCAGTCTTAAAGTATTTTAAATTTGTTTAGCATAACAGTACAATGGCAAGTGGATTAGCTGACAGAGTGTTGATAAAAAATACAGCCCCGACTTGAGGGACCAGCTGATGGCGGAAGGATACATAGTCACATGTAGTCAGACGTAAACAGTGGCGCTACTTTCGCAGACCTGTCTGAAAACGGCCTTCTTATACAGTATGGACTATATTACAGGCCTATGATTTCGTGGTGGGAAACATTCTGGGCAAAGAAAACCAACTAGCTGACGCCCTTACCTGTGCACCCTGTACAACCGAAATAACCAGTGACGAAGACTACTGGAAGTCCTACTGCCACCAGACAGTTCGCCGNTTATGCAACATTTTATATTTTTACTTGTATAACCTACTTATTTTTTTTAGACAGATGTCAGTCTTAAAGTATTTTTAATTTGTTTAGCATAACAGTACAATGGCAAGTGGATTAGCTGACAGTGTGTTGATAAAAAATACAGCCCCGACTTGAGGGACCAACTGATGGCGGAAGGATACATAGTCACATGTAGTCAGACGTAAACAGTGGCGCTACTTTCGCAGACCTGTCAGAAAACGGCCTTCTTATACAGTATGGACTATATTACAGGTCTATGATTTCGTGGTGGGAAACATTCTGGGCAAAGAAAACCAACTAGCTGACGCCCTTTCCTGTGCACCCTGTACAACCGAAATAACCAGTGACGAAGACTACTGGAAGTCCTACTGCCACCAGACAGTTCGCCGGTTGCTCGGCTATAGCTTGTCACTGTAGGCACAAGTAATGCCACCAAAGACCTAACAAGTGATGCATAATACGAACGAGCACTCGCTGTACAACAACTGTCCACAGTCTGCCAGAGAACAGCTGGCCAACTGGCACACTGTCGATAACTGCCTGGTTACCCTGCTCGCGGGGGAAGAGGGGAACTGGTGAATGTACGGGCCGGAGGTGGGACAAATGTTTCTCCTGGAACACTCTCACGCCAGCCACCTGGCGGGACACCCGAAAGCCGCTCAAACAAAGCGGAACATACTTGCCCACTATTTCTGCCCAGGGCTCACCCGACAAGTGAACGAATTTGTAGGTGGCTGCTAAACATGTAACCACCTGAAAATTTGTTGCGCTGATGGCATTACTCAATAGCAACCTCTCGTATCAGAGAAACCCTTTGTGACTATCACCTAGGATATGATCGAACAATATCCCTGTGCCCCAAAAAGGATGAGATTTTTTATTGGTGGTGATGGATTTGTACACCAGGTGGTGTGAGGCTTATCCCCTCCCGAGTTCACACCTCAAAAACATAGCTCAAAAACGTAGCAGGAGTATTGCAGAATTATTTCTTCGCCCGTTGGGGTCACCCAAAGGTAATCATCTCCGATAATGGACCGCAGTTCAGGGGAAAGCAATACCGGAAACTCTGCACCAAGTGGTGGGCAGTACACCACACAACTGTGGTGTACCATCGCCCCCTCGCCATGCGTGAATCCCTAAGAACGAAGNATCGCCCCCTCGCCATGCGTGAATCCCTAAGAACGAAGGCACCAACAGTGCAAGGCATTGTTCCCTGTTCTTGTCGAAAGGGGGGGGGGGTCCGCACTACCTGGGCCACCCGTGTCCCAGAGATACTGTTCTGCCTGAGAAACCGACAGAACGATGCCACTGGCCACTCGCCTGCAGAATTACTATAAGGACACCGTCTGATACGACATGGGGAATGTGCTTACCCACAACCGACCACGAATTCAGGACCCTCAGCATCAGAGACACGAGAAGGACACCGCCGACAGAGGTTCGAACAGGCCAGGGAACAACAGGAACTGCACAACATTTATATGAAAAAGAAAACCAGCAGTTGGCCGCCCACGTCAATTTCTGCGCAGAGTTCGCTTCCTGCTGGAGTGGAACCCACACAATGGTACGAAGGGTGGGGAAGACTGACTACATCATCCAGATGCGTGCGCGAAGGCAGGTTAAGTTCTTGCATGACGACCTAAGGGCCACGCCAGAGATGACGACACCGGGAATGCCTTATATCCCATTTTAGCTCGTGGCTCTGGTTTGTCACAGAAAAATGGGATACGATTATATCAGAGATTGATTCCCCCCATTATCACTTATGCAGCGCCCGCCTGGGCTTACTGTGCACAAACTCACTTACATTCATTGCAGGTGGTGCAAAATAAATGCCTACGATTGGCTGCCGATGCACCCAGATATACCCCTATTAGGTGCTTGCACGACGTATTACAACAAGAAATGCTGGGTGAAGTAATTTGCAAGCAAACTGAGCGTTTTTATAAATCAAGCGAGGAACACACANCAACAAGAAATGCTGGGTGAAGTAATTTGCAAGCAAACTGAGCGTTTTTATAAATCAAGCGAGGAACACACAAATCCTCTCATAACTGCCCTTGGGGACTATGACTTGAATTTAAGTCAGCACTATAAGCGGGCAAAATCGCTTCTAGCGCACAGGCCCCCTTAGCCCTGCTTATAACACACTGCCAGGCCAATAATGTTAGCNAGCGGGCAAAATCGCTTCTAGCGCACAGGCCCCCTTAGCCCTGCTTATAACACACTGCCAGGCCAATAATGTTAGCATCTGCGCAGCCATTTAGGATATATATGAATATATTATCGATAGTTTAACATATTAGCAAGCTATATATCTGGTCTACACATAGTCTTAGACTTACTTCAGGTGTCCTACTAATGGACACCTCTGGAGTAATTTAATTCTAATAATATAAGTTAAAAACCTTCCTAGGGAACTTAGCTTGCGTATTAGCTTAATCAAGTTACNAGTAATTTAATTCTAATAATATAAGTTAAAAACCTTCCTAGGGAACTTAGCTTGCGTATTAGCTTAATCAAGTTACGATTAATCATTCCCTTACTTTCAGGCGTATTAACCATATTGTCGTGGATTAGAAAAAGTCGGTTTGTGTTAGCTATGCTGACACTCACTGACCGTAATTCTATTTTATTTTAAGTTTTCAGGATCGACTGGGGATTCGGATTCGTGGGGGAGCCCCCCAATTGCGCCACTNTAATTCTATTTTATTTTAAGTTTTCAGGATCGACTGGGGATTCGGATTCGTGGGGGAGCCCCCCAATTGCGCCACTCCCACCACCAGAGTAATGTGAAAACATTACTCTGGTTAAAGCCAGCGCCACTCAACAAAAGAGACCTTTCCCCTTCTCTACTAGTATTATTCCTTTACACACTAATAAAGAGCATGGTTCCCACCCATCTGTCTACTGAATACTTTNCCCTTCTCTACTAGTATTATTCCTTTACACACTAATAAAGAGCATGGTTCCCACCCATCTGTCTACTGAATACTTTCTGTCAAATCTGATAATGCATGTAACAATTTACAATTCTTTCCTGTCGAAAGGGTTTTTACGGTGACTATACCGGTTTTTCCCTTTCTTTNAATGCATGTAACAATTTACAATTCTTTCCTGTCGAAAGGGTTTTTACGGTGACTATACCGGTTTTTCCCTTTCTTTTCTAAGTATAGTAGTTTAGCTATAAGAACTCATAGGAAGGTTTTTCACAGCCAAAATCTGGCCAACGCAGCCCAATCCCTATCTGCTGCGATGCATGTCTCCTTGCATGATTATACTTTCCTTACTCGTGTATGGGGCTAAGACCTGAGTCGCACTATAATCCCGTCCCTACTGCGCGCTCACATAACATTTAGTTTTAGAGTAAGTTGCAAATAAATATTCAAGAAGACGTAATCTTACTTCCTAACAGGTGAATCACAGGGGGTGTGTTACAGTTATCGTGGGTCAGGACAAGTACAATGACTAACAGTTATAAATTACAGTAATAATATCTGGATGGATAATCTCAGTAAATGCAAGCAGAACTAACAAAACTTAATCTAACTTTAGTGTAGGAGAATCACAGGAGATGTATGCAATGACTCACAATTATACGTCTGAACAAAATATAATCCGGTGCTATTTGACCCGATGTGACACGGACAATTGTTTTGTCATTTAAAATATACATAATTTTTTAATTTGTAAATTGGTTTAATTCCTTAATATTTGCATGTTTTCCCTCATGCCTTTTAATTACCTGACTTTTCCATGTTTTTCCTGTTAAAAGCCACACTATTTTTTTGCTGATTATTAACAACTCCAAATTAATAACCACATTTGATGTGTTGTAACAAAACATTTTATTAAAATAAAATAAGTAATAATTTTGCTGTAAATGCAATTACCTGTTACTGTAATGTAGCAAACATAAAAATTAATTGTATATAAGCTAAAGAAAAGTTTCATTTTCACTAAGTCATGCAATTATGTGCATAACTTTGAGTTCACATCAATCTACTATATCAATATACATCTGTACAGTATATGTCGAAGCTTGTAGATTGGTTTATTCAGATCCATATATATAATAGATTAAAATTTACAGAATTTGGAATGTTTTTCCAGAACACAATAAATAGGCTATATGGTCCTTCTAGTATAAACCATTATGCTAAAATTCACAAGTAATAGTAGACGCGGCATCGGTTACCAAGGCTGGTTTGGTGATATAATTTTGCCCGGCGCCATAACTCAGTGGTGAGCTATTGAAGTCAGGGTCGTACTTTCGACGGCCCAGGGACCCTGGTGAGCCTGCCGTCAGTAACTTGGTTGAGTATCGTGTACTTACAGTTCCACACTTTACAAATATGGCGAGACTATCGACTGTCTCGTATGCCTGAATTATATTACAATACACAGGTGTCGCTGATAAGGTTGCCCTACAATGACTTAACACTATTTCACTTGTTGAGTTGTTTATTCATCGTCCGTTCACAGATGAATAAATGCATGAATGATATGAAAAATGGCCTCAGCCCTTGTACTGCGAAAAACAAGTGGTATAAGGTTGCAAACGCGAATGCGCCGAAAACTCTCTGGTGAGAGTACAGTTTCTCTCCCCTCAGTACTTAAAACAAATAAAACAAATGTTCCGGTAAATTAATATAATACTATTTCCGCTAATATGATTTAAGCCTAATATGCCGGTACAGAGGGCCTCGCGGAGCGAGAGACTAACACTTCTGGTCTCGTTCAGGTGCTGAGAAGAACTGGGCGAGCATGGGTTCGGCTTCTGCTACCTGGGCGAAAGCCGAAGCCAAGTGGCGAAAAAGTGAAACACAAAAAAAATGAAAGATGAAATATGTGATAAAAATTATACGAATAATAATAAACATAAGAATACACAATGACTTACATAAATAAACATATAAATCTTGTAACATTATCTTAAATGATATATTGCACTTTCGGTGATGCATCCACATTACACTAGCCACAGCGTTGCCATGTTTACCATGAGAACCTCTCTGGCTGAGGCAGTGTCCTTTGTTAACATTTTGTACACTGATGCACTACACTTTGTAGCATTTTCTCTCTGGCCCACAAGCCAGTTGGTGTGGTTCAGATGTTGCGGTGGAACCGACTGTGGCAGTCAGAGTGGGCACAAAGGAGCACGTGCAGGCGTGGTTCACGTCAAGCGGCCTCTCCTCTGATGACCACTCTTGACTAGGGAGTTCTCCAGGTGCTCCATTGTGCTACTAGGCACAGCAGGCAGTGGGTGGTCTCATATTGTGGTATGGCCTCATCGAATAAGGCCTGTGCCTCTGGGAGCTGACTCTGGTTCCTGCTGGGGTGTCAGGGTGTTGACCCATGAGGTGCTGAGGTCCTGTGACATAAATGTGAGAACAGGTGGTACCCCACCACATGTAAGGCATGCTGGCAGATCAGCCATCGTGCACACTTGGAACATGGGAGAGCGGTGGTAGACCCCTCCTCCGAATCCTCTTTGCTGCTGTGGCTGCGGTGTGGACGATGGCTTGATGTGGGTGTTTACGAGGGGGAAGGAGTGGGCCCCGGTGAAGGGCTATGAATCTCCCTTACACTCCTCCTGTCGCTTTTGCCGATGTCCTCCGGTGTGAAGTCCCCCACTGTTGGTCCTGCTGAGGGTGCTGCGGCGGATCCATCCAGAGGGCTGCCCTGTGGGAAACTCTGTCCCACAGGTGTCTCTGGTGACTCCCCACTGGCAGCATGCCTTGTGACCAGCATCAAGGCGCAGGGCATCATGATACTGTGGAGTGAACCTTCTATGCCTGCAGTGATGTGTGCTGTGTTGTTTTTGGCGCTGGGTGGCGGCAATCCTCCCTCGGGTGCTTCATCCTCCTCCATGTTCCTTTTGGACGTTTAGACGTTGTACATCGAGGCCGAGAAGATGCGCCGGAGGACTCTCCATCGCTGCCTGGACTCTCTATCCCGACTTCGCTTCTGGTGGTGACTGGTGTGTTGCTTTGATGATGTCTGATTTAATACCCTCCAGCGAGTGCTCCGCTCACGCCAGTACCTTCCAGTGATTCGTGTACCATTATCTGTAAGTAAGGTCTTCGAGGATCCCCCGAAAGGGTATAACTATCCTTGTAGAGTCCGTGCAATTGAGCATAATCGTGAGCTGGAGACTGGGTAAGTCTCGTTCCACCTGGAAAATACATAGTTAACAACAAATAGGAACCTCTTCCCTTTGGAAGTGTGCGGGTAGGGGCCCATGAGGTCTAGAGACACCGTCTCGATTGGCGTCTTCGGCACCCTGGGTTGTTGTGGGACTTCCCTATCTGTACTGTTCTTAAAGTGGTTGCAGGGGACGCTTTCTTTTACGTGGCTGCGTACATCCTTGCTGGTTCCTGGACAATGAAAATTCATGTGGAGATTCCTGGCTGTTTGGGTTGTCCCAGGATGACAAGCCAAATTGCTATTGTTGGAGTGAACAGTACCTGAATGGAAAGCGGGGCCTTCCCTTCTGACTGCTCCTGCTTGCTTGTTCTCAGCTGTCGCGTTCNGTGAACAGTACCTGAATGGAAAGCGGGGCCTTCCCTTCTGACTGCTCCTGCTTGCTTGTTCTCAGCTGTCGCGTTCGGGTTAACGGGTATGGGCGTTGCAGTTTGTCTATTCCCCTTGTTCTGATGTGCTGTTTGGCTCACCCCCTTCCTGCNGGGTTAACGGGTATGGGC
Organism: Clitarchus hookeri; assembly: GCA_002778355.1. Lineage (NCBI taxonomy): Eukaryota > Metazoa > Arthropoda > Insecta > Phasmatodea > Phasmatidae > Clitarchus > Clitarchus hookeri. The sequence goes on from NQII01002209.1 coordinate 426,364, forward strand.
GTTGCAGTTTGTCTATTCCCCTTGTTCTGATGTGCTGTTTGGCTCACCCCCTTCCTGCTAAGTTCAGCTGATGGCTGCGAGCTCCCCGTCCTTGAACTGTTATCACAGGGCCATGGTTGGTGTGGCCCGTTCCATTCCATGAGATGCACATTGATNAGCTCCCCGTCCTTGAACTGTTATCACAGGGCCATGGTTGGTGTGGCCCGTTCCATTCCATGAGATGCACATTGATATCTGTGTTGGCCTGGTTTTATACTGCAGTGGACCTTATGAATTGTTCTACACTGCTATGTATAAAAGGTGCCAGGGCCAATTTGAATTCAGACCTCACAGTTGAGGCTATTATTTCTTAAATGTCAGGATCTACCATTTTTGGGAAAAAATGTCTTATGATATTAATTTTCGGTTTGGTAAATGCATTTAATGTCTCGCAATCCCACCGTGGCTCTAAAACTGCGTGGCTTGAGCCTGCAGTGACACATGTGCTGATTTAAAATGTCTGAGGAAGGCACTTTGAAACTCGGCCAATTGCATGCCATAGTAGTCAATGGACTGCCACTATGTACGTGCCTCCCCAGATAACTGGCCTCTAATGCAGCTCGGNCATGCCATAGTAGTCAATGGACTGCCACTATGTACGTGCCTCCCCAGATAACTGGCCTCTAATGCAGCTCGGCCACTCTGCTTCACTCACACTGTACCTGCTTAACTGCCCTATGCAGTCGCTGAGGAACGTCTGCGGGTCCTCCATGGTGTGTCCCGTGAAAGTCGGTAGAGACTGGAACCGGGCTGGTGTCGTGCCCGTCTCTGTGNCTGCGGGTCCTCCATGGTGTGTCCCGTGAAAGTCGGTAGAGACTGGAACCGGGCTGGTGTCGTGCCCGTCTCTGTAGTAGGTGCTGTCACTGCTGGGGTTGTTCTGGCCTCCTGGCGTGTCAGAGGCCACACGAAGCCAGGTATTCTTAGTGGCGCCAATGGGTTTCCCCATTGTGCTGCAGCTCCCTTCATGCCCGTGGAGTGCCCCATTGGGCTGTGNTTCTTAGTGGCGCCAATGGGTTTCCCCATTGTGCTGCAGCTCCCTTCATGCCCGTGGAGTGCCCCATTGGGCTGTGTTGTTGGCTGCTGCGTTCACCGCCCGGATGAGAGCGGAATGAGTCGTTGCCCCTTGGTACATCCGCGCACTGTTTGTACCTGGAATGTCTCGAGGTGTTACTGGCAATTACCCGTTCGGTTGTTCGCGCTGTTCGTACACACTCGTCGCATCGAATTCTGCCATGGTTGCCTGAGGATACGCATTCTGTCCATGTCAGGCACTTGGCATGGTAATTCTGGCTACAAATTACGCACGATATCGTTCTGTTTCATACTCCCGCGCATACGATCTGCTTCGCGCACCGTCGGCTGTGAATAATGTTTGCAATGGTATTCTCTAAAATTTGTTCATTTGAGTCTGTGTGGCAAAATGTTTCTTGTGGCTGCTCATGTTCACACTGGCATGCGCAGTTGTTGATGCTGAAGTTGTTTCGGTAAACTCGCAGTTTGGTACACACTGCACATAACGACGTTGGTTTGCCATCGAGGTGCGTCTCACTGCATTTTCTATTAGTTTACTGTTATTTATTTGATTGTTTTGAGAGAGTGGTCGTGCGTTTGTTAATTCCCCAAATGGACAATTATTTGTTAGGAATGGATTTCTTTAATTTGTTGGTCGCACGCAATTAAGGCACAGCATTTTTGATTTACCTTTGATGGTTGTCCAATTTAATTTGTAAGTGTTCCACGTTATGTTGGCCATGTGGCTCGTCGCGGAATTCATGGCAGCTGGTCTTGCTATGATGCGTATCTCCGAATCGATTCTCCATTCCGGGTGGTCGAATGTTTCCTTTCCTCTACAAGGGGAAGGGGGTCGTAGTGGCCGTTCAAAATAATTTATGCTGTTCACTGACAAAAATGGCCGATTGCCATTAGACTAAATTTTCACATTTTATAAAAAAAAAAACTTTTGTTAGACTTAATTTTGCAGTTGAGAGCCCTTGAACTCATATTCTTTTGCTGGCTACTGATTGCTTTACTACTGATGGTAAATTTCTTAATTGAAATGTCTCATGTTGAGTGTTAACACAAATATTACATCGACGTAACTTAAATTTTAGGTATAAATAATTTAAAGTTCCTTAAGCCTGTGCGCATTGTTCAAAAAATTTTGCTCAAATGTTTTGCGCAATTTTCATACAATCTTACGAGACATGTAAGTGAAACACCATGCTGTTATAGTTATGTGTTGTGCGATCTATTTAGACAATTATTTATCAGTCCTCTTACACACATTTAATTTACATCACTCTTAAATTTTAGTTATTATTTACTTGAGTGCGACTCTTGGCATGGAAAGGTAATTTTCATAAACAGGTGGTCACAAATTACTACCACGCGGTTGCCAAGTGGTGAATGTTAGTGTGTTACATTAATGTTATTTATGAAGGTATACAATGTTTGTGACATGGTGAATTAGACGCACTTAACTCACGATTTGCGGTTCAATCTTCAGGTTATATGTAAAGCCATTTTTGCAGTGGTAAAAGAATGGCATGGTGAAATACCTGCCCTTAGTTGGGAAAGCAATTTTGCTGTGGTGTCGGTTACCAGAGTTGGTTTGGTGATATAATTTTGCCCGGCGCCATAACTCAGTGGTGAGCTAATGAAGTGAGGTCATACGATCGACGGACCAGAGACCCTAAATAAACCGCCTCCAGTTACTTATATGAGTGTCGTGTACTTGCAGTTCCACACTTTACATAGGATGGCAAGACTGTCGGCCATCTCGTAGGTCTGAATTATATTACTAAACACTTACACTGATTTACTGGTTGAGTTGTTTATTAATCGTCCGTTCTCAGATGAATAAATGCATGAATGATATGAAAAAAGGCTTCAGCCCTTGCGAAAAACACATGGTATTAGGTTTGCAAACGCGAGTGCATTGAAAACTCTCCAGTGAGAGTACAGGGAAGAGTCCCCTCAGTACTTAAAACAAATAAAACAAATGTTCCGGAAAATTAATATAATACTATTTCCGCTAATATGATTTAAGCCTAATATGCCGGTACAAAGGGCCTCGCGGAGCGAGAGACTAACACTTCTGGTCTCGTTCAGGTGCTGAGAAGAACTGGGCGAGCATGGGTTCGGCTTCTGCTACCTGGGCGAAAGCCGAAGCCAAGTGGCGAAAAAGTGAAACACAAAAACACTGAAAGATGAAATATGTGATAAAAATTATATGAATTATAATAAACATAAGAAAACACAATGACTTACATAAATAAAAATATAAATCTTGTAACATTATCTTAAATGTTATATTGCACTTTCGGTGATGCATCCACATTACACTAGCCACNAAAAATATAAATCTTGTAACATTATCTTAAATGTTATATTGCACTTTCGGTGATGCATCCACATTACACTAGCCACAGCATTGCCATGTTTACCATGAGAACCTCTCTGGCTGAGGCAGTGTCCTTTGTTAACATTTTGTACACTGATGCACTACACTTTGTAGCATTTTCTCTCTGGCCCACAAGCCAGTTGGTGTTGTTCAGATGTTGCGGTGGAACAGACTACGGCAGTCAGAGTGGGCACAAAGAAGCTCGTGAACGCGTGGTTCACGTCAAACGGCCCCTCCCTTGGTGACCACTTGACTGTGTAGTCCTCCATGTGCTCCATCGCGCCGCTAGGCACAGCAGGCAGTGGGTGGTCTCATATTGNGACCACTTGACTGTGTAGTCCTCCATGTGCTCCATCGCGCCGCTAGGCACAGCAGGCAGTGGGTGGTCTCATATTGCGGCGTGGCCTCAGCGAATAAGGCCCGTGCCTCTGGGAGCTGACTCTGGTTGCTGCTGGGGGGTCAGGGTGTTGACCCATGCGGTGCTGACGTCCCGTGACATGCATGTGGGAGCGGGGTGTGTCCCCATCACATGTAAGGCATGCTGGGCGGATCAGACGTCGTAGCCNCCCGTGACATGCATGTGGGAGCGGGGTGTGTCCCCATCACATGTAAGGCATGCTGGGCGGATCAGACGTCGTAGCCGCTTGGAGCGCCGGAGAGGGGTGGTAGACCCTTCCACCACCAACTCCTCTTTGCTGCTGCTGCGGTGTGGACGTCGGAGTGATGTCGTTGTTGCCGAGGGGGAAGGAGAGGGCCCCGGTGAAGGGCTGTGAAACCCAGTTACACTCCCCCTGTCGCTTTGGCCGATGTACTCCGGTATAAACTCCCCCACTGGTGGTCCTGTTGAGGGTGCTGCGGCGAAGCCATCCAGAGGTCTGCCCTGTGGGGAGCTCTGTCCCTCAGGTGTCACTGGTGACTTGAAACCGGCAGCGTCCCTGGTGACCAGCGTCGTGGCGCAGGGCATCACGATACTGTGGCGTGACCCTTCCAGACCTGCAGTGATGCGTGCTGTGTTGTTGATGGCGCTGGGTGGCGGCAATCCTCCCTCGGATGCTTCTTCCTCCTCCACGTTCCTTGTGGGCGTTGAGACGCCCAGGTATGGTACTGCCTGCCTTTGTTAGCAGTCCTCGTAACATCAAATAGGAATTACACAGAACAGTGTATGTATATTGGTTTGGTACCGGGATCCGAACCACAGACGAAGGTACGTACAGACCCGGCAGATAGGGTGTGTAAGTGTGGATTTGCGCCTTGGTGATCGCATCTTCGAAGATCACCGGCTCTGCTATGATTTTATATTTCCACATCGANCCTTGGTGATCGCATCTTCGAAGATCACCGGCTCTGCTATGATTTTATATTTCCACATCGATACTTGTTGTCCAAGAGTCCCAATCTTCTTAGTAAACGAACGTTTACAAATGTTAGCACTCTGGGTACTGGCCTCATTCTGACTTCCAGTTGGTGTGGTAAACCACTTTTATTACATTAAATTTCACTTAAATTTTGGACACATCTTTGCGTATATGTAGGTGTAGTGCTATTTCCTCGCCTCGGAAATTAATCAAATTGCTGTCTTGGTCTACTATAGAGACATCTTCCTCTACACTCTCCGTCTTGACCGGAATGTAAATGGGTNTCTTTGCGTATATGTAGGTGTAGTGCTATTTCCTCGCCTCGGAAATTAATCAAATTGCTGTCTTGGTCTACTATAAAGACATCTTCCTCTACACTCTCCGTCTTGACCGGAATGTAAATGGGTGGTGTCTTCAGTATGTCCACCAGCTTAAAGCATGTAGGTGCCATCGCGCAAAATTTGTGTAGAGTTTGTTTAGGCATACCGTTGAGGTATAATCGGGTAACCAAATTAAAGTTTATTCTTATAATGTTAATGGTGTAGATGTTGACCGGCAGGGTAGATTCGTGCATTATGTTCGCTTCGTACTTTAAGTTCTCGAAATCAAGCATAGTGATGAGTGTATCGTTTCACATAAAGTCTATCAGTGCTAAGCAGTACATCTCGCTCTGTAGCGTATTACCATTACCTCACNGAGTGTATCGTTTCACATAAAGTCTATCAGTGCTAAGCAGTACATCTCGCTCTGTAGCGTATTACCATTACCTCACAGCACCAAAGTCACTCCGGCCCCTGTGCGCACTTTAGGTACTCGCCTATATCTTCAATCTCATACAAACCTGTGGGTACATGTACCTCTCCTCTCTTATCGCCATCCTTGACATAATAAAACATGCAATTGTGTTCGTCTTTTTCGGTACGGAGAAATAAGTTTGTAAATATATAAGTGCGATGGACCATGCGCCTCTGCCCCCCTTCCCTAGGCAATGTTTAGCAAGGGGAGGTCACGGAACGAAATTCCGAGCTATTGCCCAACACGATCAGGGTTACAGACATGACTGATGCTTAAATGTAGTGCATCCTTGATAANGAGCTATTGCCCAACACGATCAGGGTTACAGACATGACTGATGCTTAAATGTAGTGCATCCTTGATAATTAGAACTACCTTGAAAGGAAGCAAAGATATAGGTATCAACAGTTCAGCAAATAACTATGATTCGTAGTTATAGTGTAATCTCGCACCCTAAATGTTTTCAGTTCTGGTGGAGCCCTTNGTTCAGCAAATAACTATGATTCGTAGTTATAGTGTAATCTCGCACCCTAAATGTTTTCAGTTCTGGTGGAGCCCTCTTAAATTACCATAGCTGACAAAGTATTTTACTACATCACTACAATTTTTTTATGTAGTCAAATTTGTCCCAGGACCGAGGTTGGTACCTAGGTTTACTATACCGCACTCGACTCGCTTCGGATGGTGCGGTATGTGGTCACATATTAACATGCCTTGGAAATTGACTATTTGNACTCGCTTCGGATGGTGCGGTATGTGGTCACATATTAACATGCCTTGGAAATTGACTATTTGTAATATGCAGGCAGTCATTCGTATGTCTATGTTGGTGAGTGGATGGTTTGGCAGGGATCATAAGACCACTTCTTTCGCCCGACCCTCCCAGGTTTAACTGCTATTTTTATTGTGTAGCATCGCTTCGGCCAACTGCTTGTTTTCCTCCTTCGCTGTGTTCACCACTCTTGCAATACCATTTGCACCACCGATAAGATTGCTGAAGACGACAAGCACTGGCAAGATAAAGGGTAAGGTTACTCCTCACTTCCCCACTACTTTCCTCCATGTCTTCTTGTTTCCAAACCGCAAAGCCATTCCTCTCTTGACTTTAATTTTCATAATCTTTGACACTCTCCAGGAAGCGAGACATTACCCGATTATGGTATTCAGCAATCTAACTATCGACTTGGCTTTTTCCACAAGAATGGTGTCGACAATGCGCCTATCTTCCAACTTGCTACTGTTCGCATAGGCAATATTGTGCTCCTTGCATGCTTCGTCCAATGACATGCTAGTCGCGTACCAGGCCCGCAATATTTGTAGCCTGGAATGTGCGNGTGCTCCTTGCATGCTTCGTCCAATGACATGCTAGTCGCGTACCAGGCCCGCAATATTTGTAGCCTGGAATGTGCGTCTCGAAAGGTAGTTTAATGATCAAAGTATTCACCAGTCCGCGTCCCCTCTTGGTTTTACTCCCACAGCGCGTTAAGACATACTGACACAACTTTATCGCTATGTCTAAGTTANTCCGCGTCCCCTCTTGGTTTTACTCCCACAGCGCGTTAAGACATACTGACACAACTTTATCGCTATGTCTAAGTTAAATGTTTGTGGTTGGCCCGACCTTGAACTGGGACGACCACCTCTCCCTGTCTCGAGCGTAGTCTTGTTGCCATAAGTGCCTGTGGTTTACACGTTCATGTATCAGTTCAATGGAGATTGTGCCACAGTCCTCCACACTTGCCGTTCGCATCTACACTGATGACGAAAGTAATGCTTGTGAATCATGCCATGGGAAACTACTACCAATATGCGGGGTNTGCCTGTGGTTTACACGTTCATGTATCAGTTCAATGGAGATTGTGCCACAGTCCTCCACACTTACCGTTCGCATCTACACTGATGACGAAAGTAATGCTTGTGAATCATGCCATGGGAAGCTACTACCAACATGCGGGGTACCATACCAGGACCAAGCAACTGTGTAAGAAGATGTTCTTCTCAGCCTTTAGGAGGATGCAGACCATAAACATGTAACAATATACTTATTCGGCCAATAAATTGATTGCAATTTTACCAATTCACAGAATTCCATAAACAAAGCATGACATTTTTTCTTTAGGTACTATACTCGGTAATATTAATTTTCTCTGAGCAAACAAATAAGGATGAATTTGGAAGTACCTTAATTGCGAACATACTAANGGTAATATTAATTTTCTCTGAGCAAACAAATAAGGATGAATTTGGAAGTACCTTAATTGCGAACATACTAAAAATTACGATGTCACATATAATTAAATCTGATTTTTTTTTACTTAATTTTGACTCGCTGCACATTTTTTTNTACTAAAAATTACGATGTCACATATAATTAAATCTGATTTTTTTTTACTTAATTTTGACTCGCTGCACATTTTTTTCCTAAATTATGCAATTTCGTGGTCTACCAAAATTAACGATTTCGAATTTTCATTGTTTCCCTGGTGTATATGGTACAACTTATGAATCTTTAAGTAATTATAAAAGGGAGTAAAATTAACAAAATTAAGTGTAATTAGTTTTGTTTCAAATTTTTCTATTTATAACTATAGTTCATCCATTTATACATATTTTTTTGATGTCAAATTCAAAACATTTTATTAAAAAAGTAATTAAGAGGGAAACTAAAATATTCTAAAACAGACTATAACCTGCAGACACTGTTTCTAAAACTAAAAAAATGTTCTCTATTTTTGAGTTCTGTAGTTTCTTGGGCCCACTTACACCATGGAAGTATGAAGAAACCGATTTGGTGTACAATTTATAAATTGAACGCTCCTCTCTGTATGATCGTCAGTAAAGTACTCGCGAGTAAGAAAAGTGTGATAAGGGAAACCGTTTCCCGATATGTTTCAGACAGCAATGACCACAATAATTGACAAGCAGAGAGCCGCTTCCTTACGATAGCTCCCCAAATACTGCCACGTGCGCCTAACTCTGTCCCTAGTCACTGTGGAGAGGAATGCCGATACGAAGACAGCGAGAGCAGCCTCTGGAGCACGCAGACTGGAGAGGCGGTGTTTCACCAGGGAGTGGCCTACTGTCCGCGCCACACGTAATGGCCCTTGTTTGAGTGTTTGTGTGGGGAGAGGAATACCGAGACGAAGACAGCGAGAGCAGCCTCCGGAGCACGCAGACTGGAGAGGCGGTGTTTCACCAGGGAGTGGCCTACTGTCCGCGCCACACGTAATGGCCCTTGTTTGAGTGTTTGTGTGGGGAGAGGAATACCGAGACGAAGACAGCGAGAGCAGCCTCCGGAGCACGCAGACTGGAGAGGCGGTGTTTCACCAGGGAGTGGCCTACTGTCCGCGCCACACGTAATGGCCCTTGTTAGAGTGTTTGTGTGGGGAGAGGAGAAACTACTGAGTACGGAGCTCCGGCGGTGTAGCATCCGACCTGAAAACATCGTCTGCTAGTTTATGTTTTTCCCAACAATGCACTACTAGGAAGCCAACATTCCTAGCTTGGACAGTCACAAAGGAGCGGCTGAGCGTCATTCTTAAGGTGTGTTTACACCAGGCAAACCGAGCGCGTAATGTAACGTGCAANTCACAAAGGAGCGGCTGAGCGTCATTCTTAAGGTGTGTTTACACCAGGCAAACCGAGCGCGTAATGTAACGTGCAATGTAATTCTCACTGCTAGCCATGACGTGCGAACTTCGTGCTGTCCTAAAACGGGACTTGGTAGGCAGCACAGGAACACGGAACGAGCAAGTAGCGTTCCCCTTTCACATCTTGAGGCTGTGCCACATGCAAGACAACAAAGTATTATTTTCTTTTATTCTGTGCAGTGCTATGCTACTGTGTGCAACAACGAAAGCCTCAGCGATGGCGGGGAACTGAATTGTATGAAAAGCGGGTCGGGTCAGAGCTAATGCGGGATTTAAAGTTTCAACACATAAGTGGACAGTATATAAACTTTACCAGTATGTCTCGTAAAGATTTAGAGAATTTTCTGAATAAAGTACGACCAAAATTAGTAGNCAGTATATAAACTTTACCAGTATGTCTCGTAAAGATTTAGAGAATTTTCTGAATAAAGTACGACCAAAATTAGTAGAATAGTAACACATTTACGACATCCAACATGAATTGAAGACACGTTTGTATTAAACTGTTAAAATAAATACAAATATATTATATTCACATTATAAATGTGTATGTTTTCCACAGTTTACATTCCAAGCTGGCTGCTGGAGATTCGTACAAAAGTATGCAGTAGGTACTATCGTTTTTGTAATATCTAAACAATCGATTGGACAAACTGTCCCAGATGTTTGTGCATCACTTACCAAAAAATTAAAATGTAATATTTAGTTGAGATAACTCAAAGTGCATCTTTTATATTTAAAATGTTAACAATATATCTCTTAACAACTAATGTTTAATGCCGGCCGGATATGCATAGCAAAGTTGCGAATTCGTTCGGTTGTTGCCTTCTGATGTAATGGAGGGAGAAAGAGGAAACGTTGGCTGAGTTCTGCCATTTCCCTGCCGTATCAAGCAGTTAGCGCATGTTTTTAAAAAAAAAAATTTGTTTTCAGTTTACGTGATTTTTACCCACCGCTGTGTGTCAATGCGCAATTTCTCTTTTCTGGACAGTCGGTGACATGAATCGTCAAGAATCTGACCTTTTCGTTTGCCTTTTGTTTAGGTTCTCTGCATTCTTCACGTTGCGTTTTTCAACCCAGTGTTGCCAACCCTACCGATTTTTTGGTAAACCTACCGAAACCGATCTTTGTCTTCCAAAATACCGAAATAATTAAATTTCTACCGAATTTTTAGTGCAATTAAATAACAATAAGTTGCAAATAATCCGCAAAGAAGCAGTGGATAAGACACAAATCTAGGCGTAGTTAGAGAAGAATATTGACAGCAACCACCTTCCAGTTTTAGTTTTGCCGTTTGATTTGTAGAGTTTCTTTCTTACATATTAAACAAATATGAAAAGTAACGGTGATAACAGTGACAGTAGTTAAAATTACAAAATAATTTTCCAAGTGCAACTGCGCTATTGTTAAACAAAATGAGATTACAAAAAAAATGAAAAGCATGTCTCGAAATCTATTATATATATGCCGTTTGTATGTATATTCGCAATCAAAATTTACTGATTTTCTAAGCAAACACTAGCGATTTTTTTTCGACAGGGTTGTCATCACTGGTTCAACCACTTTTCTCCTCGGTGTGTTGCCAGAATGTTGTGTTCAAGCGGCACTGTGACCGTGATGGTATTATTCTGCACTTAAATAGTTCAAGACGTAGTTCGCCCCTCTGTGGTGGATAACTCTCCAGTTTGATAGTTGTTTTCTCCGTGTGCTCCAGTTATATTCACTCAGTAATATAGTAGCTCTTATTGTGAAGGTGCATGTGGAAGCCTGACCTTCCCTGCACGTGCTGGCCTAATTCTTGCTGCATGGTTCGGCTTTCGGTGCACATCGCCTGCCCTTTTCTTCATGGTGCCGAAGTAGTCAAGTTTCATTTAAATTCCTCCATGCTGCAGTCGGGCATTGGGTACGCTATATTTTTGCCCATCGGATAACTATTCCGTTCTTTTAGATTCAACTATATCTTAATTCAGCTAAGTCAACTATCAGTTATTTAACTACGATCTTTACCTGTAAAGTGTTATTTTAAAATGTTCAAATTTGTACTATCAAGCGCATTTCGCTAATACTGTGGTTATAGACATTAAAAATTATTACCTCTCAATGTAAGTTAAATAGTAACTAATTGATTTAATTTACCTTTCGTTCGGGGCAAAAATTTCAACACTTTTATGCTGTCAGCCAATTTATAAACTTTAATATTTTAACTAAGGTCTATTGATAAGCATAATGTGATATCAAATATTGAATTGTCATGTTTTCCATTCTGTCCTAAAATTTTCCGAGGAATTTTGTATTGAGTGATCTCTAGTATGTTCTTACTATTGGTAATCAAATTTGAATACTCTGAACATTTACTTGTTCTAACCTGTCTTTAATTATTTTAACGTAAATAAATTAAAAGCAAAGATTAAGTCATGCATAAGCACAAGGCTCATCTTTCNCCTGTCTTTAATTATTTTAATGTAAATAAATTAAAAGCAAAGATTAAGTCATGCATAAGCACAAGGCTCATCTTTTAATTTATTGCCAGTTTAGTCTTCCTGTGGGCCTGTATGTTATTAATTGTACAAGAATTTCCTACATGTCTATATATATATATATTNCCAGTTTAGTCTTCCTGTGGGCCTGTATGTTATTAATTGTACAAGAATTTCCTACATGTCTATATATATATATATTCTCTTTTCTCTTTTGTGCAATGTAGTTAATGTCTTTTATTATATCGTATACAAATAATGGTGTTCTGTAGTAAATGTTTGTAGCAGGTCATTTTGTAAATTCCTAATTTTTTTTGACACATTTTTGTTATTTTTTCTTGTCATGTGTCTTATGTTGTTTGCTCCAAGAACTTCNAATTCCTAATTTTTTTTGACACATTTTTGTTATTTTTTCTTGTCATGTGTCTTATGTTGTTTGCTCCAAGAACTTCATGAATTTATTATTTTTGAAGAAGTTAATAATTAATTTGCCTATGATTTTTTGATTGTACATGGGGAACAATGCACTCCCTTTCCTGGTGTANTGAAGAAGTTAATAATTAATTTGCCTATGATTTTTTGATTGTACATGGGGAACAATGCACTCCCTTTCCTGGTGTAGCTTGACAACCCAGTTTCACACAGCACAGATATATCTGGCCTGCCTTTGTGGTGCCAAAATGTTTCCTTAACCAGAAATGTACTCAGACTTCTCGCCCATCAAGAATGTTTGGGACCGGATTGGATGACAACTCCGACTAGCGGCAACTACAGCGAGTTTGGAGGGTCAGTAGCACCAGCTGTGGCAGGATCTTCTTCAGGAGAACCTCCGACATACATATGCCTCCATGCTCGACCGTATCGCCGCTTGTAATCATGCTATGGTGGTCCAACACCATACTAAGTGCATCCTGCAAGTGTTGGTCCCCTGCAATACATGCTTGTTGTGGTAAAATATATATATATATGTTCTGCATACGTACTTCCATGTCCTGCGCCTATAACCTTTATAGCTGCTGTGATGGCACCATCNATATATATATATGTTCTGCATACGTACTTCCATGTCCTGCGCCTATAACCTTTATAGCTGCTGTGATGGCACCATCACGATAATAATTTTTTTGCAAATCAATGTGCATGTATTATCTGATGCTTATGGGTTTACTTAGGAACATACTTGTATTTAAGAAAACTAATAGAAAAGTTGTAAAATTAAAAATTTTATGTATGCAAAATCTAGAGAAGCTCCATTGAACGGATTCCTTTTGTCGAGGTTAGAAATTTGCAGACCTTTCATGCAGTAGTTGGGCTTAATTTACAACTGGTCAATGTTCAGCACACACAATATTAGTGAAGATATTAATTATAAATGCACTGACAGATAACTGCATACAGAATATTAAAGCGGTCGCCAAGTGGTATAGTTGGTGAATTAATCGCATTTCTGTATGCATGGAATGACTATGGATTGAAATATTTTTTCGAAAAACTGATGGAGAAGGTGAATCAAAACATTGAAAGATTGATAGAAGGATTGCAATATTGACCAAAAGTTTGAAATATTGATAGAATGATGGAAAGATTAATCAAATTATTGGAAGGTTGATTGTAATGTTGATCGAATAATCGAATGATGGATCGAAAGGTTAAAAGCTTGATCGAATGACTGAATAATTGGTTAAAAGATTGAGAGATCTATCGGAAGATTGCGAGATTGATAGAAATATTGAAATATTTATGGAATGGATTCCTGATTTCTGAGAAGAGCACAGAAGATAAAACTGTATATCACCCGAGTATGCCCTATACATTCCAAGTTTCAAGAGCCTAANCGAGTATGCCCTATACATTCCAAGTTTCAAGAGCCTAACCCTAATGGTTTGTGAAAAGTATCGTCGACAATGTAGCCAATTGAGCTGCTGTAAAACAATAAAAGGCGAAGTTGGGATGCTGGTTGCAGGCACGCGTAGTTTGTAAATATGTAGAAATGTAGATGTGAAATCGTCGTCGCTGGTCCAAAAAAAGTACTTGAAATTTCAGCAGATTTTAATTTTGCAGGTGAATGTGTGTGTAATTAAGAGCTCGCCCAATAAAATTATACAAAATCATATGGAATAGACGAGTATAAAATTACATACCAGACTGAACAATAAAAACATAAGGGGATAGAAAGAGACACAGAGAAAAATGGTGTGATATGACCTCTCGCATCAAGCGAAGAACTGTGATGTGGTACGCCTTTGGCTACATTAATTACAGGCAGAGGAGGAGAGATCATGTGAGCAACAACCAATTACGAGCGATAGAGGTGGTATTGATTGCAAATTACTAGCACAGTGTAGTGGCGATTGCGATTGATCTGTTTTTGGTAATTGGTAGTGTGTGATGTTAAAACAATAGTTCTTTGGAGGGTATAGGGTGGTTGGGTGGATTTGGTTCAGCTATGTAGCCAATGGAATGTAGTCTTGGTGTAGAGACTGTCGGACAAAATAACAAATTCAAAAACACTGGTGGGAGTCAGTCGTCTGCTGGTTGTCATTCTGGGAGAATGAGTGATCTGCCATATTTACAGGAATCAAATTCTGAATCTTCTAAATTTAATTATTTAAATGTTTTCCCCTTAAATTTCTGAATATTTTCAAATTATTAATAAATCTGACATAATTATCAAGTTTTTTTATTTTTATTTATTTATATTAATTACGGTTTTTTGGGTTTTTTTTTTTTTNATTCTGGGAGAATGAGTGATCTGCCATATTTACAGGAATCAAATTCTGAATCTTCTAAATTTAATTATTTAAATGGTTTCCCCCTAAATTTCTGAATATTTTCAAATTATTAATAAATCTGACATAATTATCAAGTTTTATATTTTTATTTANTTTCCCCCTAAATTTCTGAATATTTTCAAATTATTAATAAATCTGACATAATTATCAAGTTTTATATTTTTATTTATTTATATTAATTACGGTTTTTTGCGGTTTTTCTTTTTTTTTTCGGGTCCGAGTTTGCCTAAGATTAGGGCCAGGGTCACAGATATCCAAGATGGTGTTCAGAAGCCGCAGTGGTGAAGTGGTTAGACTGCTCGCGTCCCGCCTAGGCGAACTGGGCTCAATTCCGGATTTTCAAATGTGGGCATTGTGCCGGACGATGCCGCTTGTCGACGGGTTGTCTCGGGGATCTCCCTTTTTCCTTTCCCCATCATTATGGTGCCGCTCCATACTCACATCACTTCACTGTCAACAACACTCATGGCCTCGAAGTTAAGAGCCGTCAGAATCTCTACACTCCATTCCAAGATGGTGGTCATAGCCAATAATAAAATTTTTGCATAAATTTTATTTTTTTTGCAATTGTTAATTGTGTATGTTATTCCAATTTAATGTCACATGGGGACAAGGCAGGAATAAGGATATCCAAGATAGTGATCACGGTCCATACTGTACTTGTTCTCTGATTTTCATATCGTTTACTCAATTTTTTTTTGTTATAAGGCTATTCTTAGGTCAAGGCTTAAGTCACCGACTTCCAAAATGGCGGTTGAGTTGTGTTATGTCATTTCCCCCGCCTCCCGATTTTTACAATTGGTTTATATTTTTCCATGATTTTTCTACTTTAATGTCATCCCAAGGCCATCNCCCCCGCCTCCCGATTTTTACAATTGGTTTATATTTTTCCATGATTTTTCTACTTTAATGTCATCCCAAGGCCATGGCGAGACAATATCACAGTCATGGAAATCCAAAATTGCTGTTGGAATCCATAATGTAAAGAAATATGGTCTACATACATTCTGGTCTGCTGGGCTTTGCTCGGAGACATAAGACGCTTTCTTGGTTTGGGGACTTTCTATATCTCACATCGAAGAGTCAAGAAACCATCTTGGTCGTTTTCACTGAGTCTTGAACTCAAGTTTCTACTTCTGCAACATTTTGTTGGAATCACTTTGAAGAGTGTTGAATGTAGTGTATTTATTTAAGAAACATGTAGACAATTTTTACTTTTATCTATGTTGTAAATTTTGGAGTGAAAGGCGATTTTGGCGAAAAATAAAACACTTCAGAATATTTTGGGGTCAAAACGGGATATTTATACAGCCACGAGGTCAAGGCAAATAAATTTTACCCACATCCTAAATGGCCACCATGTGATGTCACAANGGATATTTATACAGCCACGAGGTCAAGGCAAATAAATTTTACCCACATCCTAAATGGCCACCATGTGATGTCACAACATGACTTTATGTTGGCGACTGGCTCCTATTCCAAATATACCTTGTCTCAAAACTATCTTTTGTATTCTACTGCGGACCGTCACTCCTAATATTTTGGTATATGGTCGTCCCAGTAATCGCACTGGAATGCTCTATGGGCAGAGTGCCAAGACAGAGATATTATTGTCTACAGAGAGCGTGAGATGAGGTACAATACCAAGTACACGTAAATGTTTTACAAGTTATGCTGTAGATTCCAGTCTTCTACTGCAGCATATAACACAATAATGGAAACTATTGTTTTTTATGATGNTACAAGTTATGCTGTAGATTCCAGTCTTCTACTGCAGCATATAACACAATAATGGAAACTATTGTTTTTTATGATGTATTAAACAACAAATTTAAGAAATATGTATCTGTATTTGAGGTATTGTTATGTTCCAAAACCAGAAAAAGATTTTCGTGTTTTATTTCATAAATATGACATATCATCTGTTGGTATGGTTTGTGTGTCCGTTCTGTACTGGGGACCACAGTTTTAGTTGATTCTAATTTTCCTTCTCGCATAGATGTGTTGATATTCGAAACATTTCAGGTAATATACTACAATTGAAAAGTTATAAGTTAGTTTTTGGCATGGATATTTTAATTTCAAACGAGATATTCAAAAGTAGACACGTCAGCCATTTTTTGTGTGACTTCAGGAAATGCATATTTGCTGATAAAAAAACCCATCGCATAATACAATGATGAGAAGTTTGCCTACGATTTCTGAACATTTACTACATTAGTTAAGGAAAAATATCAACATTTTTACATTGAGTCACACAGATGCATCAGCATTATTATTCTGTTTTTTTTTCACATTGGTGTTTTTTTTCTAGTAAAAAAAAAATCATAAAATTTTAACAATTTATAGCAAAAACATTTGCAAATTAATTTTTATTTATAAAATGTAAATTGTTAATATAAGACAAATTTATATCATGACTTTTCGGAAACATAATTTGACTGAGGAGCATTTAGGCTTCCNTGAGTCACACAGATGCATCAGCATTATTATTCTGTCCTTTTTTCACATTGGTGTTTTTTTTCTAGTAAAAAAAAAATTCATAAAATTTTAACAATTTATAGCAAAAACATTTGCAAATTAACTTTTATTTATAAAATATAAATTGTTAATACAAGACAAATTTATATCATGACTTTTCGGAAACATAATTTGACTGAGGAGCATTTAGGCTTCCGATAAACAGTATATTCACTCCTCTTCCACATTTCTTACAAATATCAGGTCCTCGCAACTTTGGTAGCGCACCAGTGATTATCACACCAGTACGCACTTCAGGTGAGTAAGTTAGACAAGTAAGGAAGACAAGTAAGTCTGAGTAAAGGCTTTATTGCTTGTCTAGGTGTGGGCGAGGCTAGGCGGGGAACTGCTCCAGGTACTGCTGCACTGCGGTATGGCCACGACTCTTGGCTAAGGAGAGGGCATTGTGACCGTACTTGTCTGTAGCCGTGGTGTCAGCGCCAGCCTGCACCAGTAGCTTCACTATCTCGAGGTGACCTCTGTACGCCGCCCACATGAGCGGTGTGAGGCCGGAGATCTGCCTCACATTCACGTCGGCCCCGCATGACAGCAGCATCTCCGCGAGCTGGTAGTGTCCGGCGTATGCCGCGCCATGCAGCAGCGTGTTTGTGTCTTCGTCAGGCAAGTCGACAGGCATGCCGGCGCACAGTAGCAGCGTGACCAGATGCGTGTAGCCATTGTAGCCCATATCCCACTGCGGGTACCCTGAGTTGTGATTCATGTCCATCAGCTCACCGTACGCCTCGCTGCTGTGGTCCATCTCAGCATCCAGGCCCTTCCACAACGTCTCCCAGTCTCTGGAGCTGCTGTACTGTAGCACCTGTGAACAGACGCCAGTTGTGATGTGGCTTTCACGATAGTCGCCATGGCAGACCGGGCTCGATTCCCGGAGGAAATGGGGCGGAGGTTTCCCCGGGGTACTCGGTCACTCCTCNCGCCATGGCAGACCGGGCTCGATTCCCGGAGGAAATGGGGCGGAGGTTTCCCCGGGGTACTCGGTCACTCCTCCAACACATCATTCCGTCGCAATTCCATCCTCTCTTCATATCGTTTCCATCGGCACTTATGATATCAGCAGTTTATAAACNCACATCATTCCGTCGCAATTCCATCCTCTCTTCATATCGTTTCCATCGGCACTTATGATATCAGCAGTTTATAAACCTCCCAAATATGTCTCACTCACTCCGTGCCTACAACATACGAAAAAGCAATATTTATCCCATCACACGCCTACGCTATATGATCAGAAATATCTAGACNTCCGTGCCTACAACATACGAAAAAGCAATATTTATCCCATCACACGCCTACGCTATATGATCAGAAATATCTAGACATCCCTCTGTAAAAGCAAACTGTCACCCACCTGTCATTATGACCACCGTTAACGCTATAAAGGGCTCGATGCTGGTCAGTACCACGCGATAGCAGCAGAATGAGTGGAGCAAGGGAGCTCAGTGACTTTAAGAGTGGTGCAGTTATTGGTTGCCACATCAGTTAGCAATATTGTCACCTGAAGGGGGAGAGCGTGGGACAGAACGAGATCGAATAACTGTGGAGATCAACCGTTCTTTCTTCAGCTATCGTAAAAATATTGAAATAATGATAATTAGTCAACAAATGGTTAGGGGCAGGGGGAGTTTACTACCTGTAGATTGGTTAATAACTCAATTTAAAACACCTGTAAGAATACTAACAATAACGATCCAGTTTGTTTTCAATTCCGAAAATATATCTGTAATACATTATTATTAAAATAGTGTATCAAAATTATCAAAAGAGAGAAGACAGTCACGGCCGAGGATTCAACATAAATATACTCATAATATAAATAATTGACAAGCTGCCTCGCAGTACATAAAAAGGTTTAAAAAGTAAATACTAGAACCATTCCCAATATATTCATTTAGACTAGCCTACAGTTCAAAACCTGGAGTCAGAATATAATTAAGTTAGTTGTGGTACATGAACGAGTAAGGGACACAACTGAACTGGAAAGAACACTAGTTTTGACTACTGGTTGTGATGGCCCCAGAACGTCTACAAATTAATTCCACCTACATAATAGAAAAGTACAAGTTACTTATCTACATGGTGTTATTCCGCCATGTGTCTTAAGCCTTGGCATTATGCCGCCACCTTCTCAATAGAAGAGCGCAGACAGAAAAGTAAAGAGCAAGAGAGAGCAAGATCACCCGCAGTTAAGTATTTATAAACTTGCGCACACCTGCCACGGGAATAGAAAGAGCATTCACAAAAATTTTCCATATTATTCTCCTGCTGATTGTTCGAAGAAAAGGCAAAACAAATATTGAACAGCGCACCCGTGTGTAAGACAGAAAATTCGCTCACCAACACGCTTCAAACACACGTGTTCAAATGTGTCACTCAGCAAATATCACAGATCATCTGTGGCACATTCTACTGGTGGCAAAGACCCTTCCCACGGCAATTAGCGTGAAGAGTACTGCTGACGGCATTCACAAGAAGAAAGCAGATCGTTTTTAAAGATTCCATCCAATTGCTGTGGTAAAGAGTGTATTCTCTACCCATGTCCATATATCCTGACAATAAAAAAAAAATACCTACAATTAAGGCTACACCGGCCAAGATAAATTTGTTTTTTCCAGTAGTATAAAAAAACATAAAGCATTTCAATCTCCAAAAAAACCCCACAGTAACAATACCTCAGGTTCATTTTGCCCTTCTGATGTTGCCCAAATTGACTGACAGGGAGTGATTGTCAAGTGGAAAAGTGAAGTAAAAACGGCAACAAAACCGAGGNTGATGTTGCCCAAATTGACTGACAGGGAGTGATTGTCAAGTGGAAAAGTGAAGTAAAAACGGCAACAAAACCGAGGCCGTGTAGTGAATGAGTGTTGACCGACAGAGATAGTCAAGCATTAAAGAAAGTGGTAGGGGAACATCACATGACATCATGTGATACCATCATCCATGACATCCACAGTGCCACTTAACGTGCAGCTAACACCAAGTCTGAGCACTGAGAGGTACGAAGACTGCGGTTCTAAGATCAGCAACTGCCTGTGAACTGTTCACTTCGCCTGTGAACATGATGGTGTAAAGAGCACCGCCACTGGAAAGTGAACGACTGTAGACGCATGAGTAGTGATAAATCNGCCTGTGAACATGATGGTGTAAAGAGCACCGCCACTGGAAAGTGAACGACTGTAGACGCATGAGTAGTGATAAATCACACTATACCATGTGGCAGTCTGATGGGAGGGTTTGAGTGTGGCGAGTGCCAGGTGAATGGTAAATACTGGATTGTATAGTGCCCAGAGTGAAATTCGGCGGATGTGGGGTGACAATGTGTGTGTGTTTCCATCGAAGGGACTTGGTTCTCTTGTAACACTACAAAGCAAGTTAAATTCGAAGGCTATAAGGACATTTTTAGTAGCTTAATTTTCCTTTACTACAGCTCTTCCCCATTCTCGTCACAGGGTTGGAGATGTAATAAAGGCCCACTACCTATTAATGCCCGATACTGGACAGTATATCTGATGGATATTTTATAGGATATTTGCATGTGGGTGTCCAGATACTTTTGTTTAAATAGTGTATTCTAGCATAAAATGTAGACAAATAACATACTCNGGTGTCCAGATACTTTTGTTTAAATAGTGTATTCTAGCATAAAATGTAGACAAATAACATACTCTTCATTGAATCTACATCTTACTTATTTAATAATAATTGTGCTTCATAAAACTTAGATAACTAACATATAGAAAAACATATTGTTTAAAATACATAAAAAATAATTCTTCCACTACAGATAGAGAGTTTCAATACTTTATCTCATCGAGAGACTCTACATGAACGATTTATAAAGGACTTAGCTTACATTGGCCACACAAATTATTTACTTGAGTTACAGACATTGAAATCATCTAGAAAGTTATTAATTTCAGTGTATTTTCTGTCCATGTTATAGTGTACACTTTTGAGTCCCTAGTTACCTTTCCCCNAGATAACTAACATATAGAAAAACATATTGTTTAAAATACATAAAAAATAATTCTTCCACTACAGATAGAGAGTTTTAATACTTTATCTCATCGAGAGACTCTACATGAACGATTTATAAAGGACATAGCTTACATTGGCCACACAAATTATTTACTTGAGTTACAGACATTGAAATCATCTAGAAAGTTATTAATTTCAGTGTATTTTCTGTCCATGTAATAGTGTACACTTTTGAGTCCCTAGTTACCTTTCCCCTGTCAGCCAATTTTTAACATTCCGTAAACTTTTTAAACTNATAGTGTACACTTTTGAGTCCCTAGTTACCTTTCCCCTGTCAGCCAATTTTTAACATTCCGTAAACTTTTTAAACTAAATATTGCCATTTTAGTTATAAGCACAGTGTATATATATCACCAAACTCGAAAACATTCTTTGTGGGTGACTTCTTCATAAACAAAGAGTTACAATCACACAGCCGGTTTTCACAAAAGCCAAAATCTCGTTGCCCACCTATCTCTCAGTCAATAAATACGACTATACACTATTGTTTGTGAAAAAAGCAACACCCTAAAATAAATGCACAAATAAATCCAAACTCCAATGATGTGAAGAACAGTGCACCAGCAATAACTGAATACGATTGCAGAGAGATGGCGTACACATAGGCCCAGCTGGGCCCTCTCTTGTGTGACCGGAAGGGTTCGTGTTACGCCAATCTCAGTGAGAGAAGAGCCGTCAAACGAAGTGAAAGCTAGTGCCAGTATGCCTCGTTGACGTAAAATGGTGCCATATTAGCACGTCAGCGAGTTAGGTAGAGGCAGAATGATCGGTTTCCGGGTATCGGGTTTGTCACACTGTGACATACCCGATCGTACAGGGCATGCTGCTACGACCGTGGTGCTTGTGTGGAAACAGTAAATAGAAGAGGGTCGTACGCAGCGACGAGCGGGTATTGAACCACGCAATGTGACCACAGCACGGATGACCACCATCTTGGCGGCATGGCCGTAATGGACCGTACCGCCTCGTCCACAGTGTTGGTTAGACACTGGAGCACTGCCACGGGTGTGGACCTGTCTGCGTCGATGGTTAGACGCCGTCTGCTGCGGGTTGAACTGGTGACACGCATGCCATTGCATCAGCTTCCATTGTCCAGAAACCACATGCACCTCAGAGTGCAATAGTCACTNCACGCATGCCATTGCATCAGCTTCCATTGTCCAGAAACCACATGCACCTCAGAGTGCAATAGTCACTTGACAAGTGTGATGGTTTGGGGTACGATTGGATACAACATGCGATATTGACTCCTACATTTGATGACAATCTGAACAGCAACCTCTACATCAGGGAGGTTTAAGATCCCAAGGTATTGCCCTTCATTCAGGCGACTCAACATGCCANCTGAACAGCAACCTCTACATCAGGGAGGTTTAAGATCCCAAGGTATTGCCCTTCATTCAGGCGACTCAACATGCCATATTTCAGCAGGACAATGCCTGGACACATGTTGCGAGGAATGTGCAAGCCTTCTTCAATTAACGACGGGTACCACTGCTTCCCTGGCCCGCATGTTCGCCTGTCATGTNGAGGAATGTGCAAGCCTTCTTCAATTAACGACGGGTACCACTGCTTCCCTGGCCCGCATGTTCGCCTGTCATGTCACCCATCGAACATGTCTGGGATATGGTGCGTCAGTGAATTGTTCGTCATGGACCTCCAGCAACCACTGTTGATGCTTTATGGACTCGCATACATACCACGTGGAGGGAGATTCCCCGGGATGATATCCAGGCCCTCTTAGATTCCATTCCGCGACGATTAGGGGCTCTGATTATTACAGCCCGTGGTGGCTTAACACCATACTGAGTTCTTAAGGACAGAGATCATGTGCAGTGCTGTTATTTTAATAAATTTTGTATTTCCGTGTACCTAATATCTTGTATAATGTTCATTACAATCACATGTATCCTTCTTGGTGTTTTATTTTC
Organism: Clitarchus hookeri; assembly: GCA_002778355.1. Classification (NCBI taxonomy): domain Eukaryota; kingdom Metazoa; phylum Arthropoda; class Insecta; order Phasmatodea; family Phasmatidae; genus Clitarchus; species Clitarchus hookeri. The sequence continues at coordinate 449,385 of NQII01002209.1, forward strand.
AACAAACGTTAGTGTATTTCTATTTGANGTATAATGTTCATTACAATCACATGTATCCTTCTTGGTGTTTTATTTTCAACAAACGTTAGTGTATTTCTATTTGATGTTTTTCAAAATATGGAAAAAAAGAGGTATTTTCGGACTTTTGACTTAGCACTGTGTTAAATTTCATATGAATAAATAAATTAATTTAGGGCCACGAATACGAAAACGTAAGTTATATAACAAATTATTGCAAGAGTCGCCTATATTGGACCGATAATTAAATTGGATCATATCAAATCCCGGCGAGTATTTGCAATGAATTGGTATCTGTTTGCAGTAGCACAATCTGTTAACACAGCAATTAGTGTGTATTTTAGCTTATGGCAATTAAAGATTTCCCTCAAGCTTATTTTTATATTTGTACATTTAATAGAAAACTTCTACATATGTTTGGATATGTTTGTTGTGTGAACAACTTCATAAACAGCGTACATTTAACTGATCTGTCAAAATGCAATGTCTGAAATAAGTAAGCACAATGTGAATGATATCGTCAAATTAAGAGTGTCCTAATATGGTCTGCTTCTTGTTGCTTGAGCCAAGTTCAGAGTACACACAGCATGCCCTGATGGCGCATTCAACAATCCATTACCCAGCTGGATGAGTTTGAGAGAGGCAGCATTGTCGGCTTCCGAGAGGCATGTTGGCGCATTGCTCCCCACTGAACCGTTCTTTATACTGTGAGTCGGTATTGGATGCAGTGGGAGCAGGAGAGCACACACATCCGTCGAGAATGTTTGAGTCGAGCAGCAGACCCCAGCAGAGAGGATCAATTCTTCGTACGACNGAGAGCACACACATCCGTCGAGAATGTTTGAGTCGAGCAGCAGACCCCAGCAGAGAGGATCAATTCTTCGTACGACGAGCTATATGCACTCCACACGCGTCACTGCGCATCATCCACGGACATTTTACGACAGCTAGGGATACGCGGGTGTCTACTAATACCNCACTCCACACGCGTCACTGCGCATCATCCACGGACATTTTACGACAGCTAGGGATACGCGGGTGTCTACTAATACCATAACCAGGCTGATTGCAGAGCGGGATTTGTCGTCGCGACATCCCTTACGACCTCTGCCATCAGTACCCGAGCATCGCCTAGCATGTGTGACCTTCTGCCAGGAAAGAGCTAAATAGCAGATGGTGGAATGGCAGCGAGTCGTGTTCAGCGACGAATAACGATACTGTCCGGATACAGACCATCAAATTTGAGTCTGGAGATATCCTCGCTAATTCCTTGATCCACAATTCAATGTATAGCGGCACGAGAGGTATCATGGTGTGCGGTGCTATTTCCTACGATTCCTACACCCCACTGGTGGTGATAGAAGAAACCCTGTCCCAGAAATTCTGTGACCATGTGCGCTCCCCTTCCTGGTGCAGCTTGACAACCCCATTTTCTAGCAGCATAGTGCCCGGCCTCACACAGCACGGGTATCTCTTCCTTCGCCAGCAAGGTNTGACAACCCCATTTTCTAGCAGCATAGTGCCCGGCCTCACACAGCACGGGTATCTCTTCCTTCGCCAGCAAGGTCGCTAGACCTCTCGCTCACCGAGAACTTTTGGGAACAAACTGGAATGCAACATCGGCCAGCAGCCACTATGTCATATTNCGGCCTCACACAGCACGGGTATCTCTTCCTTCGCCAGCAAGGTCCCTAGACCTCTCGCTCACCGAGAACTTTTGGGAACAAACTGGAATGCAACATCGGCCAGCACGGTGATACAGTATATTGGAGGGTCAGCTGCTTAAGTTGTGGCAGGATCTTCCTCAGAAGGACATCCTACGTCTGTATGCCTCCATTCCCGACCTTATCGCCGCCTGTCCCCGTGCTATGGGTAGTCCAACACCATACTAAGTGCAACCTGCAAGTGTTGGTCCCTTGCAATGCAGGCTTGGTTCTGTATACTCACTACGATGTGCTGTGGCAGTATCCACTTATGTGCCTCTGCGATGGCACCTTCAGGGTAATCCTTTTTTTTTTTTTTTTTGCAAAAAACTGTAATTATGTTTTAATTTATATCTTTTTTTAATTACTCCTTGTTTTCTTTATTCTGATTTGTTTGTCTGCTACATCAGTTCACGCTCAACAATAAATTATGACTAATGTATGTATATTAAAACTTTAACTTTAGTGCAAAAAATTCGTAATTTCTAAAACTGGTCCAACAACCGCTTATAATATATCTTCAGTCTGAAAGAAAATACAAATTATAACGGAAAATAAGTGATGTTTTGAAGTATATAAACGCTAGCTGAAATTAAGAATAATTTAACATTTGAATACAAAAAGGTAATATCGCAGAAAATTACAATGAACAATACGCAAACATTACAGTTATCGATTTTTTTTGCATGTCTGGATTATTTGCACACTAGTTATTAAATTTTACAGCTTAAATTTGGTTTAATGTAACATTTACGATGGCGCAAATTGTTAATTCGTGATTATAATAAGAATATTGTGTGGAGGCGGTGATTTCTCAGCAAACTCGAACCTAAGATTATACGAAAGCTGACTCTGTGTACCTTCATGAGGAGAGATAGTCCAGCTTTAAGTACGGTGGTCATCATACTGATATAGGTTGAATAACATGCTGAGTGTGCACACACCAGGTGCATTTTTACTGCGTCCACATTGCTCCAAAGAAGCTCCTGGTTGAGACTAGCTCAGGCAAGTACACACTATGCTCAACATACCAAGAGACGAATACCTGCCAAATAACGAGCTCCCTCAACACTTGGCGAGCAGCCAGCAATAAACCAAGGCTGATGTTCTCGACCTTGGCTCTGTAGATATTCGTATCTCATGAAATTAGTTTGCTTCACCCTTGAACCTTACCCTGGTGTTTTGAAAAGTGACCCTGAGTCAAATTGCATAACTAAGTGCATNCGATGGCGCAAATTGTTAATTCGTGATTATAATAAGAATATTGTGTGGAGGCGGTGATTTCTCAGCAAACTCGAATCCAAGATTATACGAAAGCTGAATCTGTGAACCTTCATGAGGAGAGATAGTCCAGTTTTAAGTACGATCGTCATCATATCGATNTTATACGAAAGCTGAATCTGTGAACCTTCATGAGGAGAGATAGTCCAGTTTTAAGTACGATCGTCATCATATCGATATAGGTTGAATAACATGCTGAGTGTGCACACACTAGGTGCACATTTTACTGCGACCACATTGCTCCAAAGTAGCTCNATAGGTTGAATAACATGCTGAGTGTGCACACACTAGGTGCACATTTTACTGCGACCACATTGCTCCAAAGTAGCTCCAGGTCGAGACTAGCTCAGTCAAGTACACACTATGCTCAACATCCCAAGAGACAAATCCCTGCCAAATAACGAGCTGCCTCAACACTTGGCAACCAGCCAGAAATAAACCAAGACTGATGTTCTCGACCTTGGCTCTGTGGATATTCGTATCTCATGAAACTAGTTTGCTTCACCCTTGAACCTNCCAAGACTGATGTTCTCGACCTTGGCTCTGTGGATATTCGTATCTCATGAAACTAGTTTGCTTCACCCTTGAACCTTACCCTGGTGTTTTGAAAAGTGACCCTGAGTCAAATTGCATAACTAAGTGCATGTATCAAGCCTGGTTGTCCTCAGAGCCTGTCTGTTCATAATGATTCCTATAATACTTCGCAGCATGTCCTCAACGAAAATAATTAAAACTGTTCCCATCATGTTCATCGTTGAATAAAACTATAGATTATTAACTGTCCCTCCTTGGTGTACACATTTGGGTCTTCTCATCGGACATTACTTTGCTGCGCCTTATTCTGGCAAGTATTTAAAGTTCATATGCACCAATGCNATTTGGGTCTTCTCATCGGACATTACTTTGCTGCGCCTTATTCTGGCAAGTATTTAAAGTTCATATGCACCAATGCACTTTAGTGTGCGTATTTATTGAAACATACAATTTTCAATTTGATCGCTTTCACCTAACCTAAATCAAACCTAACTNACTTTAGTGTGCGTATTTATTGAAACATACAATTTTCAATTTGATCGCTTTCACCTAACCTAAATCAAACCTAACTAACTTAACTTAATGAAATGTAACCTGACCACACCTAACATTACGTAAACTCACCTGATCTTAACTTACATGTATGCTAACCCAAATCAACCAAGATCCATATTACTCATCGTAATATAAAATAATCTAAACCATGTAATCAGAACATTAGCTAACTTAACTTAGCCGAACAAACCACTGAAACATTCCTTTACCTAACATTCTGGTATTTACAGAACTTATTTAACATTATGTAACATGCCACAACTTAATACATCCTAACTTAAGCTAATATAACCTAAAATAATATCAAATAATTAAAAAAATTTTACATTAAATTTTATAGTGTAACTTATGTTCACTGCCATGTAATATTCCCACGGGATGGGTTTGCCCAAAACCTTGCGTAGTTTGCTTACAGAGTATGCTGTAACACATTATTATCTCCCAAGGTTATGTTGGCCAAGCTCGCCAAATAGTCAGTTATTAATACNACAGAGTATGCTGTAACACATTATTATCTCCCAAGGTTATGTTGGCCAAGCTCGCCAAATAGTCAGTTATTAATACCGTCGAATGATTGTCAGGAGTAAGTCCCTTCTTAAATATACTTAATTATGTTAAGCTTAGATAAAACTATTTTCGTTATATTAAATATTATTTAACAAAATTGGAAATGTACGNATACTTAATTATGTTAAGCTTAGATAAAACTATTTTCGTTATATTAAATATTATTTAACAAAATTGGAAATGTACGACATCAAAATTTTTTTTGTAAAATAAAAGTTACCTTAACTAGAACATATTACATTTTATCCAAGTTAAAATTGGGTTCCTTGTCGTTTGAGATGCAGTATGGTAATTTAGTGAACCGTTTATCTACCTAGAATTTTTATGCATATTTTTCGAAGAAAATATATGGAGCTAACAACACATAATATCTCTGCGTTACACATTTATAAAAAGTGCTATAACTCATCGCAACACTATGTAATTTAGTAGTCATCAATCCCATAGTCTTAAACTGGAAAACTCTGTTTACTCTTTAATAATACGTTTCAGTTTTTTGCATGTCCCTACAATAATGGGAAGTAATCATGTTATAATAATCACAATCAACCAAAAAATATGTATTTTTTTCTGCGCCTGTGGTGTGTTATCTGAATTGAAATTACATTCATGAGTCCTCATGACTACTGCCTTATCAACCTACACTATTACAAAAGTATTTTTTTTGTATAATATTTGTATATAAACCTATGTTAAATAGTAACAAACAGTACCTAAAGTAGAAGAGAAGCGATTATAAGGTTCCAATGTTCATTCGAAGAATAAAACATTTCACGCAATTTTTTAAATTTTCTTTGTAACTTTTTAATGTGAATGCATTTTCTGGCAGAAAAATTTCAGTTTANATTTCACGCAATTTTTTAAATTTTCTTTGTAACTTTTTAATGTGAATGCATTTTCTGGCAGAAAAATTTCAGTTTAAATATTTGTATAAACATTTGTAGATTTGTGAAACACATAAACTTGTTAGCTTTAAAATTTTGCTTTGTACTCGGGAGCTCTCTTTTTGCCTAGATATAAGTAAGAGCTTAAGNATAAACTTGTTAGCTTTAAAATTTTGCTTTGTACTCGGGAGCTCTCTTTTTGCCTAGATATAAGTAAGAGCTTAAGATTTCTAATGGAAAAATAATTGTTAGCATAATTAATGTTTAAAAAAAATCAGTATGAACTGTGCATGATACTATTAGAACTGTAGCTTTATGGAAAGAGTTCAATGATTCCAAATCGGTTTTGCGCTAAATGACAATATGTGTAATTCTATATCAGTGAGCNCTTTATGGAAAGAGTTCAATGATTCCAAATCGGTTTTGCGCTAAATGACAATATGTGTAATTCTATATCAGTGAGCATCACCTTCGTTGGTCTAGAATACTGTAGGCTGTAGTAATTACTAGTTATGACAATAACACATATCACTGCCTCACTACCATTATGCGACTCCATAAAGCTAAGGGCCATAGGTAATGTCATTTAACACGCAGCATTACCAGGTTTTTAATCTTCTGCGGAGGTTGTTCCGCACACCCAGGCACATCCTTCTTCTTACTCTCCAGCTAAAAGCACACACAGTGAAACATGTAAAATGCACCACGCAATTTGCACTTTTCCGTTTAAACTATGTTTAATTTTCAGTGTCTAATCTAATTATGGGAAACCCGATCAGTTGCATATCAATTTGAGTTTTAAAATTCTCAATATTGCGCTCTGTAGAGTAATACTTTTTTTTTTCCCCCAGTAACTAAATTCTGAAAACATTCATTATATTAAAAAACTAGTAAATAAGTTGAACTGACATCTAATTTCCTNTGCCACAACTTAATACATCCTAACTTAAGCTAATATAACCTAAAATAATATCAAATAATTAAAAAAATTTTACATAAAATTTTATAGTGTAACTTATGTTCACTGCCATGTAATATTCCCACGGGATGGGTTTGCCCAAAACCTTGCGTAGTTTGCTCACAGAGTATGCTGTAACACATTATTATCTCCCAAGGTTATGTTGGCCAAGCTCGCCAAATAGTCAGTTGTTAATACCGTCGAATGATTGTCAGGAGTAAGTCCCTTCTTAAACATACTTAATTATGTTAAGCTTAGATAAAACTATTTTCGTTATATTAAATATTATTTAACAAAATTGGAAATGTACGACATCAAAATTTTTTTTGTAAAATAAAAGTTACCTTAACTAGAACATAATACATTTTATCCAAGTTAAAATTGGGTTCCTTGTCGTTTGAGATGCAGTATGGTAATTTAGTGAACCGTTTATCTACCTAGAATTTTTATGCATATTTTTCGAAGAAAATATATGGAGCTAACAACACATAATATCTCTGCGTTACACATTTATAAAAAGTGCTATAACTCATCGCAACACTATGTAATTTAGTAGTCATCAATCCCATAGTCTTAAACTGGAAAACTCTGTTTACTCTTTAATAATACGTTTCAGTTTTTTGCATGTCCCTACAATAATGGGAAGTAATCATGTTATAATAATCACAATCAACAAAAAAATATGTATTTTTTTCTGCGCCTGTGGTGTGTTATCTGAATTGAAATTACATTCATGAGTCCTCATGACTACTGCCTTATCAACCTACACTATTACAAAAGTTTTTTTTTTGTATAATATTTGTATATAAACCTATGAATTTATCATTGTTTGTCATGGATTTCATCTTCTCTTCGCTTTATAAGGTTCCAATGTTCATTCGAAGAATAAAAAATTTCACGCAATTTTTTAAATTTTCTTTGTAACTTTTTAATGTGAATGCATTTTCTAGCAGAAAAATTTCAGTTTAAATATATGTATAAACATTTATAGATTTGTGAAACAAATAAACTTGTTAGCTTTAAAATTTTGCTTTGTACTCGGGAGCTCTCTTTTTGCCTAGATATAAGTAAGAGCTTAAGATTTCTAATGGAAAAATAATTGTTAGCATAATTAATGTTTAAAAAAAATCAGTATGAACTGTGCATGATACTATTAGAACTGTAGCTTTATGGAAAGAGTTCAATGATTCCAAATCGGTTTTGCGCTAAATGACAATATGTGTAATTCTATATCAGTGAGAATCACCTTCGTTAGTTATATATAATGTAGGCTGTAGTAATTACTAGTTATGACAATAACACATATCACTGCCTCACTACCATTATGCGACTCCATAAAGCTAAGGGCCATAGGTTATGTCATTTAACACGCAGCATTACCAGGTTTTTAATCTTCTGCGGAGGTTGTTCCGCACACACAGGCACATCCTTCTTCTTACTCTCCAGCTAAAAGCACACACAGGGAAACATGTAAAATGCACCACGCAATTTGCACTTTTCCGTTTAAACTATGTTTAATTTTCAGTGTCTAATCTAATTATGGGAAACCCGATCAGTTGCATATCAATTTGAGTTTTAAAATTCTCAATATTGCGCTCTGTAGAGTAATACTTTTTTTTTTTCCCCAGTAACTAAATTCTGAAAACATTCATTATATTAAAAAACTAGTAAATAAGTTGAACTGACATCTAATTTCCTNCCCCAGTAACTAAATTCTGAAAACATTCATTATATTAAAAAACTAGTAAATAAGTTGAACTGACATCTAATTTCCTTAATCTAAATTATTACAAATCTCTGAGATATTTGTGATAAATTATTTACAATAAAGCATATACATCACGCAATACATTAGGAAAGTATAATTAGTCTGACTTGTTTTATTATTATTCCTGGAAATTTTCATCGTTTATTATTACCACAATGATTTTAAATATTCAGTATATGCAAGTAGCAACTTAGAAACTATATTACTGAACAAATTCTATGAAAAATATTGTATTGTTACTAACATTTCTTAACTCACGTAAAGTATCTCAGCTTTATTAAAAAGGTTAAAATATCTAAAAGTGACCAAAGTTATTTACTTTAGTTAAATATTGCTATATAATTTTGTGTTAAGGTACCACGTAAAACCACAATGAAAATAAAAAGAAGTGAGTAATTAACCTTTAAACTTAGAACTAAGAGATTAGTGAACATTTTAATTTTAGTCTATATATTTGGTCGAATTTCATAGTGGTGCACACTTAAATTACTTGGCTCCTACTCAAAATTATTTTTAATGTCACCGAGGGATAGAATAAATTAATTTATCAGGAAATTATTATTGTGTTTCATATATAAATTAAAATTTTGTAATAATATTTAAAATTTAAAAAAGTAATTTGTAATGGCCTATTTGTGTGCGCACANATATATAAATTAAAATTTTGTAATAATATTTAAAATTTAAAAAAGTAATTTGTAATGGCCTATTTGTGTGCGCACAAAGTGCTGCACTTCACAACTTTGTGGCGTAGCTAACCAAAATTTTAGCCAAGTCAAAAAATTTAGATTTATTTACTTTTAGAAATTTGCTTGAATCATATTTTAATGCCAAAATCTTTATAATAAGACTAAGTAAAATACGTNATATATAAATTAAAATTTTGTAATAATATTTAAAATTTAAAAAAGTAATTTGTAATGGCCTATTTGTGTGCGCACTAAGTGCTGCACTTCACAACTTTGTGGCGTAGCTAACCAAAATTTTAGCCAAGTCAAAAAATTAATTTTTATTTACTTTTAGAAATTTGCTTGAATCATATTTTAATGCCAAAATCTTTATAATAAGACTACGTAAAATACGTNAAATTTGCTTGAATCATATTTTAATGCCAAAATCTTTATAATAAGACTACGTAAAATACGTGGCACAAGATGTCTCTATTATTTTGTGTTTTAACTGAATTGTTGTTTATGTTATACCAGCTGTGCCCGCGGCTGCTTTCGTGTGGACTACAGAATTGTTGTTTATGGTTTTTTTGTAAATAAAGTTTAATTTTACTTAGTATTAATTATGAGATAGATAATCATTAGATAAATATTTTAAATTTAAACATATTTTTATTTTTTATTTTAATATTTTAATTGAAGTCATATGTTTGAGANATTAGATAAATATTTTAAATTTAAACATATTTTTATTTTTTATTTTAATATTTTAATTGAAGTCATATGTTTGAGAAATTTATTGGTAAAAACGCTTTTTAGTATTTCTCTGTTATAGATAGATATATGCTACCGCGGAATCTTTTTTAGGTATTTTTATTCTACACAATTTTTTACTACATGATATTGTTCCACTTTTTACGGTTTATACATTGTATGGCCAGAGAGAGCGCTTGCGGCAAACTATTTACCGACTTGATTGNTTGTTCCACTTTTTACGGTTTATACATTGTATGGCCAGAGAGAGCGCTTGCGGCAAACTATTTACCGACTTGATTGCTTATTCCTTATATTACTTTTCGTAGCAAAAAGATACTAAAACCTGGCCAGAGAACATAGCTGTGGATTAAAAAAAANTTATTCCTTATATTACTTTTCGTAGCAAAAAGATACTAAAACCTGGCCAGAGAACATAGCTGTGGATTAAAAAAAACACGTAAATCATATTGGTGGTTCTTGAGTAACAAGCGCACTAACAGACAGACAGAGAAACGATGAGTTTTATATTATGTAAAGATTAAAAATTCTTTATTTTGACAAAATCTAGAAAAATTATTATAAGTCGAAGTACCGAAATATGTGATACTACTGCCAAACCAGGAATTAATAAAAGAAGGTTTTCAAAACATGAAGTAGCATGGCGTATTATACGGGAACCTCATCCGACACATAGCATTCCAGTTCAGAGTTGAGTGAAGCTAAGATGCATAACAAAATATGCACGCACATGGAGCATTAAAGAATACAGAGGAGAAACAGTTGATTATTCCAAGAAATGCAAGCGCACACACAAGCAAAATGGATTCACAGTCCAGTAACATTTCCGAACGCTTTCCACCAATCAGCGCCTGTAACTTACTTCTCAGTCAGCAGCCTAGCCTATAGGTNCCAGTAACATTTCCGAACGCTTTCCACCAATCAGCGCCTGTAACTTACTTCTCAGTCAGCAGCCTAGCCTATAGGGGACCTATCGCAGCATGCAGTAACCAATCACACATTTCCAGAGCCTCGTGCAGACAATCAGCGAGAGGCTACGCCCACACAAAAGCAAACGCCACATAGTTTAGCCTCTGTGTACTTCTCTACTCTGTGGCACAGACACGTCTGTTACTGCCACGACCGCACCTTGCCTCTAGCCCGTCAGTCAAGATAAGGATTGATAATAATTTTGACAATGTTTCGAAAATGTATAAATAATGAAACCAAAATTTAACACTTGAGCCAAGTCTATAACAGTAATATGAAAACAATCGCTGTATTAGTGTCTCTCAGAATACGAGAGGATCTTAACTGTGTAGTTCAGGTGCATACAAAATAAACATTAAATTATAATATTACATTGGTTTAAACATAGCTGAAAACATTTAAGAGAGCTGCTTATTATATTTGTATGGCTTAGTTGACCATATAAATACTACAACTTTCAGCTATCCCGAATTTTTCAGTTATTAAGGTAAACCGTATTTTTCGTGTGAAAGATCTGTACATTAATTAAAAATAACTTTGTAAGTAAATGCAATATACGTATTTAATAATATCGTTATAAATTATGGATATATATTTTTAGACGGAAAATTATAATCTTTAAATAAACATTCTCCGTAATCCACATATGAAAATTTGCTAATTAATGCCAACTATAGGCTATTCAGGGTAAAGTGAGCACCTTTTTGAAGTCCTCTCATTCGAAATGTTTGTGAATAAATGAACTTTATTTCTGCCANTTCAGGGTAAAGTGAGCACCTTTTTGAAGTCCTCTCATTCGAAATGTTTGTGAATAAATGAACTTTATTTCTGCCATATACGTTAACTTTCAAGTCCGGTGAAAATTATACACTTTGTGTATTACTTACACTGCCATTTTTATTTTTAAAAAACCGGTAGAAATATAGAAAACGACTGATAGAAAAAAGTAAATATGGCCTTAAAAGTGCTCACTTTACCGTGGACAGCCTTAACATATTAGTAAACAGAATTTACTACACACACGTTGTATTTACATGTTTTAATGTAGTTGGAATGAATATGTACTGTAAANAACAGAATTTACTACACACACGTTGTATTTACATGTTTTAATGTAGTTGGAATGAATATGTACTGTAAATACGTAACAAATGAAATACTGTAGAATACTGTATAATTTTTAAAGGAAGTGGTAGTTACGAATCCGAAAGTATTTACATAACTGCAAAGTTACGTTAAGGTGTTTAGGTTACGTANAGTTACGAATCCGAAAGTATTTACATAACTGCAAAGTTACGTTAAGGTGTTTAGGTTACGTAAGACTAGGTGTGACTGTAGCGACCTTCACTGGCCAAAAAGTATACTTACTGTCAACAACTCAACAACCTGGTTGACGAGGTCGAAGAGAGCGTACCGGCGTGACTCATCAAGATTCCTGCCCAGGTCATGCACCTGCGGCACACGCATACAGTATATACGTAGTTAACATGTCACACTCTTCCTACGCCAGCATGACGCCAAGCNTGCACCTGCGGCACACGCATACAGTATATACGTAGTTAACATGTCACACTCTTCCTACGCCAGCATGACGCCAAGCTTGTCAGCATCTCACCAGTGTACGTGTTGTGCTGATAAGTGACATTTGACTACACCAGCTGTAGTATAGAGTAGCAGTATATACGTAGTTAACATGTCACACTCTTACTACGCCAGCATGACGCCAAGCTTGTCAGCATCTCACCAGTGTACGTGTTGTGCTGATAAGTGACATTAGACTACACCAGCTGTAGTATAGAGTAGCAGTATATACGTAGTTAACTTGTGACACTCTTACTACGCCAGCATGACGCCAAGCTTGTCAGCATCTCACCAGTGTACGTGTTGTGCTGATAAGTGACATTTGACTACACCAGTAGTAGTAGAGAAGCAGCATACTGAGAGTTATACTGCATCTGTTACTCTCACTGCCTCTTAAATCTCTTAATTTTTATTAATTTTAACTTATCATTCTCTAGCCTTAAAAATATTATATTAATCAAAGGAAACAAGGTCACANCTTAATTTTTATTAATTTTAACTTATCATTCTCTAGCCTTAAAAATATTATATTAATCAAAGGAAACAAGGTCACAAAATCTGATGGTTACCAAAATCTCAGTCACTCCCAATTAACAAAAAGTTAGAAAAATAACCCAAAAATATTTAGATATGCATCAGTTATTTAGCATATTATAGTGTTCTCTTTTCAATAAAGCAATTATTTTGCTAATGAATGGTAGGTAAAAAGAATAGTTTAATTACTCGATAAATATTACTAAAGAATGTTTGTTAAAGTTGTCTAAGAACCTGGTGTCACTGTCATATCCATTGGACGAACATCAACTTAACACTATGCTACGCAGCTAATTTATTTTCTTATAGCACTACAGTAGTATGATTATGATGAGTCTGGGGCAACGGCGTCTGGCGTATGAGCTAGGAGCCGGCCGACGCCGTCTTGAATATGGCTTTTTTCCGTTTCTCTCTCAAAAATGCCCTTTTTCCCTTGAAATCGGCCATTTTTCGCATAAAATTTTCTTTCTTATATAAAAATTTCTCGTTTTCCCTCAAAAAAATCATCGAGTCCCTCATTTGCAAAGAACGAGACAATTTAGGCAAAAACAAGGCATTGGAAGCATTTGGGATTCTCGTCTTTTACCAATGAGCTTGACCTAAGATATTGATACTGTGCCCATGACCTTGTAAAACCTTGAAACTAAAAACTTATGATTAATCATCAATAAATCCTTAACACTTCAAAAATTTTTTATAAAATAAAAAAATGGATTAAAATAAAACAGATATCTAAAGAAATTATTTAAAGATATTTATATAGAAGTNTTTTATAAAATAAAAAAATGGATTAAAATAAAACAGATATCTAAAGAAATTATTTAAAGATATTTATATAGAAGTGCCGGGGTTCGACACGACCGGCCCTCGACAGGTTGGTTAGTGTTCATCTCATCCACCATACTGGATGTCAGGGACCTTGACCTTGACACTAGTGACATTTAACTCGAATACCCAAAAACTGCAAATTTTAGGGTTATTAATTTTTAAAAAATTTCTAAGAAAAACCGAGGTATAAATGACATTGACACAACCTGACTGCCACCTTATACTCAGGTGACCTTGACCCAATACCTTGACCTTGAATGACTCTGAACTTAAAAATTCAGAAATTGTTTTANTGACCTTGACCCAATACCTTGACCTTGAATGACTCTGAACTTAAAAATTCAGAAATTGTTTTAAAATTTCCCAAAAATATTATAAAATTTTTCGAAAATATTTAAAAAATATAATTTTTTTATAAAAATGTATTAAAAAATTTATAAAAAACAAAAAACTTTTATGTTATGGTTTAGAGGGGACAAGGGACTCGAACCGACCAGTCTCCAGGATTTGATTTCACCCAACCAACAAATTGAATCCAAGTGACCTTGAACTTGACCTGTGACGTTTATATGTAACCCTGTATGAACTTGAACCCAAAAATCACACAGTACTCCAAAAAAATATAAAGATATATAAATTATACATAATAAATAATTAAGACATGCACATTAAACCATAAAAGGTTAGAGAAAACAGGCCACTTATTACAGAAATAAGAAAAAAATTGTCAAGTAAGAAATCTAAGATAACACACTTCATGCACCGAACAGTGCTACAAATTTATATTTCTGAATCAAAGCGATATTCCAAGGTGAAAAACTTTAGAAATTTTAGTTGTATTAATCTTGAATCTTTAGAGGAAACATCTATGTTGACAAACCAAAAACCTGACAATTGAAACAAAATTAATAAAGCATATTCCTCTTATATAATTTATTTTTAATTACAGAGTTACCGACATAACNAAATTAATAAAGCATATTCCTCTTATATAATTTATTTTTAATTACAGAGTTACCGACATAACATCACAGATAAATACATATTCAAATATAGTCCCCAGTTCATTATGAACCTGGAGACATATATACGCCCTTTGGTCATGTTTCAGCCAAAGCATGCCAGTGAATCACATCGACATACGAACGATAAATTTTCGAAAGGTCAGAAGCAAGACGATTTAGTGGGTAATGGCCACAAGTAAAAACGCTGTTTGAATGTTGTCCATCATGCCCAGAAAGAGTTCTGATACTTGCTAGCATTCCTGCGCTCTTTCAGCTCCTCCAAATGCCACGAAGATATAAATCTCGTATAATGAAATACATAAATAATATATCAAAAATAAAAATATTAAAAATACTCATCTTTACAAACATAAGATTTATTGCACATGCAAACTTTAAAAAATACCATACTGCAGATGACATAACTCAGGTCAAATGATCTACTTCAATCTGCGAAATTATGATCATTTGGACACATCAGTTCAGTCTCCCCATCGGAAACGGCACCCCAAACCCATTTTGCAGNTCTGCGAAATTATGATCATTTGGACACATCAGTTCAGTCTCCCCATCGGAAACGGCACCCCAAACCCATTTTGCAGCGATGACCTCTTCCACGGTATCACATAAGAGGGGGACTGCAGTGGCTAGAGCTCTCATTACTCATTATGAGTACGCGTACAGAATCCTTTCTTTTGTTTACACATTTTCGAACAGGAGGTCCTACTCAACACCAGCTAATTCTTAACTTGGCCTCTTCCTCCCTCCAACACAACGAGACAAGTTTGATTCCCGGCAGGGTTATCCCGTATATTCGCCCCTTCATTCNGCCTCTTCCTCCCTCCAACACAACGAGACAAGTTTGATTCCCGGCAGGGTTATCCCGTATATTCGCCCCTTCATTCCACAAACACATTCCGTCCTCAGTTAGTTTATTTGTGAAACAAAACTCAGCTGTCTGAAACAGCCCTAGAAAGACACTATACTTCAGATTGAAATATATTCTCCATAATGGACTTTCTATTTTAACTTAGCATTAAGACAAATCCTTGCATTCGATTTTATATACCACCGGAATATTTAGTTTTTCAGAAAATCAGTAATATGTTCTGACAAGANCAAATCCTTGCATTCGATTTTATATACCACCGGAATATTTAGTTTTTCAGAAAATCAGTAATATGTTCTGACAAGAAGATGTTTTTGTAAATTTAGACGTGCTAACTGACAGGTTGTCTTAAAAAATTGCTTAGAACGAATGGTTAACGAAGTTTGANTTTTTGTAAATTTAGACGTGCTAACTGACAGGTTGTCTTAAAAAATTGCTTAGAACGAATGGTTAACGAAGTTTGATGGAAAATTAGTTGGCCAAAAGCCATTTCCAAAAGTAAGGGGGAAAATATTATCAGCCACATTTATATAAATCACCATTTACAGATTTGTTGCTTCACAAGTAGTTTCTAATATTTTCAAATGCACTCATTTCAAAANTTTATATAAATCACCATTTACAGATTTGTTGCTTCACAAGTAGTTTCTAATATTTTCAAATGCACTCATTTCAAAACTCAAATATTGGAGCAGCATGGCTCCATTAATAATCAGTCTCGGCATCGGTGATGTAGGGAACTTGAGTAGCACTAAATAGCTGACCCTTATGTATAAATGCCTATTTTT
The DNA here is from genome assembly GCA_002778355.1 of Clitarchus hookeri. Taxonomy (NCBI): domain Eukaryota; kingdom Metazoa; phylum Arthropoda; class Insecta; order Phasmatodea; family Phasmatidae; genus Clitarchus; species Clitarchus hookeri. The sequence continues at coordinate 465,688 of NQII01002209.1, forward strand.
TTTTTAACATCCGATTACGTTTTTCAAGCAGACATCCTGTTGTTTACTAATACACTGATGCTTGTGAATAACCTTGGTCACAGGTATCGATATGAACCTGTAATTCCAGTCGAGCTGTGNTTACTAATACACTGATGCTTGTGAATAACCTTGGTCACAGGTATCGATATGAACCTGTAATTCCAGTCGAGCTGTGGAGATCTTTATACACGTGTATCCAGCCCGACGTACTGAAGAGGAATACATTCTTGGGGAGGGGGAAAGACCTGCCAGCAGAATTTGCCTTTGTGGGTGACATCAGTGGAGACGCAGCACCCGGTGATCGCAACTGGATCGTCTAGGTGGGACGCTGGTCTGCTACCCACTACACAACCGCGGCCCCGCTGCTCTGCACTTAAGGCTGGTGCTCACCACAATAATTTATATTTTATATTTGTGGGAATAACTTACAAGTTTTAGATTCTGTAGTTTTTGCACCATTTCATGTCAGNAATAATTTATATTTTATATTTGTGGGAATAACTTACAAGTTTTAGATTCTGTAGTTTTTGCACCATTTCATGTCAGAATTACAAAGGTTTGTGATTTTGAGACTTACAGATAAAATAAAAGTAAACAAAGACACNTGCACCATTTCATGTCAGAATTACAAAGGTTTGTGATTTTGAGACTTACAGATAAAATAAAAGTAAACAAAGACACAAAACTTAACAAAAGTGATTGATATAGAGGAAATTTATAAACCATTTTAAGATATTCTCAGCATAATTGATTTAAAAAATATTACAGACAGCTAAAAATAAAAAATATACTGAACTTTACAAATTATTAACAATATATAAAATTGCAAACATTATAACATAGCGTGATTACAAAGATGTTTTAAAGTTTCTCATAGTATATTTGTTAAATGAGAATTATTTGAATGNTATAACATAGCGTGATTACAAAGATGTTTTAAAGTTTCTCATAGTATATTTGTTAAATGAGAATTATTTGAATGCGGCAAGTTAGTTATTTCTTACAAGTCCTAAAACATAAAAATAGTGGTTTTGACATATAATTATGAAAAAAAAAAATGTTGTTTGAATCTTTCTTAATTGACAAAATGGTACTTGTAAGTAACATTATTGCGTACGATTATATAAACAAAGGTTTTTTGGTGCCCATTATTTTTTAAGGCACAGTGAACTTACTCTCCTCGGGCAAGAAAACNATTATATAAACAAAGGTTTTTTGGTGCCCATTATTTTTTAAGGCACAGTGAACTTACTCTCCTCGGGCAAGAAAACCATTATTCATCTGTATGCTCTTTTGGTAATGTGAGTCCAAGGAAACGCTAAAGTATGTTTAATAAAGGTAACATTTGTTGGCTAAAGATGATAACTAATTGCGTATTTCAGCTGTTGCTATAAAATTTAATTACAATTCTCTTTTATGCATTACTGCAATCGCGGAACTACGTTGTGTGACTTATCTGTTTAGAACTTCTGNTTTAATTACAATTCTCTTTTATGCATTACTGCAATCGCGGAACTACGTTGTGTGACTTATCTGTTTAGAACTTCTGACTTATCAAACATGATTATTTTGTTTTGTCTAGCAGAGATTTAATAGCAAAGGTTGAATAATTTGGCACATACTTTAACAATGTAAAAACGAAGGAAATCATTAATAATTATATACCATGTTATGAGAAGCTCCATGACTACAACATTGCACTACATATGTTAAAGATAATGTTAATATAAAATAAACTTAAATAACATATATTTAGTCATATTTATTATACTAATAATAAAAGTACCTTTTCCAAATTANAATATAAAATAAACTTAAATAACATATATTTAGTCATATTTATTATACTAATAATAAAAGTACCTTTTCCAAATTATGTTCACTCTCTCTGGATTTTGCCTCAAATTTCACTTGCAGATCATCCAACTACAAAAACATACATCAGAAAACAACACAAATAATTTAATCCGAAAATAAATCTTTTAAATTGTAATGTATATTGATACTTGGTTATTTTACAGACGAACAGAAAACTTTGAAATAAATTTAATAACATGAGGTTTATTGCTGAATCCTTAAAATAAAAAGTATATTAAATTCAAGGGTTATATAGCAAATACTTATTTCTTTGGTAAAATATTTGGTATTTAAATAACAAACGATCTGAATTTGGGTTNAAGGGTTATATAGCAAATACTTATTTCTTTGGTAAAATATTTGGTATTTAAATAACAAACGATCTGAATTTGGGTTTCAGGTAATGTATGATCTGGAATTTTGCTACACAAATTTAGTTCAGTACACGATTGCCAGTTTANTCAGGTAATGTATGATCTGGAATTTTGCTACACAAATTTAGTTCAGTACACGATTGCCAGTTTAAACCGCAGATGAATGGTATTACAAGTAGACATACAAATGAAGGTATTAAAGTGGAATGTACAGCGAGGAACACCGATACATTGGTGATGGCATTTTCTACTTCATTTACCCATGTGTTGCAGTCTAGTTCTCTGTTACCAGAATTGTGTAGCGGCTTTTACTGTCCAGAACTTATGAGTAATAGAGCTTTATGGTCTAACACTTCTTGAAGAATATATCTTCACTCGCTGGTCACCTCAGATAAAACAAATTGAATCTCGTATTGAAACGAGCCAAAAAGCAGATGATTAAACAGCGGGAGTTCTTATTTACAGTTTACATGAGTCAGGACATGCAGAAAAACACATTATCCAAGCATGACACAACATGATTCTGACATATGTAAAAATAATTTTTAATATTTCTTACCTATATAAGTGGAAAACGAGATTTCCATATTTATTTATTGTAATATAAAATGTGATATATATACATATGGAAAAGGTTTAAACAGAAACAAAAATGTACACAATTAGAAATTTGTACTCTTGTTGAATAAAGTGCTAAGCACTTAGACGGAGCCGTAGAAATTATATGATACTGCACACCTTAACTTTCACTGCCACAGAATACTCAAACGGAATTTAAGGCAATAAAATCCAAATAACTGNACAGAAAACTCAAACGGAAATTAAGGCAATAAAATCCAAATAACTGGTGTCAAACGTCACACTAAAGAAAAATGTGAGCACTTTTATAATATAAATCCTTGTGAACCCATTTACCAGGAAATTCTGTAGTAAAATTACAAACAGATTTATTTTAAAATCTGCAAAATATATACTTGTTATTTTACAAATGGCAGGCTTGTATTACATATGTTTTACATTATTGAGAACTGTACATAATTTTATTGGTTTTCATGTAGAAAATAAATGTGATAAATAAATAACCGTGAATGAGTAAAAAAAAACATTTTAAATATAATTTATGAAAAATAAATTAAACATAGCCAGCACGGTGACTAGTACACACACCCATAGTCTAACTACTGCACAACATTAACCACAAGACCCACTTAACTCACGTCTGTAGTGTTTATTTATATGTTATTTATCTGTAATTATGTACAACATGTTAACCAGTATATTACCGTTTCTATTGCAGTTATGCAACTCTACTTAAACCTACTTCTTCAAATAAGGAAGTTATTTTATTAAGAAAAAATACATTTTGTTTCGATTACTACACAAGAAGCGAGGCAGGGTAAGGCAGGAATGCGGCCAACTACTATTACTAAAACAATGTTCACAAACAACGGCGACTCTAATGCAACAACCGAGAATGCAGGAATCTGCAGAAGTATGTACAATATCAGGGTCTGGCAAACACAGTGTGGTAGTGGCAATTTCATCAACATCTAACGGCAGTAATCCCGCCCAGGATACAAGGGAGAGCCAATAGGAATCAAGGATATCGGAGAAGTTGGGTGTGAATGGGAAGTGTAATGGACACGGTGGCTAAAGGCCGGGATGTTAGTCGGCGTCGGTCCTCCCTGAACGGCGTCTCCGAGTGGCGATTGGTGGTAAGTGTCTTACACTAGGGTGAGAGAGCGAGCCCGGAGCCCCTTATATCCTTGTCCTGCCATAACATATTGTCCTTTACATCTACCTCCATCCCTAGCCCCACTAACCACATTAATCTGTAATTATTGCAAGTTGAATCAGTAATGTTCCTACTTAATTATTTAGATGAACTTAATGAATTATTCTCCGACTTCCTTTCATTGACTGCAGGAACTATATTATCTTAAGAAGTATAAAAATATACTGTATTTCATTTTAAGAGTTCCGTGTAGCTAGGAAACATAAACAGTTTGTGAGTAATACGGTCACAATTTATTNTACTGTATTTCATTTTAAGAGTTCCGTGTAGCTAGGAAACATAAACAGTTTGTGAGTAATACGGTCACAATTTATTGAAATTGAGGTTTTATTATGAATAATTTAGGTTTTTTTAGGCATTTTGCATTTTTTAAATTCGAAATACAGTTCTGTTTGCACATAACAACACTTTACATCACCCATAATTTGCACACAAACACCTGTATATTGTTATTCGTTGTTGAGTATCCACCGTACAAATATTTCTTGACGACTATTACAAACACAGCCTTTGTAGTTTTCAAATGAGTAGATTTACAAGAGAAATCTTGTGTTGTTACAGGATTTTTTAAAAATTACAAAAATTTTCTCAGTAAAAATTACAATTTTTATTTTATTGTATAGGAGATTGTATCACCACATTTGTATTATACGTACCACCTCTCTATATTACTGCGCCCGTTGATTGAAATATAGTATTGATATAAACATATATATATTAAGAGTAACAATTAAGCGGGCTAGGTTCCATTTAGCTNTTGATTGAAATATAGTATTGATATAAACATATATATATTAAGAGTAACAATTAAGCGGGCTAGGTTCCATTTAGCTTGGATTTAACAAATATATCCGTAGGTTTACCTAAAATTGCATTAATGATCTTTATAGCATGGCATAGCATACAGCTTCTATATAGTTTAGCGTATTGTTATATCGTTATTTCTAATTTTGAGATANCTTTATAGCATGGCATAGCATACAGCTTCTATATAGTTTAGCGTATTGTTATATCGTTATTTCTAATTTTGAGATAATGTATTTATAACTGCCAGGAAGTAGTGATTTTTCTATGCCTGCAATCCCATATTTTACAGAAACCAAGTAATAGTGACTTTAGAAAATGTTCGAAACTGTGCGCAATATACTGTTGATCAGAAAGCCTAAAAAAACCTGGTNAAGTAATAGTGACTTTAGAAAATGTTCGAAACTGTGCGCAATATACTGTTGATCAGAAAGCCTAAAAAAACCTGGTAATGCAGATAACTGAGAAAATTCCCTTTATCCAAGATGTCGGTGACTTTTCCGCCTAAAATATTGTTAGCCACAATTTTCTGGACAGGTATTCTCTTAACTTTACGGGAGACAAGAACCTTAACGTTATTTTAAAGAAGTGTTTCCGCCTCCCGGGCGCTGTTGACCAGATGTTTAACATACCTTATCCACGTTACGTTCGTTTTCCGAAGTCTTATCGTCCAGTAGTCTTTGTAGGTCGCCAACCTGCAAATTTTAAACGGGAAATAGAATTTAACTATAATATTATACCTCACACATTGATATTGATTATAAGGAATTAAATGCATATCAGTTGGAAACGATTGAAAGTTATTTAAAGTGGCCAAAACTATTTTTGCGCATATTAATATCGCCTTTGGTGTAGATATTGCAGAGGGAATTTAAACGCCATTCCATTTTCTTCACAGCTGCAGAGTTATATTGATCAAATAGTTTAGCCAGGCTTTTTATCCTCAAGAGTAAATGCAGCAAATTCTGCCCACCATAACATTTTATAGTTCCAATTGAATTAACCTACAGTTTTTTATAATTACTAACCTTCATTTGGTCTAAACGTAAAACGAAATTAACTTTTTAGTGCTTTGACACTACAAGAGTACAAACCATACAGTAAATNGTCTAAACGTAAAACGAAATTAACTTTTTAGTGCTTTGACACTACAAGAGTACAAACCATACAGTAAATATGGGGAAACGGAACGTTGCCAAGTATTAACTAACAATTACCACATGGCGTTTAAACTACTGTGTCTACGAATTAAATTTACAATATGTTAAACTCATNAGTATTAACTAACAATTACCACATGGCGTTTAAACTACTGTGTCTACGAATTAAATTTACAATATGTTAAACTCATAATAATTCAATTTATAGTGTTTGTGGAAAAATTTTTATGCTAGTAAAAACATTATAATTTCCATGCCCCAGTATCGAAGTTTCTTTATAAAATGCATTTATTGCATTGCTTTCTTNCTAGTAAAAACATTATAATTTCCATGCCCCAGTATCGAAGTTTCTTTATAAAATGCATTTATTGCATTGCTTTCTTTTCTATTTGAGAATATAAAAAGTACAATGTAAAAGTAAAAGAGAAACTGTCTGACTGTCACATATTAATTATTATATGTCGCATAATATATAATATAATGGAAAATACGTCATACGTAACTGGTAAACTCGTTATATTTAGAGGAACACGCAATGTCTAGTTAACATTTATTCTTGAAGCTCTGTTCAAATTCGTTGGANTAAACTCGTTATATTTAGAGGAACACGCAATGTCTAGTTAACATTTATTCTTGAAGCTCTGTTCAAATTCGTTGGAATCTCTTTCATGTTTAGCTTGTAAATTGTGAATCTGCAAATGTTTAACAGCACAAAGAAGATAATATAAATTTTTTATGTTTATAAAGTTAACGTTAGGATTGATACACGATAGTGAAAATCAAAACGAAATATATCTATGTCTTTATTAATATTCAGATGTTCTCATAAAGGTTATTCATATATCGTTCGTAATATAGGTATTGGATAAGTGTGAAGGGCAACGTTTCTAAGTTTTCCCATGNTAAAGGTTATTCATATATCGTTCGTAATATAGGTATTGGATAAGTGTGAAGGGCAACGTTTCTAAGTTTTCCCATGAGGTGAACCCATTTCCAGTAGCTTTACTGCTCCAAAAGTCATGTATACAACACACTACAAAGACAAGTACATCTAGNAGGTGAACCCATTTCCAGTAGCTTTACTGCTCCAAAAGTCATGTATACAACACACTACAAAGACAAGTACATCTAGAGCTAAAGTTAAAGGGAAACACTTAAAAAAAAACGTATTAGATAACTTTTGCATCAAAATATACGGCTCTGCAAAAATTTCAGAAGAAATATGAAAACAAAGGTAGAAATCAAAAGTGGAATATAAAATTCCTTTTGCCAACCGTTGTTTATGAGTGTAATGTAGTTTATTATTGTTGTACCTGTCATAGGATTTTTTTTTGTGAAATAGACCAATGGTAACATGCAGACGCGTTCTTCTCATGAAAAACTAACCCCTCCAGTAATGTCAGAGAACAAGGTAATATTCCTCCATACTTTACAAATGTAAATTTCTGACATTGAGGTTTTGTAATTACTTAAATATATAAATTAAACATACTTACATTTGCAAGTATCAGGTTAAGAAAAACCACAACACACTCATTTGGACTAATATCCGTTATATATTTTTTAAAGTATCGTCTTGTTCAGTGATGANAAGAAAAACCACAACACACTCATTTGGACTAATATCCGTTATATATTTTTTAAAGTATCGTCTTGTTCAGTGATGAAATACATATATAAGATTTTAAAAGTTAATATAGCAATATATCATAGATTGATAAAATATACAACAAACGGAAAAGAGTTGTAGTGGTTTCAAAGAACGATTAGATTTTATGTCTTCTGATACATGCTTATTGATAAATAATGTGTGTAAGATAGTAAGTTCATGACAGACGTCTCAACATGTGTAGAATTCATCAGGCAATTTAAAGTGGATGCGTGAAAGTGAATTGCATAGTGTCTACACGTGTTCTCTGTGGACACACCGTTAGTAGCATGGCCCAGCTGAAAACACACCTGNAGTGAATTGCATAGTGTCTACACGTGTTCTCTGTGGACACACCGTTAGTAGCATGGCCCAGCTGAAAACACACCTGCTGTTTCGTTTGAAAACAAGGATGAGAAGGAAATTGAATCTTACTTTGCACAACAAAGAGTCTTACAGTAAAATAGNCTGTTTCGTTTGAAAACAAGGATGAGAAGGAAATTGAATCTTACTTTGCACAACAAAGAGTCTTACAGTAAAATAGCACCACATCATGCCAATGGACCAACAGTAATCTTCATTCCGCAGCAATTTCCACGTAAGTCTATTCCATCCGGTGTGATTGAGACAGATATGTTACACAACCACATTTGACATCTTACGGCCAAGTAGTGATTCTTAAAGACAAGAAGCCCCTCCCTTCACAGGGACAGAAAACGCTGTACTGTTTGTGGCGTTNGGCCAAGTAGTGATTCTTAAAGACAAGAAGCCCCTCCCTTCACAGGGACAGAAAACGCTGTACTGTTTGTGGCGTTAAGAGTTATATAATTATTTCATACAAAAATCTACGTTAATTAATTCAGGGATCTGGTTCTGCATAATTGCATGCATNAAGAGTTATATAATTATTTCATACAAAAATCTACGTTAATTAATTCAGGGATCTGGTTCTGCATAATTGCATGCATCAAAATGAAATATTTAACCATTTTATCCAATGCCTTCAATTACTCTTAAAACATCAAATTTGTGACCAANCATGCATCAAAATGAAATATTTAACCATTTTATCCAATGCCTTCAATTACTCTTAAAACATCAAATTTGTGACCAACATATGGATTTTCCCGATACCAACACGTTAATCCCTTGTAACTAATATATTATTATGAAAGAATTTCTGGTTCACAACAAATCTGCATAAATAAATCAAACCCTTTAAGTAAATAAATAAAAAATGTTATTCAAATATTGGTTATATATTAAGTCAGCTGCTTACTTCAGTATATTGTGAAACTGAGCATGCTGGTAGACGGAGCCAAATAAGGTGTAAATGANATTAAGTCAGCTGCTTACTTCAGTATATTGTGAAACTGAGCATGCTGGTAGACGGAGCCAAATAAGGTGTAAATGAACTGATTATTCATATTCTTGTTGTCTTACTTGTACCGACAGAAGAGAAATACTTTGTTTTCTTTTTACGCAGACTGGATTCAAATGAACACAAGAATCGACTGTTTATAAGCACCGGTTATTCGATCCTTTATTTAAAATGTTCAAGATTCTCAAGTGCAATGTACACAGTTTACTTTGAAAAAGACATTAAAAAGCAGTGTTCTTTTTGTCACATTGATCGTGGACTCGATATAGACAGTCCTCAAAACTTTCGCCCATGTCTCGTACAAATATGTTACTGGGACTCGATGTGTCAACAGGACAAAAGAATAAATCTCGAACAACACCACACACTTGAAACAGAGCACTTCACTTATCCTCACAGGACACACACAGCTGCAGATACTTTGGCTTGGTCCAGGAGGAAATTTTGAAGTTTCTGGATGTGTTAGACGGGTGTACGAGAGCAGGTGAATATTTGAAACGATATTTATAAACACTATTCTAAAGACGAAAACATGACCAGAATTTTTATAATAAATAAAATATACACAATATAGTAAATGTTTTAATGCGCATATTTTGAAATGTTAACTATTTATTTATTAGGCATATGTAATTTTGGAATAATTTTCCTTTACTCTGGCAGTACTGATATTCTTGTTATGAGCTTAAGGGACTAAGCATTAATATAAATTGTTTAGGTTGCAAGTAAAATCCATTTTAATGTATGTGGAATATACAATTTCATTAAAAGTCATTTTCCATTCACTTAATACAAACGTAAGTAACATAGTGTTGAAAAATAGTTTTCTAGTATGGAGAAACATAGAAATAACGAATAACAAGAAATCGAGTATAAAAATAATTTAGAAAGTCCAAAATTTGTTTGGGTGTTCAAAAGGGAAGACTTATGTGATTTAGAATTCCGTGTAAGCAAAATAAAATGTGCACTAGTGGCTGTTGAGGCCTAGTCGTTCCTCTGTAATAGCACGACTTCTTTATGTAATGTTTTCTGTATTACACTGAAGATCCAAACAAACTGGTACACCTGCCTAATGTCGTGTAGGGCCCCCGCGAGCATGCGGAAGTGCCGCAAGACGATGTGGCATGGACACNCTGGTACACCTGCCTAATGTCGTGTAGGGCCCCCGCGAGCATGCGGAAGTGCCGCAAGACGATGTGGCATGGACACGACTAATGTCTACAGGTATGCAGGAGGCAATTCACACCATGAATCCTGCAGGGCAGTCGACAAATCCATATGAGTGCGAGGCGGTGAAGATCTCTTCTGAACAGCACGTTGCAAGGCATCCCAGATATGATCAATAATGATCATGTCCGGTGATTTAGGTGGCAAATGGAAGTTTATAAAGTCAGAAGAGTGTTCCTGGAACTACTCGGTAGCAACNTCATGTCCGGTGATTTAGGTGGCAAATGGAAGTTTATAAAGTCAGAAGAGTGTTCCTGGAACTACTCGGTAGCAACTCTCGACGTGTGGGGTGTCGCATTGTCCTGCTGGAATTGTCCCTATCCGTCGGAATGCACAATGGACATGAATGGGNGTGTGGGGTGTCGCATTGTCCTGCTGGAATTGTCCCTATCCGTCGGAATGCACAATGGACATGAATGGGTGCAGGGGATCGGACAGGATGCTTTCGTATCTGTCACCTGTAAGAGTCGTATCTCAACGTATCAGGGGTCCCATTTCACGCCAACAGAACATGCCCCGTACCATGACAGAGCCTCCACCAANGTCGTATCTCAACGTATCAGGGGTCCCATTTCACGCCAACAGAACATGCCCCGTACCATGACAGAGCCTCCACCAACTTGAACAGTCCCCTGTTGACATGTAGGGTCCATGGATTCATGAGGATGTCTCCATACCCATACACGTCCATCCGCCCGATACAATTGGAAACGAGACTCGTCAGACCAGGCAACGAGTTTTCAGTCATCAAGAGTCCAATGGCGGTGTTGGCGCCGGGTCTGCTCCGCATTTCGTTTGTGTCGTGCAGTCAACAACGGTACACGAGTGGGCCTTCTGCTCCGAAAGCCAATATCATTGATGGTCCGTTAAATAGTTCGCAGGCTGACACTTGTTGATACCCCAGCATTGAAATATAAACTAATTTGAGAAAGAGTTACATGTCTGTCACGTTTAATGATTCTTGTCAGTCGTCGTTTGTCCCGTTCGTTCGTGATATTTTTCCGGCCACAGCGATGTTAAAGATTTGATGTTTTACCGGATTCCCGATATTCACGGTACAGTTGTGAAATGGTTGAACAAGAAAATCCAATTTTTATCGCTACCTCGGAGATGCTATATCCCATCTCTCGTGCACCGACTATAACACCACGCTCAAACTCACTTAAATCTTGATAACCTGCCATTTTAGCAGCAGAAACCGATCTAGCAACTTTGCCAGACGCTTGTTGTCTGATATAGGTGCTGNTTGATAACCTGCCATTTTAGCAGCAGAAACCGATCTAGCAACTTTGCCAGACGCTTGTTGTCTGATATAGGTGCTGCCGACCGCAACGCGTTACTCTGATTGGTTTCATACCTCTGTTATGTGCATGCGCACTCCTATACCAGTTTTTTTTGNCCGACCGCAACGCGTTACTCTGATTGGTTTCATACCTCTGTTATGTGCATGCGCACTCCTATACCAGTTTTTTTTGGCTCTCCAGTGTATATCCTAATACAAAAGATTGTTTACCATTTATATGCTCATTTTATGTAGATATTNTTTTTTTTGCTCTCCAGTGTATATCCTAATACAAAAGATTGTTTACCATTTATATGCTCATTTTATGTAGATATTGTGACATATCGCATTGTCCAAGGAAATTTACTGAGATGAAAGTAACAGATGTACGTAAACCGCGCTTCTAATGTGTTTGCAAAACACAGCGAATGTAACTAAATCCATGAGCATGAGAAAACTTAGCAAGCGTACAAGGAGAAAATTACATCATGCAAGAATACAAAAACATTGTAGAATTACTTTTTAATTTTAACTTTATAATCTAGGATCAGAAAAATTTGTGTTAGTAACAAACAAAAATTTTAACAAATTATTCCCTGTACAGGATGTATCTAAATTACAACAAAAAAATTCAGCTGCAAGTCAGTTACGAAAATATGAAGTGAAAACATTTACGCAACACGTGGTATAAAGTGAATCCTAAGAACGTTACTTATCTTTGAAGTTGGACCTGAAACACGAGTGTATTACTTATACTGGTGGAACACTGAGTGTGTGGATATTGTGTAAAGGTAATTGTGACATGTGGGTTGATACTCCAATTTTGAAATCATTAGTATGCTTCAGCATTATGAAGATATTGTCAAAATGAAGATAGGAACCGTGATTATTGCCGCGATATTAATTTATGTCAGCAACAGAAATGTGTTGTGGTGTGTCCAGATATTTGTTCCGTTATAAATTATCNTGCCGCGATATTAATTTATGTCAGCAACAGAAATGTGTTGTGGTGTGTCCAGATATTTGTTCCGTTATAAATTATCTAGACACTCAATTTCCCATCTTTACTTTATATTTAATATTTGTAATAAACTGGTTTTCCAGGTTCAACTTCAAATGNTAGACACTCAATTTCCCATCTTTACTTTATATTTAATATTTGTAATAAACTGGTTTTCCAGGTTCAACTTCAAATGTGTGTACCGCCCTTAAGATTCACTTTAAACCATTAGTTGCGTATATGTTTTCTCCTTAAATTTTTGTGACTAACCCGCTGCTGAAGTTTGTCAGTCTTAATTAGATGCTTCCTGTATATTTCTGCCACAGCTGTAAGTAGAGTGTTTAAGAAAAAAGNTGAAGTTTGTCAGTCTTAATTAGATGCTTCCTGTATATTTCTGCCACAGCTGTAAGTAGAGTGTTTAAGAAAAAAGTGCCAGGAAGGGAGAATGAGATATGCCAACCTCTACCTCCCTTATCAAGAATTAACTTTGTTTCAGACANAAAAAAGTGCCAGGAAGGGAGAATGAGATATGCCAACCTCTACCTCCCTTATCAAGAATTAACTTTGTTTCAGACATTTTATATAAATTTAGTGTTTTGATACTGAATATCAACGTTATATTGAAAGTCATTTACCTTAAATTGTGTTTGAATATATATAACAGACGTAAATTGATATAACTATAACATGTTGATGAGTGAAACATAAAAACTGCAGATCTTAATATTCACTCCAAAGTTCCCCCGGNTTGATATAACTATAACATGTTGATGAGTGAAACATAAAAACTGCAGATCTTAATATTCACTCCAAAGTTCCCCCGGCCACAGCAATGACTCCTGCATACACATCTGCAGCCGGATATGACAAGCACTGCTTGACTTTTNCACAGCAATGACTCCTGCATACACATCTGCAGCCGGATATGACAAGCACTGCTTGACTTTTATAACTTTTCTGTCATTCATAAGATCTTATTAATTTTGAATAAATATTAACTCTGTATCTCTTATTTAACGACTGTTTTGCATTTGTATGAACTTTTGGTTTAACTTCTCTTAAAAAGATTTATTTTCTAATTATTCTGTAGGCTATTACAATTTGAATTCTGTAAAACTATCATTATACACAGAAGTAAATACCTTTACTTTCAAAATTTTCTGGTAAACTTCCTAAACTGTAATGGAAGTTTTCAACCTATACTCTGTATGGAAATAGTACCACACATAAATATGCAAATAAAGGAAGTTTAGCTATTAATACAAAAATGGGAACTTACCTACGCAATTGACTCTTTCATGAACAAATGTAGGAACTATACAATGAATGTATAGGTGAAAAAGTTACTGTTTCCTCTTTATAACTAAACGAATACTCTGGTATGGTTAATTTCTGAATAATTAATTGTGTGTACTTAAGCACTTATGCACGAATTATGGCTGCTTGTCTTAGTATTCAGACTATAATTTTCCTTCCTAGTTGTCTTTCAGGAAAAGCACAGCAACTTATTTCTCTTCATAATTTCCTTGGGCATGAAAAACTTTGTTACGCGCATTAAAATATACTGGTCATAAGACACTCCAATAAAACTTATAAATATGTAATTTTTATTAATGTTTTGATACAATGATGTATTTAAGCACAGCAAATGGATTAGCATTCTAATGATAGGAAAATTTGCTTAAAACCAAGTCTAAATTATAGATATATAAAATACATTTATAAATATTGGCTTGCTTCCTTACCGTCTGGTTTTTATTGTGAAGCTGGTTTTTCAGATCTTCGATTTCTTGGGTAAGTGCCTCCACCTTTAAAGAACAATTAGATGTCATGTAATAATAACAGTTAAACGCAAAATTAAAAATACACAATTGAAAAAGGGCACTATTATTCTTTTAGAGTACAATTATGGAAATTTTGGGCGTCTCTGTAATNTAAAAATACACAATTGAAAAAGGGCACTATTATTCTTTTAGAGTACAATTATGGAAATTTTGGGCGTCTCTGTAATTACATACCAAACAAACAACTATCAAATTATATTTTGAATATTGCTGTGTTTTACAAGTCGCTGATATAGACGCATGCAAATACTTTCAGAATATGAAATAATTGTAAGCACTGTAACTAACATTAATTATGTACACAGTTTATCATATTACTTAAAAAATACATTTCGTATAACATGAAATATTTTTATAACTGGCGTTCTTCATAGCCTTTGAACAGCCGCAAAGACAAACAAAACAAATACGGCGACTGCCGTAAGTATGCTAATACGTTCAGCAGATAAGCAACTTTGTGTATTTGCCAACTATAGACCCTCTGTGTACTATATTTGTTATTGGGTCAGCGCTAGTATGTTCGTAGTGACGTCAAAGGTAGCGCCTAGTATGGTCTTATTATTACTTGGAGAGAATTTCGGACGTAGCCTGCATTCTCGCGACATCACTCACATCCTGGAATGCGGCTTCTTACCGCTCAGTTTAAACAACACTACAGAAATGAACAAAGCTTTTTGCAGAAGTGAGACATAAATAAATGCNGCTTCTTACCGCTCAGTTTAAACAACACTACAGAAATGAACAAAGCTTTTTGCAGAAGTGAGACATAAATAAATGCTAAACCAGATAATCTATGTCTCCAGATTTTCTGGAGGGAAAATACGCAAAAACTAATTAATGTCATTCTACACTACGACGTTGGATAATTATTTAGAAAAAAGTTTTGCCAGAATTTTGCATTCTCTTAGAACAATATTTTGCACAGAATTTAAGCGTACATTTTGGTCACAGAAATACACTACTGGTCAAAATACTAACGCTCACATTATGCATCGGATGCATCTGAGACTTTAGAGAAGTAATGATTAATATTGATAATACACACTATCACAAAAAATTACAGCAGGACAATTANGCATCTGAGACTTTAGAGAAGTAATGATTAATATTGATAATACACACTATCACAAAAAATTACAGCAGGACAATTAGATATGGATCTGTGGTACGCTGTCCGGTCATCTTCAATAATACATTGCACCTCCTCGCACTGCAATACATGCTGCAACATGGTTTAGTATGGAGCCTAGCAGATGCCGACTGTTGTCCTGGGGCAGACGGTCCTACAATACTTGGACGGTGTGTTCCAAATCCCTGATACTGAGGCATGGCGGTAGTTGGCGTTTCAACTGGTCCCACACATGCTCGACTGTTGACATGTCAGGGGAGCGGGCAGGCCATGGTAGTGTTTAGACATGATGCAAGCAGTCCTGGGCGACCGTGCCACATGCGGTTGTCTTTATACTGCTGGAATATCGCACCAGGAAATCCGGCTAGAAAACTGAGCAGATGAAGGTGTATGATGTTGACCGTATGCCACTGGACCATTAATGTTNACCAGGAAATCCGGCTAGAAAACTGAGCAGATGAAGGTGTATGATGTTGACCGTATGCCACTGGACCATTAATGTTCCACGTATTATGAAGAGAACGGATCGGATATTGTAGACTATGGCTAGCTAGGCCGTAACGCCTGACATGTCGAAACAGCCGCTAGATTGCGAGAATGGGATTATGATGTTCAACAGGTGCTCTCCACACCNCCAGGAAATCCGGCTAGAAAACTGAGCAGATGAAGGTGTATGATGTTGACCGTATGCCACTGGACCATTAATGTTTCACATATTATGAAGAGAACGGATCGGATATTGTAGACTATGGCTAGCTAGGCAGNAGAACGGATCGGATATTGTAGACTATGGCTAGCTAGGCAGTAACGCCTGACATGTCGAAACAGCCGCTAGATTGCGAGAATGGGATTATGATGTTCAACAGGTGCTCTCCACACCCGTGCGCGATGACCAGTCCCTGTAACGATGTAGCATTCATCACTAAACACCTCACATCGCCAGTCTGGGGCTTTCCACATTACTCTGGCTTGGCACACTGCAAACGGAGCGCCGTTGTGGCAGAGTTAATAGCAGCACACATAATGAGTGCTGGGGTAGCAGATTCGCCTCTGCCAGGTATAAGGAAATTGTCCGACCTATGTACCCTCGTGATTGTGACCGGTCTATCGTTTTCCTGGTCACCATGGTATCCCTCCGCGCATAGTGTACAATCCATCGATCCTTTCAACTAGTAGTTGTCTTCGTTCTACCTTATTTGAATCTCTATGTGTCCTTAGGTACCCACTGCTTCTAATAACATCTATAAATATGGTCCGAATGATCGACATGGTGGGCTATACGGTGATCCGACCGCCCCGCGGTCATTTATTATTCACTCTGTACACTTGCTTGGTAGATTCTGGTGTTTCTCGTGTTAATGCGACGTCGACTAAACGCCGGTGTCTATGACAGCTGGTCTGTACTTGCAGTGTCACAACTGGATGTGTGGTCATGTGCATACCAGTCCGTACTCTCACTGCTTACGTAGTTTCATGGTTGTCACATGATGTCTTCGTAGTGCGCTGTGTTCATTGTTTGGCTGTGTAGATAATAATGAATGCATCACTGTTGCATGATACTTCCTAATGGCAAATACTGTTATGTAATATTGTTATTTGATTTCTGGATTTGCCTTTAATAACCTTTAAACTTCTTTTATCGTGATAATCGTCAATTTTGGTCCCCGCTCTCTTAAGGAACTTCTCTGCGGTTCGCAGCTTGGCCGGCAGAGTGGATTTGTGTAATGACTTCAAGCCTCCCGTGGCGACATCTCGCAGTAATTTTAGCTAGTTACTGCTCCTTCTCCTTCACTTCCCAAGAAACATTAGTGTGAGATGTTTTAACTCTCTTGTAAAGAGGACGAGCGATGAGCAGAGCATTTAATGGTCACTTAAGTGCCTACCTCACATCGGGACATAGAAGTAGTTCAAATAACACCGAGACTGATTCTATCATCTTGGTTTCCTGACGACATAAGTATTCCCGAAAAATAACAATTACCTGGCGAATTTGGTGTCTAAGGAAGTCGAGTAAGAGAAAACCTAGGCGGGGACGTAACAGCATACCGACTGCATTCGTAAAACAAATTCAAAGGATTATCGTCTTATACTGCGTAGGCGCGTCCCTAAAGATATTTTTATTCGTCAGAAGACACGCTCTGGCGAAACTCCGCAGCTGCAAGGCGTGCTACCAAAGGTTCCTGCACGTGCAGACGATATCCAGTGGCAGCGGAAGAACCACGTGCGAGGAAGCCACTGACGCCGAACACGTGTTTTACAACCCTGGGGAAGCCGCAAGCAGCCCGGCCACNGAACCACGTGCGAGGAAGCCACTGACGCCGAACACGTGTTTTACAACCCTGGGGAAGCCGCAAGCAGCCCGGCCACGTGCAGAGGGGATGCTAGTTCAATATGGCAAACGAGCATACAAAACCACGAGGAAAAGGGANGTGCAGAGGGGATGCTAGTTCAATATGGCAAACGAGCATACAAAACCACGAGGAAAAGGGAGGAACGGATAAGTCAGACGTCGTCCAGCGAGGAGTGTGGTCCGGAGCCGGGAGAAACGAGTTCGCGATAATGCATCAAGACGTCAACCTCAGTCGGAGGCCGTCAAGCGAGACGTGCGGAGGGAAGAGTCAGAGAAAACGGCAGTCGGCCGACGGGAATCGAGGAGTGGATCCGGGTACGAGACGCCAACGGCAGTCGGCCTTCGTCAAACGAGCAGTGCGGAGTGGAGTCAAGAGGAGGAGTTCGAGACCAGGCGTCGAGACGCCCACACCGATCAGCGAGGAATGGTAGCGGCCCAAGCGTCGAGACATCCACCAAGTGCCGGAGCGGTCCCAGGTCGCCAGCCGAGAGAACACCAGCACCTCGAGTCAGATAAGTAGAGCCATACAGGAAGTGTGAAGAATTGTGCTCCCCCACGACGCAAATCGCTGCNAGGGAAAGAAAAACGAGGCAGAAATTAGCGAACGTAAGCGGAAACGAAGAGCGGACGCCAGGAGCGGGCGAGAGACGGACTAGCGAAGATGGGAGGTCACTTTCACTGGATGGTGAAAAGGACGTGGGATCAAGCGGACAGGTAAACTACCGCGCCGACAAACTACAGTAACCGGAGCGCCAGGGAAAGAAAAACGAGGCAGAAATTAACGAACGTAAGCGGAAACGAAGAGCGGACGCCAGGAGCGGGCGAGTCTGCCTGATCGCTTCTACCCTCCAGTGAAACACTGGATGGTAAAAAGGACGTGGGATCAGGCGGACAGGTAACTACTGCGCCGACAAATTACAGTAACCGGAGCGCCATGGAAAGGTACAGTTGGAAAAAGTAAAGTTACTGATTCCCTGGATGGGAAATAGTGACACTTTCCAAACAAGTATACCAGTATTAGGCGGGCGGTATTCTGGTGAGCCTACTCGCCGTCTCTTTGGGCAGGAAAATAGTTCACTGTATGGTACAGAGACAGCGAGATAGGGGTAAACGCAAGAGGCAAAATAAACCCAGTGTTGTCACGCAGTCGGTGCCCGAAGATAAACAAACCNGCGAGATAGGGGTAAACGCAAGAGGCAAAATAAACCCAGTGTTGTCACGCAGTCGGTGCCCGAAGATAAACAAACCCGAGCGAGAGCACAGGAGTTAAAGGGCCAGCCAGGCCTGACGCCCGCGAAACTTAGCGCGCGCGAGGATACCCATGTGAAACGGACGACGAGAAGGGTGGAGTTACGCGAACGGGAGATGAAGGCGGCCGAAACTCTAGCGCGCGCAGGGATGACCATGTGAAGCAGACAGGCGAAGAAGGCGAGAAGCGGACGCGAAGAAAGTGGAGCTATATCGGCAGAGAGTCGAACCCAGCAAACATCAAGGAAAACAACAGCCGACCTGGAAGCCAGGCGACTGCAGTACAGCAGCCTGGAGATGACAACTGAACGAGAGATGGCAGGGGGGACTTCANCGACCTGGAAGCCAGGCGACTGCAGTACAGCAGCCTGGAGATGACAACTGAACGAGAGATGGCAGGGGGGACTTCACCAGCAGGCGGTCCAGGTCCACAGTGCGTGGAGAGGTGAGGCGGCCTCCTTCCAGCCAGCCAGCCGGAAGTAAACAAGCAACGGGACTTCTCNGAACGAGAGATGGCAGGGGGGACTTCACCAGCAGGCGGTCCAGGTCCACAGTGCGTGGAGAGGTGAGGCGGCCTCCTTCCAGCCAGCCAGCCGGAAGTAAACAAGCAACGGGACTTCTCCAGGCTTCGCCTAATCCAGGGGCCGCGAAGGCGTTCAACACAAGGTAAAGTGTTTACCACACTAAACCCCCCCCTCCCATACAGCAACAAAGGCGAGACAGTGCAGCAAGAAAATATTGTGTTTACCGAGTGCAAAGTGTCCGATTAATTTCATTAATTTCAAAACCTCAAGTGCGAAAAGTTAAGAGGCCTCCAACCCCTTTTCTAGAGTATTGTAATTATGTGCTCAAACATACACAGTTGAACCACGAAAGTCCGCAACAAAAGATGCAGGACATCTGTCTCGTACCATAGTTCAATTCATCATAGCATTGTTTGCTAGTGTTTACTTAGTTGTTTATCACTGTGTACCAACAGTCCTTTTACTTTTTACCTAGGTAACGCATTGTTTACGAGTAGTGTTTAATAGTGGTTTCCCACAAGGTTTTATATGTTGTTTACCAAGTGTTTACCAGTGTGTAATTGTGTTTACCGGGGGTAAGTTAGGTGTAAAACAGGGTGTAATATGGGCTAGAAGCAGAGATTTAAGCCTTCAGCCGAGATAAATAAAGTGTGTTTACTTCACTGCCTGGGGGTCAGTGTTGTTTTGTTTATCTTTTCCCCGTCAGACCGCTCGCTAGGCGGCAAGGAGGCTCATAAGATAGCAGGTTTTTTTTGTTTCTAAGTGGTAAGAGAAGCTTGCTCGCATAACCTGTTTGCAACTGTTCAATGAGTAAATGTTCAGTAAAAAGTACCCTGGCCTGGACAGGCCAGTTAGTGCAGCAGAACAGTGTGTGTAATGAACCAGTGTAATTAATTGTAAGGTGTAAGAGAAGTGTGCAATGTAACCAGGGTTTATTTTGATTGTACTTTTTTTTTTGTGTCAATTTACGAAGTGATGAGACAACCCCCCACCCCTGAGAATCAGGAGCAGGTAGAAGCTTTTCCCCCAGGGTTTATTGGCCTGCAATGCTATTAACAAATTGTAAGAGGATGTGAAACCCTAACAAACTGGTTTGTGACGCAGTAGCCATAACTTCCCCCCAAGTAGCCCTACAGAGACGGACGGGGATGCAATAGCGCGGTGTGCGGAGTGCCGCGAGACAGAGTAGCGGAGGGGGGCCGCCCCTCTCCGCCCCTAACTAGGTCGGAAGCAGAGGTGGAGAGGGAGAGAGGGGGAGACCCCCCCCAGCCGTCCCGCTACTTACAAGACGAGGCAATGCCAGAGCGTGCAACTGACGCAACGGCCGGTGGGGAATTTGACACACCCTGTGTCCCTAAAGATATTTTTATTTGTCAGAAGACAAGCTCTGGCGAAACTCCGCAGCTGCAAGGCGTGCTACCAAATGTTCCTGCACGTGCAGACAATATCCGGAGGCAGCGGAAGACACACGTGCGCCGGCACAGCTGCGTTTCGCAGCTGCCAAGGGACGCCGAGCTCACACCATCAGCTGCGTCTGTCCCAGGCTGGCTACCTCAATAAACAATGAGAGCATTTGGCGAGCGGGCGGGAATAATAGCGACACGATATCCGGAGGCAGCAGAAGATACACGTGCACCGAACCAAGAGGCCACCCCAAGTGTTCCCGCACATGCAGAATGGTACAATAAACTTCCATGCCAGAATCAAGGGGCAACGACGGGCCCACGTGCGGGTCACAGGAGCATCGGACACATGTTTTACAACCCAGGGGACATGGCGGTCAGCGCGGCCNGACGGGCCCACGTGCGGGTCACAGGAGCATCGGACACATGTTTTACAACCCAGGGGACATGGCGGTCAGCGCGGCCGCGTGCAGAGAGTATGCGAGCGACGCGTTATCCGAAGGCAGCGGAAGAACCACGTGCGAGGAAGCCACTGATGCCGAACACGTGTTTAACGACCCTGGGGAAGCAGCAAGCAGCCCGGCCACGTGCAGAGGGGATGCTAGTTCAATATAGCGAACGAGCATACAAAACCACAAGGAAAAGGGAGGAACAGATCAGTCAGATGTCGTCCAGCAAGGAGTGTGGACCGGAGCCGGGAGAAACGAGTTCGCGATAATGCATCAAGACGTCAACCTCAGTCAGAAGCCGTCAAGCGAGACGTGCGGAGGGAAGAGTCAGAGAAAACGGCAGTCGGCCGATGGGAATCGAGGAGTGCGGAGTGGATCCGGGACGAGACGCCAACGGCAGTCGGCCTTCGTCAAACGAGCAGTGCGGAGTGGAGTCAAGAGGAGGAGTTCGAGACCAGGCGTCGAGACGCCCACACCGATCAGCGAGGAATGGTAGCGGCCCAAGCGTCGAGACATCCACCAAGTGCCGGNCCAGGCGTCGAGACGCCCACACCGATCAGCGAGGAATGGTAGCGGCCCAAGCGTCGAGACATCCACCAAGTGCCGGAGCGGTCCCAGGTCGCCAGCCGAGAGAACACCAGCACCTCGAGTCAGATAAGTAGAGCCATACAGGNCAAGTGCCGGAGCGGTCCCAGGTCGCCAGCCGAGAGAACACCAGCACCTCGAGTCAGATAAGTAGAGCCATACAGAAAGTGTGAAGAATTGTGCTCCCCCACGACGCAAATCGCTGCGTCAAGCAATACGTAGCCTACGTAGAAAAAGGGGAGGGNCGCAAATCGCTGCATCAAGCAAAACATAGCCTACGTAGAAAAAGGGGAGGGGAGAGTTGTCTCGTGTGTACATGTTGAAGTGACCCTGTTAAGCATAAATAAAACTGACTTATGGTAACTCGCAAGGAAGGTGAATTTATTTGGTAAATTAGACCTAGGGACAATAGTGTCGACATATTCCTACGCCCTACCACTGAGGGCTAGCATCAAGTGCTGGCGCCTTACACAGATAGCAGATTCCATACCGACTATACGCCATAGCAATAGNCACTGAGGGCTAGCATCAAGTGCTGGCGCCTTACACAGATAGCAGATTCCATACCGACTATACGCCATAGCAATAGGAAGGTATCAAATATATGTTGTAGGTTTCCACTTGTAAATATCGCTAGCTTAAATATAACTGTGCATGTTAACTTACTGCATATAAGTGATACCTAATTATGCTCAGATATCCCATTTTATTGTCAAAACTTTGTTTGCGAAATTACTCACAAAACATGAATTTGAGTGAGAAATGGGTTTTCGACCAGTGCATTGGTACTAAGGCAGCAAGTGCCCTGTGCCCGAATTGGAAAAAGGGCTTCATACCGAGGTGAAAGGTTGTCCATACAACATAATTACATCCTTGCAAATATATTGCAAATTACCGACTTAAACCACATTACCTGAGGCGTGTGTCTGTGTTCTTCGTAGGAANCATCCTTGCAAATATATTGCAAATTACCGACTTAAACCACATTACCTGAGGCGTGTGTCTGTGTTCTTCGTAGGAGGGTTTTGAGCACTTCGGGAGGTTTTATTTAATTTATTCAAAAATTTACACAGGTTGATTCAGAATGTTCTGGCCATCAATTTCTGCAGTTTGATATTGCCAGTAAAGACNTATTCAAAAATTTACACAGGTTGATTCAGAATGTTCTGGCCATCAATTTCTGCAGTTTGATATTGCCAGTAAAGACACGTACAATCACAAACCTTCGTCGCCATTATGAAAACGAGCCTAATTTATCAAAACAATTATCTATTGGTGTGCCAGTAAAGGAACGACAATAATACAGCGTGACAATCAGTGTAATGCTCAGTGTAATGTTAGACAGTGTTTTGTTTTGACCATCAGTAATACAATGATTTGTTTCAAGTACATTTGGAGGTGGTCCTATCTGGCACAGGTTAAATGTAGGGCACTATAAAGACTAGGTATAATAAATTACCAATAATTACCCATAATGACCATAAATGACCCATAATAACACGTATTTGACACATAATGAATAACAAATGACCCATGAATGACACGTATTTGACACATAATGAATAACAAATGACCCATGAATGACACATAACACATAATGCCTATATATTATCCTTNGTATTTGACACATAATGAATAACAAATGACCCATGAATGACACATAACACATAATGCCTATATATTATCCTTAAAAATCCATAAGTGGGCATATATAACAGAATATTCGACCTGCTCACATCTAAATTACGAAAGTAAACATCCTTTTATTAATAAAATATTTAACCATCGTTACAACGGGAAAAACTAAGACATTTTTCTACTGATTTTATGTATAAATATATATATATATNTATTTAACCATCGTTACAACGGGAAAAACTAAGACATTTTTCTACTGATTTTATGTATAAATATATATATATATATACACACAGGCGCATGAATACTAATTATGGTAACAGAAATCCGGCAACTCATTACAGAAATGGNATATATATATATACACACAGGCGCATGAATACTAATTATGGTAACAGAAATCCGGCAACTCATTACAGAAATGGGGGAAAAAATTGCCAAGTAACAAACTTACGAAAATACCCTTCATGCCCGAATATTGCTACATATTTATATTTCTGAATCAAAGCACAAAGGGGAGAAAAATCCTTAATTTTTTAAGTTGTATTAATCTTTTGAACCTTCAAAGGAATCGTCTAGGTTCACAAATCAAACACCTGACCATTGACATAACGAATGTCTTGTCAACTAATATATATATATTTTAATTTACAGAGTATAGATCATAAATATAACAGCTCAATACCGATTGTAAAATACTCCCCAGTTTATTTTGTAACAGCAGAGATACATATGCATGTTTGTAATGTCTGATCCCACACATACCAGTGTATCTCTTAGACATTCCAAAAATTAATATTAGAAAGGTCAGAAACGAGAGCCAAATCACCCATAATCGGTTTTAATTTTTGNCTTAGACATTCCAAAAATTAATATTAGAAAGGTCAGAAACGAGAGCCAAATCACCCATAATCGGTTTTAATTTTTGCGACAAACTTTGTGTTTCTTCATCATGCCCAGAAAGAGTCATGATGCATGCTAGCATACTTGCGCTCTATCAGCAGCTCGTGATGCCACCCAGAAGCAAAATCTCNCAGAAAGAGTCATGATGCATGCTAGCATACTTGCGCTCTATCAGCAGCTCGTGATGCCACCCAGAAGCAAAATCTCGTATAATGCAAGTTCATAAGCAATAGATTCACAAAATTATATTTAAAATACTTATGTTCACGAACATAAGGTTTGTTATACATGAAAAATTAAAAAAAATTTCTGGCTGCAGGAGAGACTTCTCAGGTCAGAAAGCCAACTTCAATTTACAAAATTATAAAGAATTGGACAAATCAGTTCAGGCTCCCAATCGAAAACGGTACCCCAGGTCCATTTCGCAACGAAGACCTTTTCAACTGTGTCACATAACAGAAGGACTGCAGTGGCTAGAGCTCTCGTTTCCTATCATGAGTTAGCGTATAGCATCCTTTCGTTTATACACACATTTTCGAACAGGAGGTCCGCCTAAACACCAGCCCATTTTTCCCTTGCACTCTACCCCTTACACAACGATACATGTTCGATTCCTGGCAGGGTCGCTCCCAGGTTTTCGCGATTTCATTCCTTGTAAACATTCCTTCCTCAGTTTGATTGTTTAACAAACAAAACTCAGCCAAATTAAACTGCCCGACAAGAAATACATAGTAATTCACATTGAACTATATTTCCAGTGACCCACTTTCTCGTTCAATTTTTCTTTAAAACAGACACATGCAATCGATTTTATACACCACTGAAATACAATGTTCCAGTATCGCAGTAGGATAAGGTTCAGTATATTATAATTGCACAANGATTTTATACACCACTGAAATACAATGTTCCAGTATCGCAGTAGGATAAGGTTCAGTATATTATAATTGCACAAATAGGAACACACAAATTTATAATACAACTTTTCCATGCATTCATTCTTTGCATTTCTCTGATGTTTTTAGATAATGGATACTACACAATGACTTCATTCGATGCGGCCCCTTTCCTTAAGTTCACCGATGATTAAATATATAAATTTACTGTACAAGGGAATCAAATCCCTGAGTCTATCAACAAGTTCACTTGGGTATTCAAGAAATAAGTAGTCGGTGTTCTTGTCTTCATGTACATTTTTTAGCATAACCAGTGATGAGGGGGATATAGAAGCTTGTCTTGAGCTTGCCACATCAATTCCAGATTGCACTAACGTTGATAAAGAGGATATTGTTGATTGGCTACAAAAAGATGTTAATGAAGAGGGATTCGAACGTCTAAGTGACAGTGACATAGCAGCTCGTTTTGGCATCACAAGCAGTACTCCACCTACACAACAGGATGATTCAGAGGACGATGAGAATGACAATGATGACAGTGTTGGCGGTGAAGAAGAAAAAATTCAGCCAAATCAAGCAATAGAAGCAGTTGATATCCTCCTGAACTTCTGTGAACAGGAAAATTTTGACTTCCACGACGTCATGAATTTGAGAAAAATTAGATGACTTCATTCCTTTTGGTAAAGTAACCGCAAAAAACAAAGACTCATTACTTCATATTTCAAGCAGTGATAACGTCATAACATGACATTGTACACCCATATATGTCATGTATACATTAAGCAATTTATTTTTCACAGAGCTAATTGCGTGGTTTTCAATTATCCGTGCTACGCCTACCCGCCATTACCCCGGATAATTGAGGTTCTACTGTATATTGGTCAGGGTGGTTCAAAATTGGACCAAAGTTTCTAATATATATANATAATTGAGGTTCTACTGTATATTGGTCAGGGTGGTTCAAAATTGGACCAAAGTTTCTAATATATATATATATATATATTAATAAAACAACCTCCACTCCACAATAATCTTATTTATGGAAACAGCAAGCGGTCATTTTAGAAAGGTTCTCTACTGTACACTTAAATAAAATCAAGCCGAGATTAACTGTTGCCAACAGATATATGAAACACAAAAGTAACTGCACAAGGTATTATGTCATAGTTTTTTACAAATAAACAAGACAAAAACAAAATGAGCAGCCAAGCTAATAAACATGAACGCAGTACAGTAGAACCTTAANTAATTGAGGTTCTACTGTATATTGGTCAGGGTGGTTCAAAATTGGACCAAAGTTTCTAATATATATATATATATAAATACATAAAACAACCTCCACTCCATAATAATCTTGTCATTTTAGAAAGGTTCTCGACTGTACACTTAAGTAATATCAAGCCGAGATTAACTGTTGCCAACAGATATATGAAACACAAAAGTAACTGCACATGGAATTATGTAATATATTTTACAAATAAACAAGACAAAAACAAAATGAGCAGCCAAGCTAATAAACATGAACGCAGTACAGTAGAACCTTAAAGGCACGAGTGTCCAAGGTGCCCGAAAATACCTTAGTAAGATTGATGTGGTCGCAAAATCAAAAAATAACAAATTTTGTCACAGAATTTTTTTTAAAATTATGTTTAAAGTTCTATTTGTTTGCTTAGAGCTCCTGTTTAATTGTCACTGGTGTAAAACAAAATCGTTTTTAAAATGAAACATTGATAATATTTAAGAAGCTGACGTCTTCTGAATAAAATTATACCCGATAAGTGTATATTTACCCTCCTCTTGTCATCAAAAATATTAAAAACATTGAGCAGTGCAAAGGTTTATCGAGCAGATTATGTTCACATTTTATTGCCTCTGGTATAAAACCACAATAACATAAAATAATATATGCTTTTGAATAAAAATGTAGATGCCTTAACAATCTAATGATGGCCCAGAAGTATATCTAACAACCTCTTGTCACTGAAAAGAAAAGTTTTAAACACTACGCAATGTAACTAGTAGCGAGCTCTGCGTTCATTTTCAGTCACTTCTCGCAAGAATATCAGAGGATCAATCAAAGATAGAAAAATATTATTTTAATGTGCAAACATTTTAGAATAATATTATATCACAGAAATATAAATACGACTCGTCAAATAANCTGAAAAGAAAAGTTTTAAACACTACGCAATGTAACTAGTAGCGAGCTCTGCGTTCATTTTCAGTCACTTCTCGCGAGAATATCAGAGGATCAATCAAATATATAAAAATATTATTTTAATGTGCAAACATTTTAGAATAATATTATATCACAGAAATATAAATACGACTCGTCAAATAANAAAAATATTATTTTAATGTGCAAACATTTTAGAATAATATTATATCACAGAAATATAAATACGACTCGTCAAATAAAAAAAAGCTTGAATGTTACATACGCACTATTTAGCGAGCAGTCGGTGATTACTGCTCGCTAACAAGTGGAAGTGTGTAAACTATTGTGTGNGTTACATACGCACTATTTAGCGAGCAGTCGGTGATTACTGCTCGCTAACAAGTGGAAGTGTGTAAACTATTGTGTGTATAGTGTAGGTTAAAAATGTTAAGATGGCATCCTGGATGGGCAGTGGACTTGTCCGCCAGAATTACTTTTTTCCCCTTTCTGTTATTTACATTTCACTGTTGCAGCGCGAATGTCAAATGCAGATAAACACTGTTTCATTTCGAATTTATTATTGATATCACTTCCTGTAGTTTGTTGTTTGGCCTTTGGTCATTCATGATTTTTCAAATTGGGAGTTTTATAAATTGTTTAACTTAATTGTTGACCCCTTAGCTTATTAAATACTTTACAACTATTTTACCCATAATTTTTATATATATTTTTTTTAATAACATTAATCTATATTATGCAGTGAAACAAAAACCATGAAAAAAAAAAGTTCAGGTACTATCATGTACTAATAAAATTNAATATCACTTCCTGTAGTTTGTTGTTTGGCCTTTGGTCATTCATGATTTTTCAAATTGGGAGTTTTATATTGTTTAAGTTATTTGTTGACCCCTTAGCTTATTTAATACTTTACAGTTATTTTGCCCATAATTTTTATATATTTTTTTTTAAATTACATTAATCTATATTATGCAGTGAAACAAAAACCATGAAAAAAAAAAGTTCAGGTGCTATCATGTACTAATAAAATTCTTATGAATAATTTTTACAAATGTATCATGAATTAAAAACCAGAATATATTCATTTAGTTATTCTTTTTTACTTTGTATCCTACTGAATATTAATAAAAATTGTATATATTGTTATAGTTTAAAAATGTGCCTTAACAAAGAATTGCTAACTAAACATAGAGATACTTATTTATTGCAGCCATATTATATACATATACAGTAATTATTTTTGGTTATGGTCAATAAAGATTTGTTGTAAAATTTTTAATTACTTGTTTTGTAAAGAAACGTCTTTGATTGTTAAGGCATATTTATTATATTAAAGCCGCACAAGGTTAGGCGGGCGCCATCTTGTAACGTTTCGCCGCTTACACTGCCGACTGTTTACTTGCCACGGCTTGCTCAAGGTAGAATACACGAGACTCAGTACCATTGGATGTTAGTTAATTATGAAAGAAAGTTCAAGTTCCAAGTTATATATATATTTATTTAACTATTGCAGTTCACAGTTCACAGAAGTCCAATTTGCAGAGTACGAACCTTGCAGATAAACATAAAAGTACAGCAAACAGCGCCACAGTGGTTTAACTGGCCCGAAGAATAATTAATTACTGCTACCTCCCACACCGGCTGAGAAATGAAACAAAAGTCTAGTTGCCGATGTGGGGGTTGCTGTCCTGCCCGAACGCGGCCTAGGCTATCATACTTCTGACTACTGCCCTCACGGACGACGTGAAGTGAAGTAACTCTGACTGCTGCTCTCTGACTGCAGAAGACTGCTCTCCGGCTGTTCTAAGAAGACTGCTTAGGGCGACAGCCAGACGCCTATATCCTGCCTATCGCACCCCCTTCTCCTGTGATAAGGGCCTTTTTATTTTACTGCAATGTTTATAATAATTGCTGAAAATTGCTACCACCAACATTAATGCAAGCTTGGTAGCANCCTTTTTATTTTACTGCAATGTTTATAATAATTGCTGAAAATTGCTACCACCAACATTAATGCAAGCTTGGTAGCATCGGTGGAGTGATTAACGAACAGATTCAAATACGCCGGGTATTTCACGCACGCGTACAGCCGCACAGGATAGTCGAGCGACGAGGTCTTCAATGGAATCAACTGCAGTCTCATAAATGAGGGCTTTCAAATGCCCCCATAGGAACAAATTGAGACTCGATAGAAAGGCATTTAGCGGCGACGTTGTAAATAAACAATGTTTTGCATGTCCTGTGATATGTTTGTGTTTGTGCCTCAACGCGTCTGAAGGCAGGTATATACGGATATGTTATTAACAAACAAAATCACTCGTCTACCACCCCTCAAAGTTTGTCCCATGATTTTAGTATCACCCTGCATTAGCATAGAGGTATGTAGAATAATACCCAAAATNCACCCCTCAAAGTTTGTCCCATGATTTTAGTATCACCCTGCATTAGCATAGAGGTATGTAGAATAATACCCAAAATAAAAATTATGGCTTTTCCATTCTTTTTCTCAGTAAAATATTTTATTTAAAAATTTTTAATTAACTGGCTGCTAAACCTATTATTATTCACGAACTAACATTTGGTACTTATACATCAAGAACTTAGAGAGAAGGGTGCAGTGTTTTGTGTGTGAGTATGCCTGTTGGTGAGAAGAGAGAGAAAGGAAGAGAGCGCACATGTGAGGGAGATAGATAGATAAAGAAAGGCTGAATCAGGGCTTCTGCTAACTCCTCTGCGCTTCTGCTGACTCGGGCAAGAGTCTGCTTTTAGTCAGCTCACACATAACATTATAGCATGTTTGACAGTATGTTAATCATAACGCATCTCATCACACCTCCAGGCAGGCTTTCCTGTCAATAGTCGGTTGTCAAGCTGGAAGACGGTTGTGTTGCAACTNGCATCTCATCACACCTCCAGGCAGGCTTTCCTGTCAATAGTCGGTTGTCAAGCTGGAAGACGGTTGTGTTGCAACTGAAGCCATACTGTTTTCAATTTAGTAATGTAGTAATTTTACATTAATTNAGAATAATACCCAAAAATAAAAATTATGGCTTTTCCATTCTTTTTCTCAGTAAAATATTTTATTTAAAATTTTTTTATTAACTGGCTGCTAAACCTATTATTATTCACGAACTAACATTTGGTACTTATACATAAATAACTTAGAGAGAAGGGTGCAGTGTTTTGTGTGTGAGTATGCCTGTTGGTGAGAAGAGAGAGAAAGGAAGAGAGCGCACATGTGAGGGAGATAGATAGATAAAGAAAGGCTGAATCAGGGCTTCTGCTAACTCCTCTGCGCTTCTGCTGACTCGGGCAAGAGTCTGCTTTTAGTCAGCTCACACATAACATTATAGCATGTTTGACAGTATGTTAATCATAACGCATCTCATCACACCTCCAGGCAGGCTTTCCTGTCAATAGTCGGTTGTCAAGCTGGAAGACGGTTGTGTTGCAACTGAA
Source organism: Clitarchus hookeri (assembly GCA_002778355.1). NCBI lineage: Eukaryota > Metazoa > Arthropoda > Insecta > Phasmatodea > Phasmatidae > Clitarchus > Clitarchus hookeri. The sequence goes on from NQII01002209.1 coordinate 496,841, forward strand.
GCCATACTGTTTTCAATTTAGTAATGTAGTAATTTTACATTAATTATTACAGATGCAATATAAATGTCACAGTGATAGTGCACTTGCTGGTTGATTTAAATTTGAGCGAGACAAAATGGATCATACAAAGTGTAGTGTTGGACAGTTAACTTCGACAGTCTGTCTCACAGACAACCATGTAGCAAATTTAACTGAAGAGGATACATTTATTTGAATTGTAGAAGAGAAGCCGCTGAAGACTTTAAAAACTATATTCTTAACCATAAAAGTGTTTTCTTGATAAAGTTTAATTTTTTGCAAAAGACATGCTGTGTCCTCTCCAAAAAACACAAGAAAAGTGTGCAAAAATCATTACGCATGGTGGCTGTACAGCAATGTAAAGAGCTACTGCTGAAAGGTTTTAAAGTGAAACCAGGTCAAAACCTGTGCTCTCAGTGTAGAGGTATTGTGTTTAAAAGTGATGGGACTTCTGATGATGAAAGTGCACACAGCCACAAAGAACCTGAGGATACTGGTTTGTCTCTTAGATGTTATCAATTTGGAGAAGAGAGATGAATGGAAAAGCTTCATTCTCCTCTAACTGAAGCAGATTGATCTCCTAGGAAATTACATTCACTTAGTCAAGATATGAAAATGTCATATGGTAAGAAAAATTGGAAAAGTTCCAGGCAAATATNAGGAAATTACATTCACTTAGTCAAGATATGAAAATGTCATATGGTAAGAAAAATTGGAAAAGTTCCAGGCAAATATACAATGTGAAATTGATAAAGTATAAGATGTTAAGATTCCAGTAAAAGGTTACAAAACAGAGGAACAAGTGAAAGAGAAAACAGCAGATATGGACAAGATTGTAGATATTATCAAAGTTAACTTAAAATCCATTTCAAAGAAAAAGCAAATTCAGCTACTAATCATTCCTGTTTCACTAATGTGGACACGTAAAAAAATTCAAGAAACATTAGGTGTGTCAGAATATGCTGTGCGACAAGCTTAGAGACTTGTTAAGGAAGAAGGATTTAAGGACTCTTAGTTGACGCAAATTCTTGAAGAGGGGGAAAAAAAANAGCTTAGAGACTTGTTAAGGAAGAAGGATTTAAGGACTCTTAGTTGACGCAAATTCTTGAAGAGGGGGAAAAAAAACCTGAAATTGTTGATTTAGTGATGTGCCAGTTGTGTTGGCACTTGTTTCTTGTCTATGTAATTCTGTTAATTTCTTTCCTAATACCAAATATTTTTTTTACCCCTATTGGAACGTGCTCTGGTTATGATTAATAATTTGGTTTATTTACTTTGAAGTTGTAAAACAATCTTTATTGTCTAAAATTGTGTAATGTTGAAATATTTACATATTAATTGTATGCTTTCGTTTAAGAAATAATTTATGTAATGTTTATTAATTTTTTAATTGCATAATATTATGCCAATTCTTAATTTTCAATTCTCCAATTCAAAAACATAATTTGTGAATTATTATATGTCTTTCTTTACTTTTGATTTATGTATTGATTACTCGCAAGAGACCCTGAAGTCCGGAGCATTCCTTGGTATGGTCCATACGGTATAAGAAGGCCACTTTCTGACAGTCAGTGAGTGGCAACTTAACGTTTACGAAACAAACAAAGTGCCATTTACAGAATCCTGTATCAGCTGATGCACGAACAAACAAAAGTTAAAATTACGTTGGCTATACTGAGTGCACTGCCAATGCGCATTAGAAAAGCAGAAAATATGTGGGTAAAAAAGAGTTCTTACATTTATTAATGCATTTTATTTTACAAGGACACAAAACAATGATTGTTACTGTTAAAAACTAAACTTCGTGATAATGTAGTTATGTATAGGTGTTCAAAATGAAATGAACAATAGAACGATACGACGCGGAAAAGTTTTCTGAAGTTGTGCTAACTTCAGAAAGTTTTTTCACGTAGTATCATCCCTCTCCAACCTCGCTTTCAACACGTCCTTGATATTAATTCGAAAAGCATATAGAAATATTGCATAATATTGTTACATTATTTTTCTATTAATTTGACGAAACGACACGAATTTGAAATATATTTCCAGCCCGTAATCTAAGAACAATCAACTTAAAATAATACGCTATCTGTTATCCAAAAACAGCGGCTCAAACTTCGCCGTGACGCGCTGTGCGCGCGATCTCTCGGATATTATGTAAGGTATTACCAGCCAGAAATTAACCTTTTTTTGCGCGATATATATAACGAATTTACAAACAAATGCCAGTAGTTATATATTTCCACGAGCGCTGCATAATTTTTAAAGTAACATATANATATAACGAATTTACAAACAAATGCCAGTAGTTATATATTTCCACGAGCGCTGCATAATTTTTAAAGTAACATATATTTCATGTAAAATGATTTGCAGTAAAAGTCATTTATATTCGGCCGGTAATAGTTCGTCTACGTACATTATACGCCATATTGTTCTCATGAAACCAATCTCCTTGTTTGTAGAAAGTGAGACGCGTGAATAGTTTTTAAGCAATTCTAATGTTATTCCACGTCACATATTTCCAACTCGAATATATTAGCTATAACGCCCAAAGTGTGATAATAGATACAACAGACCGTTTCGCAAATGTTAACCCAAATTCACTATCTCGGAAAAATTAAAAAAGAGTTAGCAAATATTTAATTATTTGCAACATTTTATATTTTTACTTGTATAACCTACTTATTTTTTTAGACAGATGTCAGTCTCAAAGTATCTTAAAATTTGTTTAGCATAACAGTACAATGGCAAGTGGATTAGCTGNCATTATACGCCATATTGTTCTCATGAAACCAATCTCCTTGTTTGTAGAAAGTGAGACGCGTGAATAGTTTTTAAGTAATTCTAATGTTATTCCACGTCACATATTTCGAACTCGAATATATTAGCTATAACGCCCAAAGTGTGATAATAGATACAACAGACCGTTTCGCAAATGTTAACCCAAATTCACTATCTCGGACAAATTAAAAAAGAGTTAGCAAATATTTAATTATTTGCAACATTTTATATTTTTACTTGTATAACCTACTTATTTTTTTAGACAGATGTCAGTCTCAAAGTATCTTAAAATTTGTTTAGCATAACAGTACAATGGCAAGTGGATTAGCTGACAGCGTGTTGATAAAAAATACAGCCCCGACTTGACGGACCAGCTGATGGCGGAAGGATACATAGTCACATGTAGTCAGACGTAAACAGTGGCGCTACTTTCGCAAACCTGTCAGAAAACGGCCTTCTTATACAGTATGGATTATATATATATAGGTTTCCGCTCAGGTTACTGCCTTCTTCACGTTCTCGCTGTACAGCGTAAAGTCAGCTTACATTATCATAGTGTGGAATCTTTCCTCATCGTCGCGATGCAATAGTGCTTTTATCTGCCATTTTGGGTAGGTTTGTTTGCGGATATTTGTTTTGTTCAGATGTGATCATATTTTGTGTTTACAATCCATTTCAAGCTTTTTTTGTTATACTTTTTAGCGGTTTGCCAGATAGCTTAACCTTGCGACCAACCTTCCATCCTTTTTGTGATGTGAGTCCTACACCAAATCGTGGTGTGTTCATTTAGAACATAATTCCACTTCTTTGGCCAGCGCCGCAGTAACGTCTGTAATGCAGTTCCATCGTACAAGTAACCTCTACATTATTATTGGATGCTGTATGTGCTCGGGAGTGCTGCGAACTTTCTCTCTTCTGATGCAACGTCTGTGATTCAATAATTTATTAATTAGATTCAAACAGTTCTACTACAAATTTACTATTTTGTTTCAACTTAATTAACAGAAGATATTATGTATTAAAAATAATTTTGCTGTAATGTAAAATTGTTAATATAATGATTGCAGGTACCCAACGATATAGTCACGGCCATAATATAATACAATATAATAATGTATTAGTAAAAAAAAGATTATAATTTTTAAAAACTACTTTTCAAATACTAAAAAAAGAGGTACATTAAACAAAAAGTCATGATATATATATATACATACATATAATTTACACACACACACACCCACTAAACAACAGGCCCGGATTCGCCCGGTAACAATTTAGTTTTTACAGCGATACTTTGAAAGACAAAAATGGTTACTGTGGGTCATCCTTTAAAGATAAACATATGTTGCCGGGAACATTTCTGAATATCTTTTTGGGAGCTACAATTNCATTCATTTCATGTATCTCTTATGGTTTAGTCAGCGCAAGCTATGTAAGCGCCCTAAAAGCGGTTTTTTGCAACTTGATTACAAAGGTCGACATTTCTCTACTATCCTTACATTAAATATAAATTTATTATACACTAAAACCTTTCTCATGAAATTCNCATTTATTATACACTAAAACCTTTCTCATGAAATTCTCTAATTGATGTTGAAAACCTCATAAAAATCCATCAAGTAGTTTAGAAGTACTAAGCGAATTCATAGACAGTTGCGGATAAACGACTTTGTTATATACTATTTAAATATATATTTTTTTTAATATAATTCCTGTTATAAAATAAAGGTGGTGTTATTTGCTCCCTCAATTTTTGCCCATGGATAATATATNTCATAGTGTGGAATCTTTCCTCATCGTCGCGATGCAATAGTGCTTTTATCTGCCATTTTGGGTAAGTTTGTTTGCGGATATTTGTTTTGTTCAGATGTGATCATATTTTGTGTTTACAATCCTTTTCAAGCTTTTTTTTNTTTGTTTGCGGATATTTGTTTTGTTCAGATGTGATCATATTTTGTGTTTACAATCCTTTTCAAGCTTTTTTTTGTTATACTTTTTAGCGGTTTGCCTGATGGATAAACCTCGCGGCCAACCTATTCAAGGAAGAACACTACACAGTCGCACACCAAATCGTGACATGGTCATTTAGACCATAATTCCACTCCTTTGGCCAGCGCCGCAGTAACGTCTGTAATGCAGTTCCATCGTACAAGTAACNATAATTCCACTCCTTTGGCCAGCGCCGCAGTAACGTCTGTAATGCAGTTCCATCGTACAAGTAACCTCTACATTAGTTTGGATGCTGTATGTACTCGGGAGTGCTGCGAACTCTCTCTCTTCTAATGCAACGTCTGTTATTCAATAATTTATATATTTGATCCAAACAGTTCTACTACTTTGTTTCAACTTAATTAACAGAAAAAATTATGTATTAAAAATAATTTGGCTGTAATGTAAATTTTTTTTAATGTAATGATTGCAGGTACCCAACGATATAGTCACGGCCATAATATAATAGAATATAATTANATATAGTCACGGCCATAATATAATAGAATATAATTATGTATTAGTAAAAAAAAGATTATAATTTTTAAAAACTACTTTTCAAATACTAAAAAAAGAGGTACATTAAACAAAAAGTCATGATATATATATACATACATATAATTTACACACACCCACACACCCACTAAACAACAGGCCCGGATTCGCCCGGTAACAATTTAGTTTTTACAGCGATACTTTGAAAGACAAAAATGGTTACTGTGGGTCATCCTTTAAAGATAAACATATGTTGCCGGGAACATTTCTGAATATCTTTTTGGGAGCTACAATTCTGTAGTAATTTATTTCATGTATCTCTTATGGTTTAGTCAGCGCAAGAAATGTAAGCGCCCTAAAAGCGGTTTTTTGCAACTTGATTACAAAGGTCGACATTTCTCTACTATCCTTACATTAAATATAAATTTATTATACACTAAAACCTTTCTCATGAAATTCTCTAATTGATGTTGAAAACCTCATAAAAATCCATCAAGTAGTTTAGAAGTACTAAGCGAATTCATAGACAGTTGCGGATAAACGACTTTGTTATATACTATTTAAATATATATATTTTTTAATATAATTCCTGTTATAAAATAAAGGTGGTGTTATTTGCTCCCTCAATTTTTGCCCATGGATAATATATAATTTTATAACTATAATGTTTTGTTGATAAAAAAAAACTTCAGTATCACCATAAGTGTACGTAATACATTTATATATAACTTTTTTTGTAATAAGTAAAACAGGGGCACGCCCCTTTCAGTAGTGAATCCTACTCTACACAGGAATCTAGATCCCACCTTCCATTTATGTACCATCCTTGTGTTGTAACGAGAGTACCTATGGATGCTCAAGTTAGTGACACGAAGGTCCTACATAACATGTGGAAGCAGTGGCTGGTGGTTCCTGTTTGTGGATAGGAGTTTTTCTATTTGTGCATGCCTGTTGCATGTGTCCCTTTGAGACTTGGGGCATGTGCAAATAGTGTTGGTGAGAGCTCTGTGCTTTTACATTTAAGATAAGATATTGTAGTGTTCTGGTACCATGGCTTTTGTTTTGTCCCAGAACTCCTTTTAAAGGATGAATGTCAATATGAGTGCACCATAAGCACCTGAAAAAATAGCAGCAGCATTTAGAAGTTCATTGCGGGCTGCTTTGAATTCAAATGCCCGTATTTCTTTGGACAAGATGTCAGATATTGATATTGATGCAGAGTAACGTACCTGCACTACTCTCTGTCTCATGTACCTTGGCAAGATTTTGACAGTTCGACAAAAGTAGCTCAAAATGTTTACTTTTTGTTAATGTATCCTTTTGCCATCAGCTGGTGCGTCAAGTAGAGACTGTACATGTTATTAACATGCTGTCTACTAATCAACTTGCCATGGTTTTGTAATGCTAAACAAATTTTAAAATGTTTTTAGACTGACATCTATCTAAAAAATTTGTAGGTGATTAAAGTAAAAATATAAAACCTTGAAAAAAAATTTAATATTTGCTAACTCTTTTTTAATTTATCTGAGAGAGCGAATTTGGGTTAACAGTTGCGAGACAGTAATTGCAGTTCTTATCCTACTTTGGACCTTACAGCTAGCTAATATAACTGGAAATAAAAGTAATTAGGGGGATCTTGCTTGACAACACACGTTCATTCACCAGCAACTCACCAACAACCATTGCAAAGTAGTTATTCTGCTATTATTGATACCAAACAGTTTGAGTTGGAAATGTGTAGTGTGCAATAACGTAAGAATAACTTATAAAATGACTGCGCACATTAGGCTGGGCCCTTTTTGTATAGGAAAAGAAAAACTGTTTGATTTCTTTCGGGCTTATCTCGAAAAAGGTGCCTAATAATGTATTTTGATTGTATATAAAATACGGTTCCGATAGTATTTCGTCTTCTGTCTCTGGCTAGGACTTGAAGAAATGGAATTTAGAAAAAAAAAAAAAAANTACGGTTCCGATAGTATTTCGTCTTCTGTCTCTGGCTAGGACTTGAAGAAATGGAATTTAGAAAAAAAAAAAAAAACGTGATTTACAGTAAGTTATTACAGCGAGGTAAAAGACAGAATGATAAGTATTTATNAAAAAAAAAAAAAAACGTGATTTACAGTAAGTTATTACAGCGAGGTAAAAGACAGAATGATAAGTATTTATAAAAAAAACACAAACTTAATAGTTATATTAATGTATTTACACGTATAAATGAAACAAAATAATATTTAAAGATATCANAAAAAAACACAAACTTAATAGTTATATTAATGTATTTACACGTATAAATGAAACAAAATAATATTTAAAGATATCATAAAAATAGCTTTAGTTAGCACGAAAATCTTGTTCACTTTCAAACTTTGGCATTGCTCTTCGAAACTCAATTTGGGCTTTTATATAGCCTTCTGTATCGATGTTGGTGCTTAGCTTGGCTGAAGCCTCGGTAACAGTCTCAACTGCTTGTGAGTGGCAAGGCAGACGTACAACNGTGCTTAGCTTGGCTGAAGCCTCGGTAACAGTCTCAACTGCTTGTGAGTGGCAAGGCAGACGTACAACAGGCAAGCAACTGCTTGTGAGTGGCAAGGCAGACGTACAACAGCCAAGTCACCTTCTCCTTCTGTGCGACAAGCTTTATGATGNCAACTGCTTGTGAGTGGCAAGGCAGACGTACAACAGCCAAGTCACCTTCTCCTTCTGTGCGACAAGCTTTATGATGTCTTCATTGGATATCAGTTTTTATATAGGTGGTTCCGTGATATTATTCTGCCAGTCAATAAGTTCGATGTAGGACGATGCATCGAGGTTCAGAGAAGGAATTTGGAACAATCGTAGTCCATTTTCTTGGTTGCTTCGAGCTTTCAAAATGCGAAGTGTCCCCAGTTCACGGATGTGCTGATGTGAATCGGTCAACATTGCCAACAACATATATTCAGGGTGGGCGAAGTAACAATTTCTTTTAACTACCCGATCAACTATTACTTTCAGTTCTGTAGGTAAGTATCTAGTGGCAGCTATGAGTTGGTACAGGTGTCGTGTTCCATCTTTACAGGATGGATGTGTTTTGATTGCGAACCAAGTTAGTGCGTAAGCTTTGACGACGTACCTTGCAAGAACAATCAGGTTTTGAGAACGAGATTCCATTGAAACATATAACTGCATAATTCTGTTAGCGCGAGGTAACCATCTGGCGTGGGACATTTTTCCTGGTGATTTGTTTGCTAAATGAGAAGGGAATTCACCTGTTGTTACCGCTAATACAGTTCTGTACAGGTATTTTTGGTCAGCGCTCATATCTTCTGCAGATACATCGGGTAACACCGCGTGAATGGGTTGAAATATTACAATAGGCCTCTTCTCAAAGTTTTCTAGATATTTGCCGCTGGCCCTGAAAGTGTGTGGGGTCCCGAAGTTTTTCCGTCTATGTGCAGGAACAAGTGACGAAAAGGCAGTTCGTTCATGTGAAGAAGGCAGACGATCCACTGTAACGGTCTATTTAATCGTTTTTCGAGCAAACGAATGATGCCTCCTTGCTTACCAACATTCACATTGGTCCCATCACACCCTACCGCCAGCAAAGTGTCCATAGAAATATTTTCTTCTAGGAAGAAGTCGGCGATGGATTTTTCTATGCTTTCAGCAGTGCCAGAATCTGGTGCAATATAACCCAAGAACTTTGTTTCCGGTTCTTTTACCAACGAAATGTGCTCTTCAAGAATGCTCTCTCTATACATTTGTCCGTCTTTTTTGGATACAATCAATATTTTATCTTTTCTTCTGTCAAAGTATAAAACTGGTACTTCAAAGATTTTGGCTCGCCTCACAGCACATTTGCTTGAGAGGTCACGTTTTTGGCGAATCCGATTTTTATCACTAACTTCTGCACTGGAAGTATGTAGCACTGCTGAGGCAATGGCTGCCGCAGCTCTATCTGAGACACCATATCTGTCACAAGTCTTTGAAAGCAAATCATAGTCTACTACGATTTCAGAGGAGAGCTTTTTGATAAGAGGTGCCGTTGTTTCAACTTGCTTCAGTGACTCGAATTTATCGTCTTTATCCGTTGTACTTGTATTGCTTTCTGATTCAGACGAAACATAAATATTGGGCTCTTGTGTGTTTTCTTTTTGAGGCTGTAACTTTGAATTTGGNAGACGAAACATAAATATTGGGCTCTTGTGTGTTTTCTTTTTGAGGCTGTAACTTTGAATTTGGCTGGCGTAATTTATTTTTCAATGTTTTCGTTAGTTTTTCTGTTGTACCAGTATCAATGGCTCCAATAAACATTTCCCTTGTCGATCGTTGGTCAATTAGGAAGCTGTGCTCTCGTGCAGGAACTTCTTTCTGTTTAGAACAAGTACATTCAGAGATATCCGTAGTAAACGTTCTACTTTATAGTTTGTTTTAAGATGATCACGTCACTTTGAGTTCTAATTTCTCTATGGGAATTTTCGGATGTGATTTTAGGAGATTTTTGCATTTGAGGTGATATGACTTCGACATCACTTTTATTTCTTTAGGTTGAATAGTTGGAATAGAAGCTTTACCGGTATAAAGACATTAGAAACGTTGCCGTCACCAAAGATAAACCTTGTAGGTAGGTTCTTTCTTTGTGTCTTGGTCTAATTTTATTTTGCAACGGTTCCACTCATAGAATTTCATTACATCTTCGTATGTTGGCAACATGTTGCCTTTAAATTCACACGTATCACCAAATAAAGGACATTCCCACTTTTCACGAGTACAATCCATCTTAAAACGCGGGAAATAGCACAACGCACCTGTTCTCTCATGAAGCCACAGTGCTACTAAAATGGCCGCGAGGTGTGTTACGACACGCTGATTTTACCTCCCTCCCTTCACCCTTCAAACCTATACGCGTGAGGGGGGCTACCTAACAAAATTTTATCTGTTATGTAGACTATTAAACCATTGTAATTTGATTTTAAAAAATACTTTTAATTCGATTTTTAGTACGTGATTTCCTTACGGCAGGTTGCCCTAAAAACTACCAAACTCAAAACTTTGACTACAATCTGGAGGCAGAAGTACTTATCGGAATGGAATAATATTTTACACGCGTTAATTTGAAGCCATTTTGCATACTTTCCGCAATAAGCCCCCCGGAAAAGTCGAAAAAAGTAAAAACGGCCCAGCCTAGTGCACATCCCACTTTCTTCATTTTATTATTACAGTATAGNTGCACATCCCACTTTCTTCATTTTATTATTACAGTATAGTAAAAACATGAAAACAACAAGGAAATGGGTTTCGAGAGAATAACATGGCGTTTAATGGGTGTAGAAAAAACGTTTACAGGCCCATTAGAAATAACTAGTAATCAAAATCATTGTGCACGGAAATACATGTTACTTTAAAAATTATGCAGAGCTCGCGGAAAAATAAGACCACTGGTATTTGTTTGTAAATTTGTTATTTTAAAAAGAAAGCAATTTTTTTTCTGGCTGGTAATGCTTAGGAAGACAGCGGACAGGTAACGTGCATGGCATGGCTGGGTGTGTTGTGAGCAGAGCGTGTTACTCAACAGGTAGCAGCACGTTAGCCTATTCTCCTATTACTGACTCAAAAATACGCGAGTTTGAAATATATTTNTTACTCAACAGGTAGCAGCACGTTAGCCTATTCTCCTATTACTGACTCAAAAATACGCGAGTTTGAAATATATTTTATCAAATTATTTGGAAAAATAATTAAACATTACCCTGCAATATTCTTTTAGTCTTTTGGAATTAATATCAAGCATGCATGGAAGGCATGGATGGAGAGTGGGGATACAACGTGAAAAGAACTCCCAAGGTGTAAAATTGAGTTTCATTTGGATACGGATTGTTTTAATATGTATTTCATTTTGAACACCAATACATTACTACTTCAGCACGAAGTATAGTTTGTAACACTTGCAACCACTGTTTTGTGACAATGTAAAATAAAATATATTAATTAATCTAGGGACTCTTTCATATCCTCGTATTTTCTGCTTGTTGGATGTGCATCGGTAGAGCACTCAGAATTGCCAACATAATATGAATTTTTGTTAGTGTATCAGCTGATACAGGATTATGTAAATGGCACGTTGTTTGTTTTGTATATATTCAGTTGCCACTCACTGACTGTGATGATCTTGCCAAGTTATATGAAACAAAGAGTACTGGATAATTTCATTACAAGAGTTTTCTGATAATATTAGTGAAGACAATACATCTTACTCATACCCCCGGTTATTAGAACCGTTTAACACACCTTAAAAGACATGCTCAGTATCTTTTAACCAGGTTTGGTGAGTACGGGTCAGATGCTCCTTTAACGTCACTTCAGAGCATTGTGGCTCAGACACAGTCCCTCTTTGAGGCTGCTTCCAACTTGGAGTCTCTCTCCATTAATGTTATTGATCACAGTAACGAGAATATTCCCACCACCTCCATCACCCAACAGTTGGCTAGTGTTAGTGTTAGTCCACCATCCCACCATGTTACAGCCACCACCCAACCCATTGCCATTAACCTAGTTGGCAACCCACCCATTTTAACACTTGCATCAACCACCATTCCATCCACTGCCCTCCACACTGCATCACCTTTCCAAACCTGATACTCATGCCATCCGACCACTGTGTTCAGGTGGCCAGTGCACATGTATTCATCTGTTTTTGGCAAAATCACTCAATCACTTGAAAACATGCTGCGTAACTTCCCTGTTACTGATAGTCTTATGTTCCCAAATTTTTAGAGTTTATGAAAGAGATTGTCAAACTCCATCAGAGTATAATAATGCCAGAGGCACAATTGCTTGAAGTCGTTTACCCTTTCACTCAAGGTCCACTTAGTAAACAGACTTGTTTAGCCATGTCACAACATGTTTCATTTGATGCCTACCATTATTATATTCTAAATTTCTTTATTACCTCAATGTTGCATGCTCGGTTGCAAGTGAGGATGTTTAATCATTTGCAAAAACTTTAGGAGGCTCTTTATGTGTATGTGAGCAGTGTTAAGGGTGCTGCCATCATTTTACGTTTAAACCTCCCAGAATCTGAAGTGGTCAATACCATACTAGAAGGCTTAGAACCTCAAGGGCATTCTCGTTTGGTGTGTTTCTCTAAACCCCACAGTTTTGCAGAATTGGATAGGGCATGTATACATTCCCAGAACATCAGACACCCTGACCAAAAGCGCCAGCATATCTTAAGACAACACAAATTATTTTGTGGTACTGATAGAAAGAAATTGCCTCATGATTCTTTCACCAAAGCTGTCACTGATAAAAAGATCAGACACAGAAATAAAAGGATGACAAATCCCCTTCACCCTCAGATACTCATGCACATGACAACTAACTTTATTGTAGGGATTGTAAAATGTCAGGCCACACGATTCACCAGTGTTTCAAGTTAAAAAACAAGTTACGTGGGGACGACAAGTGAGCAGTCTTCCTCGTAACTCCGGCAAGTTTACAAATACTCAGTATAATGCTCACCGTTTTAAAATGTGAACCTCTGCAGGCACTTTCAAAGCGGGTATTCAAAAGGTTAACACATCATATTGAGGTAAATTTAGGGCCATTATCTATTAGTGCTCTTGTTGATTCTGGATCTGTGTGTACCATCATTTCTGCAAAAAATTTTGACAAATTAAATGAATGAAGGTTAGTTAAGTCTGTTGAATCTTCTGACGTACAATGCTATACTGCGTCAAGGCAGGCTCTGCCCATATCTTGTTGCGCCATTTTAAAGTTGAAAATATATCATTTCTCTTGGACACACAAATGTCTAATTTCCAAACAACTTGTTTTAGATTTTATTTTGGGTGCAGAATTCATGGCTATTACTGGCCTAATACTTGATATTCAAGATGTTTCTTTTAAGTTTGCTCCTGATTGTAGAGTAGAGTCCAATAAAATTGTAGATTCTTTTGCGCAGTTTAATGAACAGCAGAGTTTTGCTATTGAGAAATTATGTAAAAGTTTTTCCAAGGTCCTTATCACCGAGTTAGGCCTGTATTACTATTAGAATATTAGATAAAATTTCTTAGCAAGGAAAATGTTAATTTTCATCCATATAGATTGGCACCACCACAGATGGAAATTTTAAAAAATCAGGTTAAAGACTTGTTAGATAAAGATGTTATTGAACAATCTACTTCCCAATATGCTAGTCCAGCCTTTTTAGTACCAAAACTCCATGGGAAACATCAGCTGGTTGTGGACTACCAGAAACTTAATAAATACATTAAAATTTATTCAGTTCCTATTCATGATATCCAATCGTCATTTAAGTGGTTTGGAAAAGCAAAATTCTTTACACCTGATTTAAACGCGGCCAATCACCAAATACCTTTGCCAAAAGATTCCAAACAATTACCAGTTTTGTGTTCCTCAGAGCCTGTATAAATTTAACCGTGTGGCGTTTGGCTTGGCCACAGGTGATCAAGTACTTATCAGGCGCTTAGATATGATTTTTCATGAGGTAAAATTAAAGTTTGTCAATAACTATGTTGATGATCTTGTTATTTATTCCGACAGTTTTGAACAACATTTAGATCTCCTAAAAGAAGTACTTTCTCCTTTAGAAAAGGCAGGTCGCACTGTTAACCAGCCGAAAGTTAAATTTGCAGTTCAACAAATTTCATTTTTGGGACATACAATTGTTTCCAGTGGACATTCTATTGATCCAGAAAGGACCAAGTCCATTACAGATTTTTCTCCACCATGAGATGTGAAAGGTGGGTCAGGATAAGTACAATGACTAACAGTTATAAATTACAGTAATTAAATGTGGACGGATAACCACAGTAAATGAAAGCAGAACTAACAAAACCTAATCAAACTTCAGTGTAAGAGAATCACATGAGATGTGTGCACTGGTGCACAATTACATGTCTGAACAAAATATAAGCTGGTGTTATTTGACCCGATGTAACACGGTCAATTGTTTTGACATATAAAACATATCATTTTTTCATTTGTAAATTTGTTAAATTCCTTAAGATTACCATGTTTTCCCTGGTGCCTTTGAAATNTGACATATAAAACATATCATTTTTTCATTTGTAAATTTGTTAAATTCCTTAAGATTACCATGTTTTCCCTGGTGCCCTTAAATTCCCTGGCTTTTCCATGTTTTTCCTGTTAGCAGTCACCCTATTTATTTGCTGATTAATAACAACTCCAAATTAAAACCTACATTTGCTGTGTTGTAACCAAAGCTTGTATTAAAATAAAATAAGTAAAAATTTAATGTAAATACAATCAGCTATTACTGTAATGTAGCAAACACAACAAGTAATTGTAAATAAGTTAAAGAAAAGTTTATATTTTAACCAAGTCTTGCAATTATCTGCAGAACTTTTAGTTGTCATCAATCTGCTATATCAATATACATCTGTACAGTTCATGTCAAAGATTTTATACTCTTATATTTAGATCCATATATAAAATTGATTAAATTTACAGAATTTGCAATGTTTTTTAAGATCACACTAAACCGGATATATGGTCCCTCTGGTATCTACCATTATGCTAAAATTCACAAGTGATAATGCCTATCCAAATTTCTGAGCTTTGCATTCAGTGGGCTGTGAATTTCTGGTTTACGCCCGCCGCAAATCAAATACAGGCCTGATTTGCAAATTAAACTTTCATCTAATGCCTAAATGATATATTAATGTTTTTTTTACTCTAAATCTTAACTGCTGAGGTGTCATAATTAATAATTGTACAATGTGCTTACGTGTATGTTTTAACGCTCACCTTGCAAGACTGCATCATTATCCAGCAGCGGCATAATGATCAGGTGACTGCCCAGGGTGACAGCTTGTAAGAGTGCGCCAAACTCAGGTTAACGTTTTTGAAATCCTTTAAAATGCACTTATTCAAATTCAAGAAGTTTTTATTTGGAAACATTGGATTTATAGAATACAGAGATGGATAACATAAACATAATTTTAATCGGTTAGTGCACAAGCATTTTACATTGGTAATGAAATTCCTAATTTTCCTTTACCTCGTCAAACACATCCTCTATCAGCCTAGGCTTTTAGACACTGCTGACATCAGTTCACTCTTAGTCACGCTTGTTGCGTTTAGTTGCAAACATAAGTTTATTAAGAGTGTGTGATGTTCTGAAATGTAAAGTTTGGNTTGTTGCGTTTAGTTGCAAACATAAGTTTATTAAGAGTGTGTGATGTTCTGAAATGTAAAGTTTGGTATACTAATAACTTATTTTAAATGTCGTATTAGAAGCAGCCTTATGGTATAAGTTTATCAAATTAATTACGCAATTAAAATTTTTGTTTATTTAATAATTAGTTAAAATTTTTAATTTTTTGGTTGGGAAAATTAGACTTCATAAAAAAAACCATTTGTAACAAAATTTCGGGAGTTATTTTACAATATTGGCTCCTGTTTGGGTTAAAAAAAAATTAATTCTCGCAGAAGTTGTGGAGATGGGAGATCAAGGCGTAGGGTGCAGTTCAGAGGTTCACTAAACTCGGTCCACGAATAGTACCTAAAAGGACCTTCCCATTTTAAAGGAATTCTAACTACTCCAGACACTTGCTTTCAAAATGGCGGCAATTTTATTTTAAGGCATTATATTATATCTCGGGAACTATTCAATCGTATTCAATAAAATGTTGTATGTCAACAGTACGTAGAGAATGCATTGATGGACAGTGCTGTTGGTCAGCCAATTTGGAAGATAGTACCACATTAAAAATAAAGATTTTATGTGATAACTCAAAGACCACTCGAAAGTTATAGCCAAATTCGTCAAGTAATAAATGCTATGGGAGGCCATTGAAACGTATGCAATTTTAATTTATTAGGNTTATAGCCAAATTCGTCAAGTAATAAATGCTATGGGAGGCCATTGAAACGTATGCAATTTTAATTTATTAGGCACCTATATTCCAGATGGCGGCAAGACAAATATTTTAGGTTCATTTGGTACGTCTACCAAAACATTTGGCCAATTTCGACCAAATTTTGTAGGCTGAAATCAATTTTTTTAATCGTCATGTATGCCTTCACATAACCACTTTTTCCCTACATTTTGTAAGATATCGCCACATGGCAAAGAAGTTCTTATGTCANATGTATGCCTTCACATAACCACTTTTTCCCTACATTTTGTAAGATATCGCCACATGGCAAAGAAGTTCTTATGTCATATATAGGGAAACAAAAGTACCATTTCCTACTGTAACACATTTTAACTGAATAGAAACGAATGACGAATTACTACTATTAGGGATTGCACAATTTATATTTATTTCGGGCATTAGGAAATTCCTATTGAAATACCTTCAACAATTTTGGTTGCACCCACTACTGTGTGTTATGCCATTAAAGTTTAAAACAATCCTCTTATTCTCATTTAAATACGATATATAATAAATCATTACGCCACTAAAGAGCATAACAATATATATTATATAATCTGGTTAAAATATTTAACGATGCTGTTTTCCTTATGACAAATTCTAATGTTAACACGTTCCTGTAGTAACAGACGACATCCATCGTATTTGCATGTTTTAACTTTTAACATATCGACGAGCCATACAGTTCACTCCTCTTCAACCACTAACAAAATGATGACAATCCAACACAAAGAACTAGAAAGAAGACTGTACACACAGTTCCAGCTGCGTAGAGTCAAATTTACTGGACACTCAGTCTCTTGATAAAACGCGGCACTAGTACTTTGCGTCGTCACCAACACTTCCTCAATCCGGCGTAAATGCGCTCAATTTTACCGGCATAGCCATTTTACAACCGAACACGCCACTTTGAAGCCAATTGTAAGGTAATATCGAGCATAGTCCCCACCCGGAAAGTACATATACCAACTTTAACAGGAGCGTGCTACCCATCGTTATCAGGAGAAACTCTGAAAAACGTCCTGTTTTTTCCAAGTTTATTAAGGAGATATTCATAATAATTAACATTTATCATTTCCCAGCAATTGCCGACTACGCAAATAAAGGTGAAAACATTTACATTTTAGCATTAAGTTAAAAAACACGAACAGCTCCGCATCATCGCTCGTAAGGCTTCGTTCCAGCTGTCAATTTCGGGAACATTTCGCCTAAACATAGACGGTAAAAACCACCACTGTCCGCACACAATGTCCGTCTTAAACAGCTAACGCCGCCGCCGCTTCTCATCACTGCCGAAACTAAGAGCAGGGGTAGTTCAGGCGCTTAACCACTTAACAGTTTTGTCATACAGAGGGTTAAGAAATGACTAGCCCCTTCCCAACCCTCTGCACCATTACTATTCACAGTTGCCGAGGTTTCCCACCGCATCTACATTAAGGAGCCCACCTAGTTACCCCAGCAAGCCCGGTACAAACAGCTGACGAGCATNGCATCTACATTAAGGAGCCCACCTAGTTACCCCAGCAAGCCCGGTACAAACAGCTGACGAGCATCTCGCAGTGCAATACCCAAGTGACGCCTCTAACGGTCACACTACCAAATTTGGCAGACAAGAAATAGTGTAGCAGTTTATGTAAACTGGCGTGTTTTAAGAAGGTCAGGCATTTCTTTTAAAAATTGCGACCATAGAGCCAATTTATCTTGGTATGCTAAATCATTGAAACCAAGTAATTAATTACCACTAAACTGTGTATGCTTGATGTATATATTTCAACTCTTTAAATTGTACATCAAAAGTATGTTTAATCCGCAATATTGTAAGGTTTCATCACATTACCAATTTATATTTTATATCATATCTCCAAAAAATCCAACAAATATCATCACATTTCCTATAGCCTAAATATAGCACTACAGAAGGGAATTCAATGTTATATGTTTTGAGTGGATCAGGCACTTATTTTAAAATTGGCGTCATTATCTATATTTAGCGTGAGTATGAGTATTAGGAAAATGGGCCTTCGGAGTCAACTGGCTGCTGGCTGGAGACAAGGGACGAGCTGTGGCCATCTTGTAAGATGTCACATGGGAACCTCCTGCTCTGTACTTCCTCCCAGACGTCTGCAATCTTGAATTTCCCCTCCTACTCAGTCATTCCCCAACAATGGCGGTTATATTGGTCCCTACTTCATTATCTTGTATTCAATTTAGGTGGTTTTATCAGAGTCCTCCCGATCTTGCCATTCCTTCTTCGTCCCCACTTAACGTTCTTGCATTCTATGTGTAAAGTTTTCCCAAAAACTTGCATTATATTATACTGGTTTTATCAGAGTCCTCCCAATTTTCTTACTGTCTCATTTATTTCATGTCCTCACTTCATGCTCTTGCTTTTGTTATTCCTGGTAAACGACGACCATATTGCGTGTTCCTACTTCATGCTCTTGCATATAGTTTGGTGGTGGTTTTTTCAGAGTTATCACAGTCGCTCTTTTTCCCCACTTCATGTTCTTGCATTGCTGACAACAACGACAATGTCCCTACTTAATGCACTTGCATTGACATCTTCTCAGTTTCATTCTTTCCTTTTTACCACTTCTTGCTCTTGCATTCCAATTGGGGGAGGTTTTCTCCATGCTATCCTCCTTAGGTCTCCACCAGGGCACCAGGCTCAACTCACGCACAAAGTTTTGTCTATGCTATCTCTCCTGACCAACGATGTACATCTTGGTCCCTACTACATGCTCTTAAATTCCTGTTTTCTCAAAGGCATTTCATCCTTGTCCCCACTTCACGCTCTTGCATTCCAGGTGGCTGGAGGTTGTCTCCATGTCTCCCCCTAGGTCACCACCAGGATGCCAGGCTCATCTCACATGCGTGGCTTTCCCCATGCAGTCTGCCCAGTCTGTCCCCCACGCCCTACCACACACCACCACAGCTGCCACCCCCTCGAAGTCAACCTAAGGCGAAGCAGACTATACACTGCATGTGGACCGGGACATGGACAGCACTCGTGAGCGTGCGGGAAGCAGCTTCGTTATGTANACGCCCTACCACACACCACCACAGCTGCCACCCCCTCGAAGTCAACCTAAGGCGAAGCAGACTATACACTGCATGTGGACCGGGACATGGACAGCACTCGTGAGCGTGCGGGAAGCAGCTTCGTTATGTAACATCAAGTAGCAGATTAGTCAGTCACATTCACAGCAGCATGGTCGCTCTCACCACCACCCTCGCAGTGTTGCCCTCACACTTACCCATCCGCATGGCACAACCATGCAGACAGCTCCTGGGCTTGGGACCTGGGCAGTACACTGCACTAGCAAAAACACAACCGGGATTTGTTTTTCCTTCGATACAAACAAATCGTGTGTGAGTATAAGGAAAAAGAAACACCAGCGGCACCGCANACCGGGATTTGTTTTTCCTTCGATACAAACAAATCGTGTGTGAGTATAAGGAAAAAGAAACACCAGCGGCACCGCACTCATAGTGTACATGCGGCTTAAGACATAAGAAAGGAACAACGACTCACCTTAAAAAAAAGTGGACAAAGTAATGCACAGACAGGCTACAGCAAAAGGTAAGAGTGCAGTAGAGGAAGACGAAGATAAAAGGAGGGGACAGCGCAATAACTAGTGAATAAAAGCAAGTACGATGCGATCACTAGTTACTATAGTGCTGGTGTGATACGAATACCATCTCACATTCTCAGCTGAGGTCGGAGACAAATCCCTTACGCAAGTAGGTACATGAATGATTGTAGAATGCAAAATAGTACACGAAAAATGACATGTCGCTAACACACCTGACCATTTAATGATACCTCTTGCATGGGCTACAGCATGTTACGAGCCAGCATAACTGATAAGATGAATATGGCTCTTGCATGTGCTATAGTATGCTGTTGGTAAAAAACACACACAATGTTAATTAAGCAACATGCACATATCAATCATTGTGGGAGAGGGGAATGGAAGTGCTTAAGCTTTGATGACCCCCGGGCGAGGTACTGCCCCAATGTATGTCCCGAGTGTTGAATCAAGTGTTAGGACGGTACTTGTGTGAGTTAGTCTTTACGTACATTGATGACGTGTGCGTGTACAGTGACACGCTGGAGAAACACCTTAAACATTTGCGGACAGTGTTAGACGTGTTAAGGAAGGCTGGTCTGACTGTAAACCTAGAAAAAATTAGTAGGGGTCAACAACATGTGCGAAATGTAGGGTTTATTATTTCGGAGGATAATTTACGCATNACCTAGAAAAAATTAGTAGGGGTCAACAACATGTGCGAAATGTAGGGTTTATTATTTCGGAGGATAATTTACGCATTGTGCTTAGAAAATTAAATGAGTAGTTAAATTTTCCACAACCAAAAAATTTAAGAGGTGTAAAGGGATTTTTCGGTATAATTGCTTTTTTACAGTAGAGTCTTAAAAAATTTGTTGATCTTACAAAAAACATTACACCAGTTGAAAATAAAATATAGTGTAACTTTTATGTTGAACGTGGAACAAGAAACCGTTTTTAAAACTAAAATATGTGGTAGTTAATAATAATGTGGTGCATTTGTTCGATTTTTCTGAAGAATTGTTTTGCACTGTTATGCAAGTTCTGTGGCCGTCGGGGCGTGTTTGAATAAAAGACGGTCATTTTATGCCGATAGCATACGCCGGAAAATTATTTACTCATGAAGAACGGAAATGTACTATTTATGAAAAAGAGTGTTTAAGTTGTATACAGGAAATAGAAAAGTTTTCAGATTATTTAGATCATACTCCGTTTACTATATTTACGGATAACCAGCTGGTTGTTGAACTCACAAAAGCCAGCTGGTTGATTGGCTCTGTGGTAAGTGCACCTAGCTCGCTTTAATGTTACCGTACAGCATATAAAGGGGATCGATAGTTCTGTAGCGGATGTGCTGTCACGCATGTATTGCGAAGACGAGTTTGAGGCAGTGGAATATGGGGCCCCTGTAGTTAGTCAGTTGTTCTATTCAGTTTCCGCTGGTATAAATGTTTTGGAATTAAACACGTTGCAATGTTTCCCAGTGCTTTTATTGATAAAAAACGACACCATAATTCTAACACGAAATGTACACACATATTGTCTGAAATCGAAGACGGATGTTCTTTTTACGTAGTTTACAAAGGATCTCTAGGAAAATGGACAAAAAGAGGCAAATTCAAAGTTTTTGTACCTCAAAAAAATAAGGGCATTATTTTTTGAAATATGATCATGAATCCTTTTGTGGGGGACATGTACGACGGATAAAACAATTACCAGTGTGTTAGATCTTTTACGTTGCCAGNATCATGAATCCTTTTGTGGGGGACATGTACGACGGATAAAACAATTACCAGTGTGTTAGATCTTTTACGTTGCCAGGAGTTCGCAAAGATCTCGATTATTGGGTCAAGTGATGCATTCAAAACCGAAAAATAAAAAACCAGTAGGGCAATATGCCGGTACTGTGGCTTTGTATCCTTGGAAGCGCATTTATTTGGATGTGATAGGCCCGTTGACCCGGAGTACCTCTGGATATTTATATGTCCTTGTCGTCATAGAGAGTGTCAGGCAAATTTTCTTTATTTTTTCCATTACGTACCATAAAGGCAGAAGAAATTTGTAAGGCAGTTATGCAGAGAATATGTAGTGTTTTTGGCTGGCCCGTGTTTGTAGTAACCGACGATGTTNCAGTTATGCAGAGAATATGTAGTGTTTTTGGCTGGCCCGTGTTTGTAGTAACCGACGATGTTACGTATTTTCTTTATCAGTAATTCAGAGAGTTAAATTTTACATGGGGACTAAAGATGGCGCAGACTACTCCTTATCATCCTTTAGGCAAATCTAGTAAAACGGGTAAATCGAAACATNATGGGGACTAAAGATGGCGCAGACTACTCCTTATCATCCTTTAGGCAAATCTAGTAAAACGGGTAAATCGAAACATTAAAATTACCTTACGCAGTTTTTCAATGTTATACACCACATCACTGGGAATATGTGTTATATTTACTTTGTTTGTGCTTTAATAATATAGTATATTGTGCTCATAAATATGCTCCNATCACTGGGAATATGTGTTATATTTACTTTGTTTGTGCTTTAATAATATAGTATATTGTGCTCATAAATATGCTCCATCCGAGGTATTTTTGGGAAGACATTTGATGCACCTGCTAATAAATGTGTTGTCACTCCATGGCAGTTGTTTGGAGAATGTGAGTAATAAAAAATAGGAAAAAAATATGGGCAGATGTGACACATAACTTAATTACGTATAACCAAAAAAACGAACAAAAGAGTGATGTATTATATTAAGATTTAAGCTAAAACTAGGTGATTTAATTTTAGTTGAAGTTCAACAACTCAAATCAAAAATAGNAGGTGATTTAATTTTAGTTGAAGTTCAACAACTCAAATCAAAAATAGAGTTTTTTTGTGCTAGCTAGCCATGAAATGGCGCTGCCCATACCAAATAGTTAGGATTCTTTCGCCTGTGACAGTATTGACTGTTTATCCACATTCTCCTAACAAATTGGAAAATGTTCACTTTTCCCTGTGTAAAAGATATCATGTACCAAAAAATTTACCACTTCTCCTAAAAATCCCATAAGCTGTCTTGATATTTGGGATGTGAAAATTTTATCATCCAAAAAAAATATGTAATGAATGTTTTAAAGAAATGACATATTCCCAGTGTTAAGAATTGTAATAATGATATTTGTATTACAGACGAAGTCCTATTTGCATGTCAGCTGAAACCGTCACAATGGTTAGTGTGTTCTGTATGTTATTTTGGGTAAGATATATGAAGTATATTTGGCTGGTGTCTGCTGGTTATGATGTTATGACAGACATGATGGAGCTATGTTTACTATGGTATATTTTAGTTGGTGTTATTCATTAGAACAGGCAGTATGGCGAAACGTATTTTTTGGGCATGGCCGATATGCTTTTTATGGTATGTTGGTGGGAAGGTGAGTATTTTTTGTCTGGAGTTGGTCGGGAGATTAGACGTTTTGGCCAGTAGATATAAGTGTTATGGGTTGGTCTCAACTATATAGTTGCTAGTGCACTTTAGTTATGGTGGTGGTGGTGTTGGGTGGTATGGTGTTATTTAAGGTGGTATTGTTTGTAGTTGGGTAGTGTGGTTGTGGTTGCAGATATTGTGGTTGTGTGGTTTCAGATATTTCGGTTGTGGTTGTGTTGGTTGGTGTGTAGGGTGGTCTGGTTGGATGTTTGGGCTATATGCTGGCTTGAGTAGATGTTATGGTCACAATGTTACTCATAAGCTATATTGAATTTTAATTATAAATCTGCTTGCAGCGACTGCTTCTTTGTAAGCATAATGCAGATGAAACCTGAAGTGCTTATTGGCTGCAGTCTAAATGACTAATGCTTCTGAGGTTGGGCATGTCGCGTTTTCGAAGTGGTTGACAAAATGATAGGATGTGTGGGAAATAGGTGTGCTTAGGGTAGGTATCATTGTATTGTACTCAGTTAGGTTAGGTTATGTTCGGTCGGTTTGATTTTTCTTTACGGTTGTAATATGGGTTTTACTTCTCTTAACTGTGTTAGGTTAATGGGTGGTTAGGTAGAGTAATATTAGCCTAGTATACAAGAATTGCAA
This sequence comes from Clitarchus hookeri, assembly GCA_002778355.1. Lineage (NCBI taxonomy): Eukaryota > Metazoa > Arthropoda > Insecta > Phasmatodea > Phasmatidae > Clitarchus > Clitarchus hookeri. The sequence continues at coordinate 520,669 of NQII01002209.1, forward strand.
GTCATGCAACGAATGTGACTAAATTTAAACGAATATTCAACTAATTTTGAACGAATGTGACTAAATTTATAAATATCCAAGACCTACACGAGTGTGCAAGTCCCTCTACATATATGGAGCTGGCGGAGACTTGATGATTCCAGGAGGGGCTCTGGTACTCAGGTGGTTTCAATATGAAACACTTAAATTTTTTTCAATGTTTGATTATATCAAGTTAGGTTAGGTCTGGTCCTAAGTCTTACACAGCATGAAATATATTCCAAATCCTGCACGAGGTTAAATATTTTGTATGTCCTACACGTTATGACAATTTTTCTAAGTTATATAAATATGGCAGGAAGGAGCAAAGGTGACTAAAGTGGAATGCGAGAGCATGCGAATATAGGGATTGATTGATAGAGCATGAATCAAAATAATACAAGAGGGTAGATAAGAAGGCAGCGGTAACGTCAAATGTGAAAGGTCACGGTTCCCTGGATACCGACCTTGGATCCTTTTCCCGAATCGGATAAATCCTTCTACCAGCGATGCAGTCCATAAACATGTAACAATATACTTATATATTTGACCAACAAAAATTATTGCGTTTTTTTTTTACAAATTCACAGAATTCTGTAAAAGAAGCATAACATTTTTTCATTAGGTACTGTACTCGCTAATATAAATTTTCTATGAGAAAAGAAATAAGGATGAATTTGGAAGTAACTAAATTGTGAACAAATTGTAAATGACGATGCCACAATAATTAAATCGTATTTCTTTGGCTTAATGTTTGACTCGCTGACGAATTTTTTGTGTTCTAAATTCTGTGATTTCATACTCTTCCCAAATTAATAATTTTGAAGTTTAATGGCTTTCCTGGTGTAAATATTACAACTTTTGAAACTTTAAGTAATTATAAATGTGAGGAATATTAACGAAAATAAAATGTTATTAGTTTTGTTGACATTTTTTTTCTATTTATAAAACTATATTTCATCCATTTAAACATATTTTTTAAATGTTAAATTCAAATTGTTTTCTTAAAAAAATACTTAGGAGGGAAACTAAAATGTTCTAAAACATACTTTATAATCCACAAATGCTGTTTCTAATAACATAACATTTAATTTAACTCCATGTGATGAAATTAAAAGTGTTCTATATTTTTTAGTTCTGTAGTTTCGTAGGCCTTTTTACACCAAGGAAGCCTGAAGAAACTGATTTGGTGTAAAATGTCTAATTTTTACTCTATTATCTACGTGATCGTCAGTAAAGTACTCGCGAGTAAGCGAGGTGAGATAAGGGACACCGTTTCCCGATATGTTTCAGACAGAAATGACCACAATAATTTACAAGCAGAGATGCAGTTAAGGAAAATAAGTTGCAAACAATACGTAAAGAAGCAGCGTGTAAGGTACAAATCTAGGCGTTGAATCTCTTCTTATACTGTCGTTGGTGGAACATAAAGTACCCTAGCCGTCCTTTGATTTGTAAAGTTTCTTTGAAAAATAACAGAGACGACAGTGGTAATAGTTAAAATTAAAAAATTATTTTCAAAGTGTAATTGCGTTGATGTNTTTGAAAAATAACAGAGACGACAGTGGTAATAGTTAAAATTAAAAAATTATTTTCAAAGTGTAATTGCGTTGATGTTAAATGTAAATGAGGTTACAAAAATAAGTAAAAACATTGCAAACTTTTAATGCAATCAGTGACTACTNTGTTAAATGTAAATGAGGTTACAAAAATAAGTAAAAACATTGCAAACTTTTAATGCAATCAGTGACTACTAATTTTGTAAGTTTGCGTAACCATTAGCATTACAAATGATATATCCATATCTCTCTCTCTCTCTATACATATATATATTAAAAGTATATGCCGTTTGTATGTACATTCTCCACTGAAATTTACTGNCTCTCTCTCTCTCTATACATATATATATTAAAAGTATATGCCGTTTGTATGTACATTCTCCACTGAAATTTACTGATTTTCTAAGGAAACTCTACCGATTTTTGTTTCAACAGGGTTGTCCCAATGGTTCAACCACTTTTCTCCTCGATGTGTTGCCAGAATGTTGTGTTAAAACTGCGCTGTGATGGTATTTTTCGGCACTTAAATGCCTACCACACAATTTTGTTGTTGTAATTTTTGCCATCACGTAGTTGGTTATAGACCTATTAAATAATATCTGTGAGATGTGTTTTTANATTTTGTTGTTGTAATTTTTGCCATCACGTAGTTGGTTATAGACCTATTAAATAATATCTGTGAGATGTGTTTTTAATCCATTTTGTTTGGTGGTTCAAGACGTAGTTCGCCCCTCTGTGTTGGATAACTCTCCAGTTTGATAGTTGTTTTCTCCGTGTGCTCCAGTTATATTCACTCAGTAATATATTGTGTGGGTGCATGTGCAAGCCTGACCTTCCCTGCACGTGCTGGCCTAATTCTTGCTGCATGGTTCGGCTTTCNATGTGCAAGCCTGACCTTCCCTGCACGTGCTGGCCTAATTCTTGCTGCATGGTTCGGCTTTCGGTGCACATCGCCAGCCCTTTTCCTGATGGTGGCGATGTTGTCATGTTTTGTTTAAATTCTTCCATGCTGCTGTCTGGCAGTGGGTGTGTCATATCCTTGCCCATTGGATAACTATTCCGTTCTTGTAGATTCGACGATATCCTTATTTAACTAACTCAACTATCGGTTATTNCTTGCCCATTGGATAACTATTCCGTTCTTGTAGATTCGACGATATCCTTATTTAACTAACTCAACTATCGGTTATTTAAATAATAACTTTATCTGTAAAGTGTAATTTTCAAATGTTAAAATTTGTACTATCAAGCACATGTTTGCAATACTGTTTTTATAGATATTTAAATTAATTCACCCTCTAAGTAAATAATATTTTCAACTGAATGATTTAATTTACTATTCGTTCGGGACACACCATTGAACAATTCTATGCCGTGAGCAAAAATTTTTACTGTAGTATTTTAATCAAAGTAGATTTATAAGCTTAATGTGATTAAAAATAATTAATTGTCACGTTTTCTTTTCTGTTCTAAAATTTTTCAAGAAATAATTTTTAATGATTTATTGTGTGACCTCTTATGTTCTTAGTAATGTTAAGCAAATATGAATACTCTCAAAATTTACTTGTTCCAACCTGTCTTTAATTTAAAATTACATTTATTTAAGTTTGCTTGCTAATTCATTACGTATTGTTGTAGTTTCATATTTTTATTTATTGACAATTTTTTTTCCTCTGGGACTATAGTTAATAAAACAAAAATATCTTCCATGTAATTATATATATAACTATTATTTTTTCTCTTTNTTCCTCTGGGACTATAGTTAATAAAACAAAAATATCTTCCATGTAATTATATATATAACTATTATTTTTTCTCTTTTGCCTCATATACAATCACAGAAAATTATATAGCATATGTTTATAACACTTTTTGTAGTAATTTTTTTGCAGGTCTTTTGCAAATTCGTCATTTTTTNAAAATTATATAGCATATGTTTATAACACTTTTTGTAGTAATTTTTTTGCAGGTCTTTTGCAAATTCGTCATTTTTTGTGTCACTTTTTTATATTTTTTCTTGCATTTGTCTTATGTGGTTTGGGCCAAGGACTTGATGAATTTATTATTATTGAGGAAGTTGATAATTAATTTTCTTATAATATTTCGATCGTACATGAGGCACAATGCGCGCTCTCCTTCCANTTATTGAGGAAGTTGATAATTAATTTTCTTATAATATTTCGATCGTACATGAGGCACAATGCGCGCTCTCCTTCCAAGTGTAGCTTGATAACCTAATTTTTCAGAAGAATAATGCCCAGTCTCACACAGCACAGGTATATCTTTAGCCAGGAATGTACTCAGACTTCTCGCCCAACAAGAATGTTTGGGACCAGATTGGATGACCACTCAGTCGAATAACCGATATTCGTGAAAACAGGTCTTGAAACATATCTGCTCTTATGACGACGTGCTCGCCTCATGGTGCTGTGGAAATTAACTGAATTTCACAAGTCTTTTTAATCGCACTGCTCCCGAACACGACTCTTGTACTACTTACAAAACTCCGTGGCGGTTCTTCGACTGCGATGTTATGAAGGATGATAATGTGTTTGTGAAGCAAGTTACTACGGCAGAAGAGAGTTTCCTTCTTCTGAGTTTTATGTACAGGTCCGTACTACAAGGAATGACTGTACACAATGGTTCTGGTATTTAGGAGTTCTGCTTCTTCAGACTTCTACACAACAGTACAGTGACTAGTGTTAATTATCTCAGTCAAATAGATTCAAGTGACATTATATGTTGGAAGACGTTTGCTGTTAACGAGATCCAGTGGCAGGATCTTCTTCAGGAGAACCTCCAACATACATATGCCTCCATGCCCGACCGTATCGCCGCCTGTCTTCATGCTATGGTGGTCCAACACCATACTAAGTGCATCCGGCAAGTGTTGGTCCCCTGCTTGTTGTGGTAAAATAGTTTGATATTTTATATATGCATACTACCATGNTTGTTGTGGTAAAATAGTTTGATATTTTATATATGCATACTACCATGTCCTGCGCCTATAACCTTTATGAGCTGCTGTGATGGCACCATCACGATAATCACTTTTATTGCAAATGAGTGTAGCCTACATGTGTTTTCTTATACTTCAGTGATTACTTCAGTAGCATGCTTGTATGTAAGGTGAACTAAAAAAAAGGTCTAAAATGAAATTTTTTTGTGCGANCAGTGATTACTTCAGTAGCATGCTTGTATGTAAGGTGAACTAAAAAAAAGGTCTAAAATGAAATTTTTTTGTGCGAAATCTAGAGCAGTTCCTTTTTACAGATTTTTTTTGTCGAGGTTAGAAATTTGTATACCTTTCATGCAGCAGTTGGGCTTCATTTCCAATTGGTCAATGTTCAGCACACAATACTAATGAAAATATTAATTATAAATGCACTGACAAGGACTGCATTCAAAATATTACTGCAGTCACCAAGTTGTATAGTTCGTGAATTAATTGCATTATTAAATGCATGGATATAAGACAGACCACAAACCAACGGATTAACTATGGATTGAAATATTTTACAGAAAATTTATGAAAAAGGTTGATCGGAACATTAAAAGATTGATAGAAGGATAAAAATATTGACCGAAAGTTTAAAATATTGATATAATGATTGAAAAAGTAATTGAATGATTGGAAGGTCGATTGAAATGTTGATCAAATAATCGAACGATTGATCAAAAGTTTGAAAGCTTGATCGAATGACTGATTGATTGATCGAAAGATTGAGATATCNAAATAATCGAACGATTGATCAAAAGTTTGAAAGCTTGATCGAATGACTGATTGATTGATCGAAAGATTGAGATATCGATCGGGAGATTGCGAGATTGATCGAAATATTGAAAGATTTATGGAATGGTTTCGTGATTGCTGAGAAGGGCACAAAAGATGAAACTGTTTATCACCCGAGTGTGCCCTATACATTCCCAGTTTCAAAGGCCTAACCCTAATTTTTTGTGAAAAGTATCATCGACAATGTAGGCAGTTCAGCTGCTGTAAAACCACCAAAAGCGAAGTTGGGATGCTGGTCGCAAATACTCCATTAAAAACTTATTCATATTTACATCTACACTCCGTAGCTCGCTGGTCCATAAAAGTTCTTGANTCGCAAATACTCCATTAAAAACTTATTCATATTTACATCTACACTCCGTAGCTCGCTGGTCCATAAAAGTTCTTGAAATTTGAGCAGATTTTAATTTGGCAGGAGAATGTGTGTATAAATAAGAGCTCGCCCGATAAAATTATACGAAATCAGATGGCAGAGACGAGCATAAAATTCCATACCTGTCTGAAAGATCGAAACATATGGGGGAGAGATATAAAGAGAGAAAGAGTGTGATGTCACCTCTCGTATCAAGCGAATAACTGTGATGTGGTACGCCTTTGGCTACATTAATTACATGCAGAGGAGAAGATTTCATGTAAGCAACAACCAATTATGAGCGATAGAGGTGGTATTGATTTTAAATTATTAGCACAGTCTAGTGGTGATTGCGATTNAAGCAACAACCAATTATGAGCGATAGAGGTGGTATTGATTTTAAATTATTAGCACAGTCTAGTGGTGATTGCGATTTATCTGTAGTTGGTTAATGGGGGAAGTTGAAGAGGGCGGTGGTAGGGTGTGCTGTTAAAACAATGGTTCTTTGGAGTGTATAGGGTGGTTGGGTGGTTGGGGACCAGCAATGCAGCCAATGGAATGTAGTGTTAGGGTAGAGACTGTCTGACTAAATAACAAATGGAAAAACAATGGTTAGGGGTCAGTCGTCTGCTGGTTGTCATGCTGGGAGAATGAGTGATCTGCCATATTTACATGAATCGAACTCTAAACCTTCTAAGTGTTTGTATTTAAATGTTTTCCCCCCTAAATTTCCGAATATTACGAGATTTTAATAAATCTTTCATAATTAGTAATATTTTATTAAAATTTTTATTAGATTATTTACTGTTATTTGCAGTATTATTTTTTTTTTTTGGGTCCGAGTTTGCCTAAGATTAGGGTCAGGGTCACAGATATCCAAGATGATGTTCAGGAACCGCGGTGGTGTAGTGGTTAAACTGCTCGCCTCCCGCCTGGGCGAACTGGGCTCGATTCCGGATTTTCCAATGTAAGAATCGTGCCGGACGATGTCGCTTTTCGGTGGGTTGTCTCAGGGATCTCCCTTTTTCCCTACTCTTGCATTTTGGTACCGCTCCATGCTCACCTCACTTCACTGTCATCGACTCTCATGGCTTTGAAGTTAAGAGGCGTCCGAATCTCTCCACTCCATTCCAAGATGGTGGTCATGCACAGAAATGTAGTTTTTAGAGTTTTTTTTTTTAATTTCCCACGATTTTTCCACTTTAATGTCATCCCAAGGTCTTCGCGAGACAATATCACGGCCACGGAAATCCAACATTGCTGTTGGAATCCATAATGTAAAGAAATGTTGTCTACATACCTTCTGGTTGGCTGAGCTTTGCTCGGAGACATAAGACGCCTTCTTGATTTGGAGAGTTTCTATATCTCACATCGAAGAGTCACGTTACAACCTTGGTCGTTTTCAGTGAGTAATGATCTCATATTGCTAATTCTGAGAAATTTTGTTGTAATCACATTGAAGGACGTTGACTTTGCTGTATTCATTTATAAGCATGTGCTGACAATTTTTACTTTTATCTGTAATCATTTTAAACCTCCTATTCCGCTAAAACCTAATTTTATTCAGTGATATGAAGATTTTGGGCTTACAACGGGATGTTTTGACAGCCACGAGGTCAAGGAAAATGTTACCCACATCCAAGATGGCCACTATGTGACGTCACAACATGACTTTCGGTCGGCGCCTGGCTCCTATCCCACTATAGGGAACAGTGTCTTGAGAGAAATGTATTCTACTCGCCTGGCAGTGAGGAATATAAAACCATATACCTGGCGGGTCATTAGGCACTGGAATGCTTTATGGGCAGAGTGCCAAGACAGAGCTATTGTGGTCTTCAGAGAGTGTGAGATGAGGTACAATACCAAGTAGACGGACATGTTATACAAGTTATACTGTATATTCCAGTGTTCTACTGCAGCATATAACAGCTTTACGGAAATGATTATTTTGTTTTTATTATGTATGAAACAATAAGAATAATATATATCACAAACAAAAAATATATAACAATACAAGGTTTTGGACTTAAAGGGCTTGGTGTTTTATTTTATAATGATGACATGCCATATGTTTGTATGGTTTGTGTATCCGTTCTGTACTGGGGATTACAGTTTTAGTTGATTATAATTTTACTTCTTGTATAGACGTGTTGCTATTCAAAAAAATTCACCTACTCTACTACAATTGAGAAGTAATTTCATCCAAAAATCGTACATATAAAATTTAAGTTTGCTCTATAAGATAAGAAGACAAGGCAATAATTTTTTGTGTGAATTCAGGAAATACACATTTTTGATAAAAAAAATACCTATCACATTATAAAATTATAAGAAGTTTACCTTTACCTTCTGTAAGTTTACGCCAATAGTTGGGGAAAAATATCAACATTTTCACATTGAGCCACACAGAAGCGTTGGCATTGTTATTCATTCATTTTTTCACATACGTGTATTCCTTCCTCTTTTCTAGTGAAAAAACCAACAACATAAAATTTAAATAATTTATAACAAAAAAACGTTTGCAAATAAGCATTAATTTAAACCGGAAACTGGAAATGTAAGACAAATTATTATCATGACTTTTCGGAAACATAATTTGACTGAGGAGCATATTGTTTCCCGATATNAAATTATTATCATGACTTTTCGGAAACATAATTTGACTGAGGAGCATATTGTTTCCCGATATACAGTACAGTCACCCCTCGTTCACGTTTCCTACAAATATCAGGACCTCGCAACTTTGGTAGCGCACCAGTGGTTATCACGCTAGTACGTACTTAAGGTGAGTAAGTTAGACAAGTAAGGAAGACAGGTTAGTCTGAGTAAAGGCTTTATTCCTTGTCAAGGTGTGGGCGAGGCTAGGCGGGGAACTGCTCCAGGTACTGCTGCATTGCGGTATGGCCATAGTACTTGGCCCAGTAGAGGGCATTGCAGCCGCTCACGTCTGTAGCCGTGGTGTCAGCGCCGGCCTGCACCAGTAGCTTCATCATCTCGAAGTGACCACTGTACGCCGCCCCCATGAGCGGTGTCTTGTCGTAGATCTCCCTCACATTCACGTTGGCCCCGCGCGACACCAGCATCTTCGCGAGCTGGTAGTGTCCGCCGTACGTCGCACCATGCAGCAGCGTGTAGTTGACTTTGTCAGGCAAGTCGACAGGCATGCCGGCGCACAGTAGCAGCGTGATCAGCTGCGTGTTGCCATTGAAGCTCATATACCAGTGCGGGTTCCCTGAGTACTGGTACAAGTTCTTCAGCTCACCATACGCCCCGCTGCTGTGGTCCATCTCAGCATCCAGGCCGCTCCTCAACGTTGGCCAGTCTCTGGAGCCGCTGTACTGTAACACCTGCGAACACACGCCAGTTGTGATGCGGCTGTCACGACAGTCGCCATGGCAGACCGGGCTCGATTCCCGGGGGAAAAGAGGCGGGGATTTCCCCTGGGAACTAGGTCACTCTCATAGCACATCATTCCGTCGCAANTCGATTCCCGGGGGAAAAGAGGCGGGGATTTCCCCTGGGAACTAGGTCACTCTCATAGCACATCATTCCGTCGCAACTCTATTCTCACTTCATCTCGTTCTCATCGACACTTAAGATATCAGCAGTTCAGATGGACAGATTATACAGATGGTATGAGTTGCATCCAAACCACGAACAGCAACATTCATCCCTTCACACGCCTACACTATCTCATCAGAAATATCCGGACATCCGAGACATTTTCATTTGACAGCGGATGGACAGTGATACTGGTGCGTCGCCGCTATAAAGGGAGGCAGATAGCTCGATGTTGGTCAGTACCACGCGATAGCAGCAGAATAAGTGGAACAAGGGAGCTCAGTGACTTTAAGAGTGGTNAGCTCGATGTTGGTCAGTACCACGCGATAGCAGCAGAATAAGTGGAACAAGGGAGCTCAGTGACTTTAAGAGTGGTGCAGTTATTGGGTGCCTCATCAGTAAGCAATATTGTCACCCGAAGGGGGAGAGCGTGGGGATGGATGGCATCGAAAAATTCTGGAGATCAACCGTTATTTCTACAGCTATCGAAAAAATATTAAAAACATAATAATTATTCAACAAATTGTTACGTGCAGGGGTAATTAACTACCTGTAGATTGGTTAATAGCTCAATTTAATACACCTGTAAGATTATTAACAATAACAATCCAGTTTTTTTTCAATTCGGAAAACGTATCTGTAATACATTATTATTGACATACAAGTATCAAAATTATCAAAAGAGGGAAGACAGTCACGGCCGAGGATTCAACATAATTAGACTCAAAATAATACAAATAATCGACAAGCTGCCTTGCAGTACCTAAAAAGGTTTAAAAGTAAATACTGGATCCATACAAGATATATTCGTTTATACTAGCCTACAGTTAAAAACTCGGAGTCGGAGCATAATTAAGTTAGTTGCGGTACATGAACGAGCAAGTGACACAACTGAGCTCGGTAGAACACTAGTTTTGACTACTGGTTGNTTAAGTTAGTTGCGGTACATGAACGAGCAAGTGACACAACTGAGCTCGGTAGAACACTAGTTTTGACTACTGGTTGTGCTGGCCCCAGAACGTCTACCAATTAACTCCACCTAAATAATAGAAAAGAAAAAGCTATCACCGCCTGTCCCCGTGGTATGTAACTCATCTTAATATAACATAATCTAAGCCATAGAATCAGAACATTCGCTAAACTAACCCACACGAACAAACCTCAGAAACCTTTCTTTACCTAACCTTCCGGTATTTGAAACGAAACTTATTTTACCTTATGTAACATGCCACAACTTAATACATCTTAACTAATGCTAACATAACCTAAACCAATGAAATAATATCATTGCTTAAAAAAACTATATATAAAATTTTATGGTGTAACTTATTTTCACTACCATGTCATATTCCAACGTGATGAGTTTGCCCAAAACACATTACTATCTCCCAAGGTAATGATGAAACTTATTTCGTCATATTAAATATAATTTATGAAAAATTGGGAATGTACGACATCATAAAAATGTAAGTAAAATTAATGTTANTTTCGTCATATTAAATATAATTTATGAAAAATTGGGAATGCACGACATCATAAAAATGTAAGTAAAATTAATGTTACATTAACTGGAATTTATGACATTTTATCCAAGTTAAAATTAGGTTCCTTGTCATTTGAGATGCTGTATGGTAATTCAGTGAACCGTTTATCTACCTAGAATTATTATGCATTGTTTTCGACGAAAATATATGCAGCTAACCTNATGGTAATTCAGTGAACCGTTTATCTACCTAGAATTATTATGCATTGTTTTCGACGAAAATATATGCAGCTAACCTCACATTATATCTCTGTGTTACAAAGTTATACAAATTGCTATAACTCAACGCAGCTCTGTGTAATTTTGTCGTCAACAATAGGTTTGAATATTTTGCATATCCTTACAAGTGGAATTAATCGTGTTATAANCTCTGTGTAATTTTGTCGTCAACAATAGGTTTGAATATTTTGCATATCCTTACAAGTGGAATTAATCGTGTTATAATAATCGCAATCAACGAAACCAAATGTCTTATTTTCTGCGGCGGTGGTGTGTTAAATGAATTGAAATTATCTTCATAAGTCCTCATTACTACTGCGTTAACAATATACACTATTATAAAATGGTTTTTTATANTGAATTGAAATTATCTTCATAAGTCCTCATTACTACTGCGTTAACAATATACACTATTATAAAATGGTTTTTTATATAGTATTTGATTATAAACCTATAAATTTATAATCGGATGTCAGTACTTATTATTTTTTTCTCTTAGAATTTTCCAANTAGTATTTGATTATAAACCTATAAATTTATAATCGGATGTCAGTACTTATTATTTTTTTCTCTTAGAATTTTCCAATGTCCATTCAAAGAATAAAAAATTTCCCGCAATTTTTTAAATTTTCTTTGTAAGATTTTAATGTGAATGCATTTTAAGGCAGAAAAATTACAGTCTAATTATTTGTGTTAACATTTGTAAATTTGTAAAATACATAAACTTGTTAGCTATAAAATTTTGGTTGGTACTCGGGAGCTCTCTTTTTGCCCAGATATAAGAAAGAGCACAACATTTCTAATGAAAAATAATTGTTAGCATAATTAATGTTTCAAAAAAATTGGTATGAACTTTGCTTGTTACTATTAGAACTGTAGCTTTATAATAAGAGATCAATGATTCTAAATCGGCTTTGCGCTAAATGACGAAATGTGTAATCCTACATCAGTGAGCATCACCTTCGTTGGTTAAATATAAGGTAGGCTGTAGTAATTACTATTTATGACAATAACATATATCGCTGCCTCAGTACCATTATGCGACTCCATAAAGCTATGGACCATAGACTATGTAATTTAACACGCAGCATTACCAGGTTTTTAATCTTCTGCGGAGGTTGTTCCGCACACCCAGGCAAATCCTTCTTCTTACTCTCCAGCTAAAAGCACACACAGTGAAACATGTAAAATACACCACGCAATTTGCACTTTTATGTTTAAATTATGTTCTAGGTTCAGAGTCTAATCTAAATATGGGAAACCCATCAGTTATGTATCAATTTGAGAATTAAAAATCTCAATATTGCGCTCTGTAGAAAATAAATTTTTGTTTATTTCTAGTTACTCAATTCTGAAAATATTCAGTATAATAAAAAACCAGGAAAAATGTTGTATTGGCGTCTAACTTCTTCAATTTAGGGTACGAAAAATGTCTCAAATATTAGTGATTAGTTATTTATAATANGTTGTATTGGCGTCTAACTTCTTCAATTTAGGGTACGAAAAATGTCTCAAATATTAGTGATTAGTTATTTATAATAAAGTATATATATTACACAATACATTACGAAAGTAAAGTTAGTCTGAATTGCTTTGTTATTATTCCTATAAATTTTCATGGCGTTTTACTACCACTATGATTTTCAATATTTAGTATACGTATGTAGCAACTTAAAACCTGCATTACTAAACAAATGCTACGAATAAAATTGTTATTGGTGCTAACATGTCTTTACACTCGTAAAATATTTCCAGCTTTCTTAAAAAGTTTAAAATATCTTAAAGTGACCAAAGTTATTTACTATATTAAAATATTGCGTTAAGGTTCCATGAAAACCCAAAATGAAAATGAAAATAAGTGGGTCACTAAACTTCAAACTTAGAACTTAGAGATTAGTGAACATTAAAATTTTAATCTATACATTTGGTCGAATTTAACAGTATTACCCACATATATTATTTGGATACAACTTAAATTATTTTTATTATCATCGTGGGAAAATATAAATAAATTTATCAAGAAAATATTAATGTGTTTCGTACATACATTAATATTTTATAACAATTTAAAAAATTATAAATTTAGATTTAATGCTNGAAAATATTAATGTGTTTCGTACATACATTAATATTTTATAACAATTTAAAAAATTATAAATTTAGATTTAATGCTCTAATTATGTGCGCACAAAGTGCCACACTTCAGAACTTTGAGGGAAAGTTTACCAAAATTTTAGCCAAGTCAAAAAACATCTACTTTAAAATTTTTCTCCAAGCAAATGTTCATGTCAAAATATTTATAATAGGCCTACGTAAACAAATGTGGCACAAGATATTTCCATTATTTCGCATTATAACTGAATAATGGTTTATGTTATATTAAAAAACATTATTTTCACAAAATCTAGAAAAATTATTGTTAGTTGAAGTACCGAAATATGTGATACTACTGCGGAACCAGGGATAAATAAAAGTAGGTTTTGAAAACATGCAGTAGCAGGGCTTATTATACGGGAACCTCACCCAACTCCTAGCTTTCCAGTTCAGAGTTGAGTGTAGCTAAGATGCATAACGCAATGTTCACGCAAATGGAGCATTAAAGAATACAGAGGAGAAACAGTTGATTATTCCAAGAAACGCAAGCGCACACACCAGCATAATGGCGTCACAGTTCAGTAACATTTCCGAACGCTTTCCACCAATCAGCGCCTGTAACTTACTTCTCAGTCAGCAGCCTAGCCTATAGGTGACCTATCGCAGCATGCAGTAACCAATAACAGGTTTCCAGAGCCTCGTGCAGGCAATCAGCGAGAGGCTACGCCCACACAAAAGCAAACGCCACATAGTTTAGCCTCTGTGTACTTCTCTACTCTGTGGCACAGACACACGCCTGTTACTGCCACGACCGCACCTTGCCTCTAGCCCGTCAGTCAAGATGAGGATTGATAATAATTTTGACAAAATTTAGAAAATGTNCCACGACCGCACCTTGCCTCTAGCCCGTCAGTCAAGATGAGGATTGATAATAATTTTGACAAAATTTAGAAAATGTATAAATCATGAAACCAAAATTTAACACTGGCGTCAAGTGTAAATCAATAATATGAAAACTATCGCTTTTTAAGAGCTTTTCAGAATACCAGAGGCGCTTAACCTTGTAGTTCAGGTACATACAAAATAAATATAATAATTATAATATTTCAATGGTTTAAAATTACATGAAAACATTAAAAAGTGCAGCTAATTATCTTTGTANTAATATTTCAATGGTTTAAAATTACATGAAAACATTAAAAAGTGCAGCTAATTATCTTTGTATCGCTAAGTTGACCATGAAAATATTGTTACCTTCAGCTATCCCGAATTTTTTCAGTCAGTAAGGTATACCGTATTTNTCGCTAAGTTGACCATGAAAATATTGTTACCTTCAGCTATCCCGAATTTTTTCAGTCAGTAAGGTATACCGTATTTTGCGTGTGCCGGATATAAAAATTAATTAAGAATAACTTTAGAAGCAACTGCAATATACATATTTTATCATAATATTATAAATTATGGATATATATTTTTATGAGGAAAAATAATAAACTATAAATAACCAGTATCCGTTATCCACATGTGCAAATGTGCAAATTAATTNTATTTTTATGAGGAAAAATAATAAACTATAAATAACCAGTATCCGTTATCCACATGTGCAAATGTGCAAATTAATTCCAACTATAGACTATTCAGGGTAAAGTGAGCACCGTTTGAAGCCGTCTCATTTGGAAAAACTGTCAGTAAATTTATTTTATTGCAGCCATATACGTTAACTTTCGAAACCGGTGAAATGTATTCACTGTGGTCATTACTTATATGGCAATATTTATTTAAATAATGGCGGAAGTATAGAAAATGATTCAAGAAAAAATTAAATATGGCCTTAAAAGTGAACACTTTACCANATTTAAATAATGGCGGAAGTATAGAAAATGATTCAAGAAAAAATTAAATATGGCCTTAAAAGTGAACACTTTACCATAGACAGCCTAACCATATTAGTATACTGCACAAACGCAGTATTTACGTGTTTTAATTGTAATACGCCCCATAAATACGTAACAAATGAAGTACTGTATAACACTATAATTTTTGAATAATGGGGAAGTTACGAATCCGAAAGTATTTTTTTCATAACTGCAAAGTTACGTTAAGATGTTTAGGTTACATACAACNATTTAAATAATGGCGGAAGTATAGAAAATGATTCAAGAAAAAATTAAATATGGCCTTAAAAGTGAACACTTTACCGTAGACAGCCTAACCATATTAGTATACTGCACAAACGCAGTATTTACGTGTTTTAATTGTAATACGCCCCATAAATACGTAACAAATGAAGTACTGTATAACACTATAATTTTTGAATAATGGGGAAGTTACGAATCCGAAAGTATTTTTTTCATAACTGCAAAGTTACGTTAAGATGTTTAGGTTACATACAACTAGGTATGAGTGTAGGCACCTTCGCTGGCAACAAAGTATACTTACTGTGTTGTTGAGTTGTTGGACCAACTGCTCCAGCTTCTCTGCGTACTGGCGTGACTCATCAAGATTCCTGCCCAGGTCCTGCACCTGCGGCACACGCATACAGTATATACGTAGTTAACATGTCAGACTCTTACTACGCCAGCATGACGCCAAGCTTGTCAGCATCTCACCAGTGTACGTGTTGTGCTGATAAGTGACATATGACTACACCAGCTGTAGTATAGAGTAGCAGTATATACGTAGTTAACATGTCACACTCTTACTACGCCAGCATGACGCCAAGCTTGTCAGCATCTCACCAGTATACGTGTTGTGCTGATAAGTGACATTTGACTACACCAGCTGTAGTATAAAGAAGCAGTATATACGTAGTTAACATGTCACACTCTTACAACGCCAGCATGACGCCAAGCTTGTCAGAATCACACCAGTGTACGTGTTGTGCTGATAAGTGACATACGTCTACACCAGCTGTAGTATAAAGAAGCAGTATATACGTAGTTAACATGTCACACTCTTACTACGCCAGCATGACGCCAAGCTTGTCAGCATCTCACCAGTATACGTGTTGTGCTGATAAGTGACATTTGACTACACCAGCTGTATTATAAAGAAGCAGTATATACGTAGTTAACATGTCACACTCTTACAACGCCAGCATGACGCCAAGCTTGTCAGCATCTCACCAGTGTACGTGTTGTGCTGATAAGTGACATTTGACTACACCAGCTGTATTATAAAGAAGCAGTATATACGTAGTTAACATGTCACACTCTTACAACGCCAGCATGACGCCAAGCTTGTCAGAATCACAACAGTGTACGTGTTATGCTGATAAGTGACATACGACTACACCAGCTGTAGTATAAAGAAGCTCATATATGCATCAATTGTACAGTGTGAGAATGATGCGGTCGTACTGGCCAAGCTTATCAGCATCTCACCAGTGTACGTGTTGTGCTGATAAGTGACATTTGACTACACCAGCTGTAGTATAGAGTAGCAGTATATACGTAGTTAACATGTCACACTCTTACTACGCCAGCATGACGCCAAGCTTGTCAGCATCTCACCAGTGTACGTGTTGTGCTGATAAGTGACATTTGACTACACCAGCTGTAGTATAGAGTAGCAGTATATACGTAGTTAACATGTCACACTCTTACTACGCCAGCATGACGCCAAGCTTGTCAGCATCTCACCAGTGTACGTGTTGTGCTGATAAGTGACATTTGACTACACCAGCTGTAGTATAGAGTAGCAGTATATACGTAGTTAACATGTCACACTCTTACTACGCCAGCATGACGCCAAGCTTGTCAGCATCTCACCAGTGTACGTGTTGTGCTGATAAGTGACATTTGACTACACCAGCTGTAGTATAGAGTAGCAGTATATACGTAGTTAACATGTCACACTCTTACTACGCCAGCATGACGCCAAGCTTGTCAGCATCTCACCAGTGTACGTGTTGTGCTGATAAGTGACATTTGACTACACCAGCTGTAGTATAGAGTAGCAGTATATACGTAGTTAACATGTCACACTCTTACTACGCCAGCATGACGCCAAGCTTGTCAGCATCTCACCAGTGTACGTGTTGTGCTGATAAGTGACATTTGACTACACCAGCTGTAGTATAGAGTAGCAGTATATACGTAGTTAACATGTCACACTCTTACTACGCCAGCATGACGCCAAGCTTGTCAGCATCTCACCAGTGTACGTGTTGTGCTGATAAGTGACATTTGACTACACCAGCTGTAGTATAGAGTAGCAGTATATACGTAGTTAACATGTCACACTCTTACTACGCCAGCATGACGCCAAGCTTGTCAGCATCTCACCAGTGTACGTGTTGTGCTGATAAGTGACATTTGACTACACCAGCTGTAGTATAGAGTAGCAGTATATACGTAGTTAACATGTCACACTCTTACTACGCCAGCATGACGCCAAGCTTGTCAGCATCTCACCAGTGTACGTGTTGTGCTGATAAGTGACATTTGACTACACCAGCTGTAGTATAGAGTAGCAGTATATACGTAGTTAACATGTCACACTCTTACTACGCCAGCATGACGCCAAGCTTGTCAGCATCTCACCAGTGTACGTGTTGTGCTGATAAGTGACATTTGACTACACCAGCTGTAGTATAGAGTAGCAGTATATACGTAGTTAACATGTCACACTCTTACTACGCCAGCATGACGCCAAGCTTGTCAGCATCTCACCAGTGTACGTGTTGTGCTGATAAGTGACATTTGACTACACCAGCTGTAGTATAGAGTAGCAGTATATACGTAGTTAACATGTCACACTCTTACTACGCCAGCATGACGCCAAGCTTGTCAGCATCTCACCAGTGTACGTGTTGTGCTGATAAGTGACATTTGACTACACCAGCTGTAGTATAGAGTAGCAGTATATACGTAGTTAACATGTCACACTCTTACTACGCCAGCATGACGCCAAGCTTGTCAGCATCTCACCAGTGTACGTGTTGTGCTGATAAGTGACATTTGACTACACCAGCTGTAGTATAGAGTAGCAGTATATACGTAGTTAACATGTCACACTCTTACTACACCAGCATGACACCAAGCTGGTCAGCATCTCACCAGTGTACGTGTTGTGCTGATAAGTGACATTTGACTACACCAGCTGTAGTAGAGAAGCAGCATACTGAGAGTTATACTGCATCTGTTACTCTCACTGCCACTATAATCGCTTCATTTTTATGTTAATTTTAACTTATTCTTCTTTAGCACTCAATATATTATATTAATCAAAGAAAACAAGGTCATGAAATCTGATGGTTGCCAAGATATNTATTCTTCTTTAGCACTCAATATATTATATTAATCAAAGAAAACAAGGTCATGAAATCTGATGGTTGCCAAGATATCTGTCCCTCCCAATAAACACAGAATTAAAAATATACTCCAACATATTTAGACAAACATCAGGAATTAAGAATATTATAGTGTTCTCTTTTCCACAAAGCAACTGTTTTGGTAATTATTGGTAAGTTCTAAGAACAGTGATGTTACTAGATATATATTTTTGAAGAACGTTTGTTAAAGTTGTCTAAGAACCGGGTGACACTGTCACATACATAGGACGTACATCAACTTAACATTAGGCTACGCAGCTAATTTAATTTTCTTATTGCACTACAGTAGTATGATTATGATGAGGCTGGGGCAACAGCGTCTGGTATATGAGATGGGAGCCGGCCGACTACATCATGAATATCCCTTTTTCCCCGTTTCTCTCTCAAAAATTTAGATATCTTCCTTTAAATCGGCAATTTTTTACATTAAATTTTCCTTCTTCCTTAAAATTTATCGTTTATAATTCAAGAATCACTGAGCCCCTTATTTGTAAAGAACGAGCCTATTTTGCAAGAAACAAGCATTTGGAAGCAGATAGGGTTCTCGATTTTACCAATTACCTTGAGACCTATGACATTGACCCTGTGCCCATAACCTTGATAAACTTTGAAACTGAAAGAATTCGAATAATCTAAAAAAAAAATTCTTAACACTTTAACAAATTTCGAAAAAATTAAAACCACTTAAATTAAATTAAAAACATATCTTAAGAAGTAATTTAAAGATAATTATGTAGACATGCCAGGGTTGGACACGACCGGCCCTCGACAGGTTGGTTCTTGTCCACCTCGTCTGCCATATTTGATGTCAGTGACCTTGACATTGACCCCAGTAACATTTAACTTGAAAACCCAAAAACCTCCAAAAAATTCAAAATAGTTGAAAAAATTCGAAAAGATTATTAACTGAAGTATAAACTACACTGATATAACCTGACTGCCACCTTATATCCAAGTGACCTTGACCCAATACCTTGACCATGAATGACTCTATACAAAATAATTAGCAAAATTGTTTTAAAAATTACACAAAAAATTATAAAAATTGCCAAGAATTATTTTTAAAATACAAAAATTATAATTTAAAATTTATTAAAAAATTTATTAAAAAAGAAATTTTTTTTAATGTTTTGGTTTAGAAGGGAGGAGGTACTGGAAAATACCAGTCTCCATAATATGATGTCATCCAACTAACATATTGAATATAAGTAACCTTGAACTTGACCTTTGACCTTGATATGTAACCCTGTATGAACTTAAACCCAAAAATAACACAATACCCCAAAAAATAAAAAATAAAATATTTCATACATTATAAATAATTATAAAAAAAGATTTTAAATGATTTTTTTTTAAACATTACCTCTCCGAAGGTTCCCTGAGCACCACATCCAGTAGGCGACTGACCCTCACCAATATTACTCATTAGTTAATTAGTTGGTTCACTTCCACTCCCTCTACCTATGTTTCTTATTGATTGATTACTTGTGCTCACTTCACTCACCCTCCCCTTCTCCAAAAAGTGTTTTTAATTCTCTNTTATTGATATAATATTACATGCCGTCTGTCCAAGAAAATTTGCTGAGATGAAAATAACAGCTGTACGTAAGTCGCGCAGCTAATGCGCTTGCAAACAAACAGTGAACCTAACTAAATGCAGGAGCACGCGAAAACTTGACAGAGCGTACAAGGAGAAAAACACTGCTTGCAAGAATACAATAACAGTGTAACATTTAATTTTTTTATTTTTACTATAATCTGGGAAAACAAAAATTTTTTTAATAGTAATAAACTAAAATTTTAACATATTTTATCCCGTGTACAGAATGTATCTAAATTAGACCATCAAACTTCGGCTGCAAGTCAGTCAAGAAAAAAATAAGGTGAAAAAAATATACAAAACACACAGCCTTAAGAGAATCCTAAGAACGGTACTTATCTGTGAAGGTTGACAAGAAACACGAGTGTATTAATTAGACTAGTGGATCACTGAGTGTTTGGTTAATGTGTAAAGATAATTGTGAAATGTGAAATCCCTAGTATGCTGCAGCTTCATGGAGATATTGTCGAAATGAAGATAGCAACCATGATTATTTCCGCGTTATAATTTAATGTCAGCGACAGAAATGTGTTGTAGTGTGTACAGATCTTTGTTCCGTAATAACTTATCGAGACACTTAATTTCATTTTATATTTGTAATTAACTAGTGTTCAACGTTCAACTTCAAATATGTGAACCGTCCTTAAGATTCACTTTAGACCTTTAGTTGGGTATATTATTTCTCCTTAAATTTTTGTGAGTATACCTCAGCCGAATATTTTCAGCGGCAGTTAGATGCTTCCTGTATATTTCTGCCATAGCCATACGTACAGGTTTTGCAAAAAAATTTAGGAGGGGGAATAAGAAATGCCAACACCCCAAAACACTTTTCCAGGCTTAACTTTGCTTCAGAAATTTTATATAAAATTTGTATTTTGATACTGAAGCGCAAAGTTATATAAAAATTTATTCACACTTATTATGTTTGAATATATATAATAGAGGTAAATTGATATAATTTTTAAATGTTGGTGAGTAAAACAAAAACATTGTAGATTTTAATATTCACTACAAAGTTCCCCCGGCCAAGTAATGACTCTTACAAACACAGCTGTAGCCCTTAATGACAAGCCTGCTTGACTTTTATAACTTTTCTGTCATTCAGAGAATCTAAGTAATTATGAATGAATATTAACCCTGTATCTCTTATTTAATTACTATTTTGCATTTGTGTGAATTATTTGTTTACCTTCTTTTAAAAAGATTTATTTTCTAATTATTCCACAGGCTATTCCAACTCGAATTCTGCAAAACTATTGTAAAACACTGAAGCACATAACTTTCAATATATAAAATGTTCTGGTNCTATTCCAACTCGAATTCTGCAAAACTATTGTAAAACACTGAAGCACATAACTTTCAATATATAAAATGTTCTGGTAAAGTTCCTAATTAAAATGGAAGTTTTTAACCTATACACAGTACGGAAATAATACCAGACATCAAGTTGCAATTATAGGAAGTTTAGATCATATACTATGTTGGGATCTTACCTACGTATTTCACTCTTTCCTGAGCAAATGTNTGCAATTATAGGAAGTTTAGATCATATACTATGTTGGGATCTTACCTACGTATTTCACTCTTTCCTGAGCAAATGTAGGAACTCTACAATGAAAATATAAGTGAAACATTACTGTTCCTGCTTTCTCACTAAACGGATACACTGGTATGGTAAATTATTCAATAATAATTCATTGTGTTTTCATAAGCACTTGTGCTTCAATGTTGGCTACTTGTCTTAGTACTGAGGCTATAATTGTCCTTCCGAGTTGTCTGTCAGGAAAAGCACAGCAACTTATTTATCTACATAATTTCTTCGGGCAGGGAAAACCTCGTGACGCGCATTAAAATAAACTCCTCTAATTTCTGCACATGCAGGCGAAATATTGTTTACATTACATGTACATTTTTGCATCATGTACATTTTTCTTCATTAGGTTTTAAAAAACGAATCTTCGAGCATATCTAAGCACGTTTTCATATAAAGAGAATTTGTTAGCACCACTTACACTTGCCTTGCATCTGAAGAGCTCACGAAAAAATTATTTAAACTGAAGTCATTTCAAAATATTGACTTTATCTCAAGACCCACACAACCAACCAGAATGAAAACACCTTAATTCAGTGAATGACGTTTCACAATACATGCACAGAAATGAAAGCAATCATAAAGAAAATGTTTTAAACCAAAATAATAAAGTACAACACAATCTAACAGNTACATGCACAGAAATGAAAGCAATCATAAAGAAAATGTTTTAAACCAAAATAATAAAGTACAACACAATCTAACATCATAGATACGTTATGTTTAAGAATATTTCTAAATATTATAACAGTAATTAAACTTTCAAAACTCTATTTGTTAATACAGGTAAGCATCCTACATTAAGGTACCGTTTTTCCCAAGTAACCAGATTATTATGGTGCTAATAATGACACTAGGTATATAAGCCTCTAACAGGAACTTTAAAATTGTTATTCCTGTTTAAAAGAGGTTATAAATACTGGTCAAAAGNCTCTAACAGGAACTTTAAAATTGTTATTCCTGTTTAAAAGAGGTTATAAATACTGGTCAAAAGAAACTTCAATTTAACATATAAATATAAAATTGTTATTAATATTTTGATAAAATTAATTATTTAAGCACAAAAAAAATTAACATTGTAATGATAGGAAATTTTGCTTAAAATCAAGTCNTTTTGATAAAATTAATTATTTAAGCACAAAAAAAATTAACATTGTAATGATAGGAAATTTTGCTTAAAATCAAGTCTAAAGTATATTTTTAAAATACGTTTATAAACATTGTGTTGTTTCCTTACCGTATGGTTTTTATTGTGAAGCTGGTTTTTCAGATCTTCGATTTCTTGGGTAAGTGCCTCCACCTTTAAAGAACAATTAGATGTAATGTTATAATAACATTTAAAAGTAAAACTAAAAATATACGATTGAAAGAGGGCACTATTATGCTTTTAGCGTACCTTTCTGGAAATGTTGGGCAACTCTGTAATTACATACTAAACAAACAACTATCAAATTACATTTTTAATATTGTTGTGTATTACAAGTCGCTGATATAGACGCATGCAAATACCTTCAGAATATGAACTAATTGGAAGCACTGTAACTAACATTAATTATGTACACAGTTTATCATATTACTTAAAAAATACATTTCGTATAACATTAAATATTTTTATAACTTGCTTTCTGTATAGCCTCTGAACACATGCAAAGAAAAACAAAACAATAACGGTGACTGCTGTATGTATGCTAATACGTTCAGCAGGTAAGCAACTTCGTGTAATTGCCAACTATAGACCCTCTGTGTACTATATTTGTTATTGGGTCAGCGCTAGTGNGCAGGTAAGCAACTTCGTGTAATTGCCAACTATAGACCCTCTGTGTACTATATTTGTTATTGGGTCAGCGCTAGTAAGTACGTAGTGACGTCAAAGTTAGCGCCTAGTATGGTCTTATTATTACTTGCAGAGAATTTCGGACGTAGCCTGCATTCTNGTGTTCGTAGTGACGTCAAAGTTAGCGCCTAGTATGGTCTTATTATTACTTGCAGAGAATTTCGGACGTAGCCTGTATTCTCGCGACATCACTCGCGCCCTGGTATGCGGCTTCTTACCGGAGTCAAATTTGTTGTGATGTCTTTATTTGAAAACTTTTTGCGGGAGTGAGATATAAACTATATGTTGCACCGAATTTAAACGTAAATTTTGGCAACAGAAATACACTGCTAGTCAAAGAACTAACGCTCACATGACGTACCAGAATGATATTTAGAGAAGTTATGATTACTAATAATATAACACATTATCACAAAAAAATTGCCTCAAAACAATTCCATATAGATCGATAGTACGTCGCACTGCGATACATGCTGCAACATGGTTTAGTNAAAAAATTGCCTCAAAACAATTCCATATAGATCGATAGTACGTCGCACTGCGATACATGCTGCAACATGGTTTAGTATGGAGCCTAGCAGACGCCGGCCCTTGTCCTGGGCCAGGCGGATCTGCTATCTTTGGACGGTGTGTTCCAAACCCCAGCTACTGAGGCATGGCGGCAGTTGGCGTTTCAACTGGGCCCACACATGATTAGAANGACGGTGTGTTCCAAACCCCAGCTACTGAGGCATGGCGGCAGTTGGCGTTTCAACTGGGCCCACACATGATTAGAATTTTTGGATTCTGATACATGTTCATTGATACATAATGTGTGTAAGATTGTAAGTTCATGACAGACGTCTCGACATGTGTATAATTCAGCAGGCAAATTAAAGTGGCGCATGAATGAGTGTTGCACAGTGGCTACATGTGTTCTCTGTGGACACACCGTTAGTAGCATGGCCCAGCTGAAAACACACCTGATGTTTCGTATGGTTGCCGTGATGAGAAGGAAATTGAAACTTAATATGGGCATCAAAGAGGACTTCAGTAAATTGGCACCGCATCATGCCAATAGACCAAGAGTTATCTTTATTCCGCAGCAATTTCCACGTAAGACGACGCGGTCGGGTGTAATGAGACGGATATGTTACACAACCACCTTGCGCCTCTTACTGCCAAGTAGTGATTCTTAAAGACAAGAAGCCCCTCCCTTCACAGGGACAGAAAACACTGTAATGTTTGGGGAGTTAAGAGTCATATAACAATATTAGACAAATATTTACATTTATGAATTCAGAGATCTGGTTCTGGCTAATAAAATGCATTAAAACGTAATACTAAACCATTTCAAACAATGCCATCAAGAAGTCTTAAAACGTCAAATTTGTGACCAACATATTGATTTTCGCGATACGAACACCTTAAGTCTATTGTTGCTGATGTATTCATTTTCTGTATTCAGCAAATCGTCATTAATATATCATACCCATGAAGTAAATAAAAAAAAATTACTTTATTCAAATAATGCTAATATATTAAGTCAGCTGCTTGCTTCAGTATATTGTGAAACTGAGCATTCTGGTAGGGAGAGCCAAATATTTAGAAAATGGAATGGCGTTTTATATTCTTGTTGTCTTACTTGTACCGATAGAAGAGAATTACATTCTTATCTAGTTACGCAGACTGGATTCAAATGAACTCAAGAATCGACTGTTTATAAGCGCCGATTACTGGAACCACTATGTATAATGTTCGTAATTCTCAAGTGCAATGTACATAGTATACATTGAATTAGACATTATAAAGCTGATTTCTCGTTTGTCGCATTGATCGTGGACTTGTTATAGAGGGTAGGCAAGTTTTTTGCCAATGTCTCCCACAAATATGTTACCGGGACTCGATGTGTCAACGCCTGTTGTTTGATTTTAGAACTTGGCCAACACACACTTGCGACACACCACGTCACTTATCCACACAGGACACACATAGCTGCAGGTACTTTGGCTTGGTCCAGGAGGAAATTTGGAAAAAACTGGATGTGTTAGATGGGGTCGAGAGAGCTGGTAAATATTTGATACGGAATTTATAATCACAATTCTGAAGACGAAAACAAGTCCAGAACGTTTATAATATATTAAATATATAAAATAGAGCCAATGTTTATATTTGTACGTTTCGAAATATAAACATTTCATTAAATAGGCACGTAATATTTTGGAATAATTTTCCTAACCTATGACTGTACTGATATAGTAGGTAAGAGCTAAAGTACTTAGAATTTATTTAAATTATTCGGTTTGCAAGTAAAGTATATTCCATTGCATGTGAAATAAACGATTTCATTAACGGTTATTTTCAATTCACTTAATGCAAACGTAAATAACTTTATTAGGAAAGGTAGTTTTCAAGTATGAAGAAAAATGCAGTTAAAGAATATCAACAAATCGAGTATAAAAAATATAAAAAATCTGAAATTTCTTTGATTGTTCAAAAGGAAAGACTTATACGATTCAGAATTATGTTTATGCAACATAGAAAGCGCNGATTCAGAATTATGTTTATGCAACCTAGAAAGCGCGCTAGTGGCTGTTAAGGCCTAGTCGTTCATCAGTAATAGCACGACTACTTTATATAATATCTTCCTGTATTATATCCTGATACAATAGTGTGTTTACCAGTAAGCTTCTTATTTTATGTATATATTGTGACACGCCATATTGTACAAGGAAATTTACTGAGATGAAAGTACAGGTGTGCGTGAACCGCGAAACTAATGTGCTTGAAGAACAAAGTGAATGTAATTATATGCAGGAGCACGCGAAAACTTGAGCGAGCGTACAAGGAGAATAAAGACTGCTTGCAAGAATACAAAAGCAGTGAAGAAATTTAATTTTAATTTGTTTTATTATCTAGGAACACAAAACTTAGTAAAAGTAATAAACAAAAACTTTAACCAAGTATTCCATGTACAGGGTGTTTTTAAATTAGATTAATAAACTTCGGCTGCAAGTCAGTAAAAAAAAAAAGTGTAAACACATTTACGACACGTGGTCTAAAGTTAATCCTGAGGACGGTACTTATCTTTGAAGTTGGACCTGAAACACGAGTGTATTACTTAGACTAGTGGAACACTGAGTGTGTGGATAATGTGTAAAGGTAATTGTGACATGTGGGTTGATACTTCATCTTTGAAAACGCTAGTATGCTGCAGCTTCATGGAGATATTGTCTAAATGAAGATAGCAACCGTGCCTATTTCCGCGATATAATTTTATGTCAGCAACAGAAATGTGTTGTGGTGTGTACAGATCTTTGTTCCGTTTTAAATTATCCAGACACTCAATTTCCCATCTTTAGTGTTTATTTAATATTTGTAATAAACTTCTGTTTCAGGTTCAACTTCAAATATGTGTACCGCCCTTAATATTCACTTTAGACCTTAAGTTGCGTATACGTTATCTGCTTAGTTTATTGTGAATAAACCACAACCGAAGTTTGTCAGTGTTAATTAAATGCTTCCTGCATGTTTCTGTTTGAGCCGTACGTACAGGAATTGAAAAAAATTTGAAGAGGGGTGAATGGGAAATACCAACCCCCCTCAACCCTCACCACCCTTTCCATTTATCCCACGCACTCCTTTTCCAGCCTAAACTGTGATTAAGAAATTATATACAAATTAAGTTCTTTGATACTGAACAGCAAAATTATACTAAAACTTATCCTGCAAAAATTGTTTTTGAAAGAATATGGTAGAAGTNTTCTTTGATACTGAACAGCAAAATTATACTAAAACTTATCCTGCAAAAATTGTTTTTGAAAGAATATGGTAGAAGT
The DNA here is from genome assembly GCA_002778355.1 of Clitarchus hookeri. NCBI lineage: Eukaryota > Metazoa > Arthropoda > Insecta > Phasmatodea > Phasmatidae > Clitarchus > Clitarchus hookeri. The sequence continues at coordinate 547,986 of NQII01002209.1, forward strand.
AAATTGGTATATTTTAACATTTTTTTGAGTAAATCATAAAAACTGCATATTTTAATATTCACTACAATGTTCCCCCGGCCATATCAGTGACTCCTGCATACACATCTGCAGCCGGATATGACGAGCACTGCTTGACTTTTATAACTTTTCTGTTCTTCTAGGATCTAATTAATTCCGAATAAATATTAAGTCTGCATCTCTTATTTAACGACTATTTTTCATTTGTACGAAATTTTTGTTTAACTTCTCTTAAAAAAATTTATTTTCTAATTATTCCGCAGGCTATTGCTATTCGAATTCTGCAAAACTCTCGTATTAAACAGAATAACATACTTTTACTTTCAAAATTTTCTGGTTAACTTCCTAAACTGTAATATAAGTTTTCAACCTTATCTGTGTACGGAAATAATACCACACATCAATATGCGAATAAAGGAANCTGTAATATAAGTTTTCAACCTTATCTGTGTACGGAAATAATACCACACATCAATATGCGAATAAAGGAAGTTTAACTATTATACAAAGTTGTGAAGTTACCTATGCATTTTAATCTTTCATGAACAAATGTTGGAACTAGGAATTTATAGGTGAATGAGTTACTGTTCCTGTTTAATAATTAAACGAATACACTGGTGTGGTAAATTTCTGAATAATTAACTGTGTGTTCTTAAGCACTTACGCACGAATTGTGGCTGCTTGTCTTAGTATTCAGACTACAATTTTCCTTCCGAGTTGTCTTTCTGGCAAACCACAGCAACTTATTTCTCTTCACAATTTCTTTATAAGGGAAAACCACGTGACGCGCATTAGAATAATCTCGTCTATCTTCAGCCCAGGCGGGCGAAAAATTATTCATATGACATGTATATTTGTGCATCCTGTATATTTTTCTTCACTAGATTCTCAAAAACGAATCTTCGAGCATATCTAAGCAGGTTTTCATACAAAGAGAATTACTTAGCACCACTGACTCTTGCCTTGCATCTGATGAGCTCACGTGCAAATAATTGAAGCATTTGTTTTCNGAGAATTACTTAGCACCACTGACTCTTGCCTTGCATCTGATGAGCTCACGTGCAAATAATTGAAGCATTTGTTTTCGTACAGATCATACCACCGAAAAATGCTTTTACAAAAGTTGAAGAAGAGGTAAGGCCGCTGAAATCAAAACGTCAGTGTAGTATTTGTTTTCGTACAAATCACATAACTNAGAGGTAAGGCCGCTGAAATCAAAACGTCAGTGTAGTATTTGTTTTCGTACAAATCACATAACTGAAATCAATTTATATAAAAAAAGATATAAAGATGAGGAAGTCCACGTAGTTCAGGAAGAACCTGATAAATGATAGTAAAACAAAGGATAATGTAGGAAATGACGAAGAAGGCACTTCAGTAAATAAACGAAGAGTTATAACGTGTTTGGATGTAAAAATACCAGACATAAACAACTTTAGTGTCCTTTACGGAAACACCTGTCGGAATAGGTTGTGTAAATAATGTATTTTGCAAAGAAAAAGTTTATATTTGCTCCGATAATAACAGCGAACCTTGAAGTATCAGCTATTATTTATTGGGATGCTTCTGTGTCACTTATGAGTCATAAGNTCCGATAATAACAGCGAACCTTGAAGTATCAGCTATTATTTATTGGGATGCTTCTGTGTCACTTATGAGTCATAAGTTTTGTAATACATTGATGCGAGAAAATCCCGTGGAAACTGTTGCAATAAAAAAAAAGGGTAAAATGTAGTTTTATCACTGGCTGACGGAGGTTTGATTCAATCGAATGCCGTGGTTGTCGTAAATAATAAAGATTTAAAATTTCTCGTGGAAATATCAATTCTGTTTATAAGAAAAAATGTCTCATTATGTTGTTTTAGGTCTGGAGTGTTTGGGAAAAACCTCTGCTTGTATTGATGTAGCAGAAAGGTGTTCAACATTTAGCTTTGCTTCTGATACTGCAGTAAAATTGGTAAGCTACCCGATGTATGTGCGACAAATTCAGTTAGTTGATCATAATGACACAGTTGAAAAAGATANGTAAAATTGGTAAGCTACCCGATGTATGTGCGACAAATTCAGTTAGTTGATCATAATGACACAGTTGAAAAAGATATAATGAATATGAGAGCTGAATTCAGTGATGTTATAACAGGTAAGCTAGGGCATCGTTCACAGGCACCGGTTCTTTAATTTTGAAAGATAATGAACAAGTGGTTCCTGTTCCGTATCTGGTTGCTGCATAGAAATTGGAAATACTCAAGCAGATAGTGTCAGATGTGAGGTACAGGGACTTATTGAGATGTCAACAAGTGCGTATACTTGTCCATCTTTTTTATTGCCAAAAAACGCCGTGTCAGTACCGTCTAATTTGTGATTACCGCAAAATCACTACAAAATAGCATGTTGATGCTTACCCTGTGCTTGCAATGGAGACACAATTTCAACAGTAAAGTAAGGCAAAAAACTTCACCATTTTGGGCATCAATTCAGTCTTTTGGCAGTGTGAATTTCCCCCTAAGTCTAGGTAACCCCTTGGCGTTTGTACATCTTGGGGAATATTTCAGTGGACACGTCTCCCGATGGGCGTAAATGTAGGGCCTCAAGGAATGCCACGTGTGGTAAATCATGTGTTGGGTTAATATCTTTATGATCTCGTTTTCATGTATATTGACTAAGTTTGCATTTTTTACTCCACGTTAGAAGAGCATTTAAAGAACATACGTATGGTTTTGGAGGCTTCACGGGACGCTGGGTTGACTATGAATCCTGATAAAATAAGTTTGTCTGAGCAACATGTTCGCTACTTAGGTCTCATTATTTCAGAAGGCAGTTTGCCTACGTACCCAGAAAAACTAATGGAAAATAGAAATTTTCCAAAGTAGAAAAAAAAAACGACGCGTAAAACGTTTCTAAGGTAGAGTTTTATATAATAAATTTATTAAAAATGTTTTACAGATAAGAGACCCATTTCATAAGATAAAACTGAAGGGCGTAGAATTTGTAAGGGAAAAGGAACAACAGCAGGCATTTCAAAAGTTGAAGAAATTCTTGAAAGTCTCTCCTGTTGTTCATCTACAGAACTTTGAGAGAGAAATTTATGTTTTTTTGCATTGTGATGCAAGTTCTATCGTTGCTAGTGCGGTGTAAAGCCAAAAGGAAAAGTGGTTATGTGTGCCAGTTGCATATTATAGTAAACTGTTGGTGAGTGCAGAAAGAAAGTATACCATCTACGAGAAAGAATGTCTTAGCTGTATTTGGGCGATGGAGCGCTTTGCTGATTACCTAGACTACGCACCATACAAATTGTTTACCGACAACCAAGCGTTAAGTTGGTTATTAACATCTCAAACATCTGATGGACGTCTTGCTAGATGTTTAGTGCGTTTGTCACATTTCAAGTTTGACGTACAACACATAAAAGGCACAGAAAATGCAGTCACGGACGCACTTTCTCGTTGTTTTTGTGAAGATGAATATAATGGGGTAATGCAAACAGAATTGCATGTTGTACATCATATCAATACAACCGAGTGCACAAATGAGGTAGAAATAAGTACTCTACAAAATGTTACAGGTGTGCATGTATTTAAAGGCGTATCAAAAATCTGACCCAGAAGGTAGACAAATACCTGCTGAAGTAACACAAGGAANGTGTGCATGTATTTAAAGGCGTATCAAAAATCTGACCCAGAAGGTAGACAAATACCTGCTGAAGTAACACAAGGAACAACTGCTTATTTTGGTTATAAAGGACGAAAAAAAAGGGACTATAGAGTTTTTGTTCCGAAGGAATTACCCCCGTGTGGGATATAAGCATTATAATGAATCGTATTTTAGAAGACACGCGGGCGAGACAAAACCATTTCGCGTCTACTAGAATTATTTACGTTGCCAAGAGTCTGAAGGCATTTAGATCCTACACAATTTCACGCACTTCGCACAGTTGACGCAAAACCTAAATCACAGAAACCTGAAGGAAAATACGCAGAATCTGTAGCCTCCGGTCCAGGGGAACGGGTATATTTAGATGTATAAGACATTTACTTAGAAGTACCTCTGGTTTTCTCTGTGTATTTCTCTCAATAGATAGATTTANAACACGCAAAACCTAAATCACAGAAACCTGAAGGAAAATACGCAGATTCTGTAGCCTCCGGTCCAGGGGAACGGGGATATTTAGATGTATAAGACATTTACTTAGAAGTACCTCTGGTTTTCTCTGTGTATTTCTCTCAATAGATAGATTTAGAAAATTTAGTTTTTTCTTTCCTTTACGGTCAATAAAAGCCTTTGAAATTAAAAAAGTAGTTATGCAAAGATTGTATAGTTTTTTGGTTTCGTCCATGTTTGTGGTAAAGGAAAATGCCGAGAATCATTAAACGCGACAGATGTGCAACCCTTTCTCAAATTAGCACAGATTGGATTTTTGGACTGCCCTGCAGGATTCATGGCGTGAACTGCCTCCTGCATATCTTCAGACATATCAGCTCAGGTACGGTGCAGCAGAACGCCGTGAAGACACACGAGCGGGCCCTACACGATATTAGGTAGGTGTAATTTTTTTTTGCTCTTCAGTTTATTTTTTAGGAGAATATGGCAAAAGGAGACTTAGTAAACATTTGGANTAGGTGTAATTTTTTTTTGCTCTTCAGTTTATTTTTTAGGAGAATATGGCAAAAGGAGACTTAGTAAACATTTGGATAAAAGTGCCACGTACTTTGGTAGAATACCATAAACAATTAGTAATAAAACTAAGACTGTGTAAAGATGTGAGTCTAAGGCCTGGCGACTTATTGTTAATTAAAGCTTATCACCTTAGCTCTAAATCATACATTTTCAGTTCTATGTAAACCGTAAAATGGAACTGTCCTTTTAAAAATGTCAGATTTTTAACTCCGGCCACGTTGCTAATTGCTAGCCCAAATTCTCCAAACAAGACTGAAAAGTTGCTTATTAGCCAGTGTTAAATTATTCATGTTCATATACTGTAATTTTATGTACTTCCACCCCTCCTTTTATCCAATATATAAGGTTCTGTTTCTCTGAAATATTAGAAAAAAAGATTGTAAATTATCATTATATTTGTAAAGAANTATCCAATATATAAGGTTCTGTTTCTCTGAAATATTAGAAAAAAAGATTGTAAATTATCATTATATTTGTAAAGAAAACTTTACAAAAAGAGAGTGATATAAATATTATGAACATTTTTTTGTGAAAAGTTTTAGAAGGATGATTATGTAAACGGGTAGATGTTTCCATCATACAAAATAATTGGTATTTTATAATGTATGCTTTAAGAAAATATGTTTTATAAAGTTTTAAAGAGTTTTAGCGCCNATACAAAATAATTGGTATTTTATAATGTATGCTTTAAGAAAATATGTTTTATAAAGTTTTAAAGAGTTTTAGCGCCTAACTAAAAGTTAGCATTATTTAAAAGGGTTAAACCAGTCACGTATTTTTATATATTTGCATGTTGATCCCTTCAANTAACTAAAAGTTAGCATTATTTAAAAGGGTTAAACCAGTCACGTATTTTTATATATTTGCATGTTGATCCCTTCAATCCTCGTTATTTTACAAAGAGTCTGTTCTAACGAATATGTCACCCTCAAAAGAGTCGCCTGGGTTTGTCGAGGTATCTAAGAGACCTGGTTCCTGAAGTTTGCAGTTCACCGTTATCTACAAGGCGGAGAGGACTCACTGCCTGGACTGGCCACCCGGCGCGGTGGAGTTTTCGACCTGGCGTGTATTTTCTACGCTACATGCTGCACTTTCAAGGGNCTGGACTGGCCACCCGGCGCGGTGGAGTTTTCGACCTGGCGTGTATTTTCTACGCTACATGCTGCACTTTCAAGGCAAGGAGGATGTAACGGGGTGTCATGTTTACCATACAAAGTTTAAGCCGTCAAGAATGATCGCTGAAAATTACCATACCTGGTGATGAAACGCGGCCCTCTTCGGAGCACCTAGGGTCGCGTCTAGCCACCGAACAAGTCCGATAAGAACTTTTAGGAGGGGAGGGCATGTGGAGCGGTGATCGCCCCCCTCTCACTCCCCTCCCAGGCCCGCTCCAGCAGACGACTTTCGGCCACCAGGGCACGGCGGCGGTTTGAACTGACCAATAAGATGATATCGAAGGAAGAAGTACTTCTCCAAAACCAAGAATTTAGTATAAAAATACATTTTCAGGCCTTATGAAAGACTGAGAGAACCTTGTTTTGGAGACCGATATTTAGGGAGAGTTCCCCTCTGTTTGAAATAGGTATGGGGGCGAGCTGACATTAGAAGGGAAGAAGTTATGTATCTTTAAATTTGTGTGTTTTAACTGTTTTCAAAGGTGTTTTGCGATAATTGTTTAAACCATTTAAAGTTAACAATTTAAAGTTGTGTGAAACCTTGTTCGTTAAAAATAATGGTTTTTGAAGCGTCAATAATTTATATGGAGTTTAAAAAATATTTGGGGTTCTCCTTTATACACCACACTTACTTCATGTTTGTTCTCCGCCTTCTGATGGTTGTTTTTTTCTGCTTGAATAAAAAGTTATAAAGGTTAAATATATTAAAAAAAACAACCGTAAACCTGAAGGGTAGGAAGGATGTATATCATTTTTCTCATGCTTCGGAGGATATCTGTTGCACTGTGTTCAGAGCAGTTAATATTTAATTGGTTTTATCATTATCTACCGCAGCATTTCTGCAAGCATTGAGGCAGTTTGTTATTCGGCATGAAAGACCACGAATTATTTACGGCGATAATGGTACCAACTTTGTTGGAGTACATACAATGATTTCTTCCATCGACTGGGAAGATCTTTGCACGGAGGATCACTCATGAGAAATAAATGGTACTTCATCCCTCCATTATCAGCATGGTCGGGTGGTTTTTGGGAAAGAGTGGTGCAAATTGTCAAAAAACTGCTAAGGCGTGTGTTTGGCAGGGCTGTCTTGTCTTATTCAGAAATGTCTCTCCTTCAGTATCCAAAGGTTGGGCCACAAGGAGTGGAAGAGGAGTGAAGAAACCTTCCTGTTTATGTTTGTGACTGTTGTAATTTGGCAAGTAACAAGAGGGTTTGATGTATCATTAAAGGAGGGAGGATATTGCGTTCATGAAACATGTTCCTTAAAAATTGTTTTGATTTCTCATGTTGACAGTAAGAATTTTTGTTTTGTTTGTTGTTTTTTTTCAGAAGGTGTATTTTGTTGTAGTGCAATTGTTGTAGAAGGGGAATTATTAAATTGTTAAGTAAACAGATTACTGAAAAACATTGTGTTATTCGGTATAATGGAAGTTTAATTTTGGTTGTACTAGAATCAGTTATATTCGAATCCCTAACAAAGCATATTTTGCAAATCCCATTTTCTTCATCGAGAAAGACCATGGTACTCTTATTCTATATAATTGCATATTATGTAAAATATTAAAAAATGTTTTATATAATTGCTTTTATGGATATCCATTTTAGTTACAAATATTTTTTTAGTGACTGAAATTTAATGGTATTTAAAATTTTTGTGAACACTGTTGCTTTTTTTTAGCCTACTTTCCGAAGGAAAGAAAGGATTATGAGATTACTTTCCTGTCTGTCTGTGTGTATGTTTGCGGATGTGTCTGTAAATGTGTGTGCCACTCCTTTTAATTATTGAATACGAGAACCAAATTTCACCAAACTCGGTACACATATAAGTAAGGACACTTGACTTNTCTTCGGAGCACCTAGGGTCGCGTCTAGCCATCGAACAAGTCCGATAAGAACTTTTAGGAGGGGAGGGCATGTGGCGCGGTGATCGCCCCCCTCTCACTCCCCTACCAGGCCCGCTCCAGCAGACGACTTTCGGCCACCAGGGCACGGCGGCGGTTTGAACTGACCAATAAGATGATATCGAAGGAAGAAGTACTTCTCCAAAACCAAGAATTTAGTATAAAAATACATTTTCAGGCCTTATGAAAGACTGAGAGAACCTTGTTTTGGAGACCGATATTTAGGGAGATTTTACATCTGTTTGAAATAGGTATGGGGGCGAGCTGACATTAGAAGGGAAGAAGTTATGTATCTTTAAATTTGTGTGTTTTAACTGTTTTCAAAGGTGTTTTGCGATAATTGTTTAAACCATTTAAAGTTAACAATTTAAAGTTGTGTGATATCTTGTTGGTAAAAAAAATAATGGTTTTTGAAGCGTAAATAATTTATATGAAATTTAAAAAATATTTGGGTTCACCTTTATACACCACACTTACTTCAGGTTTGTTCTCCGCCTTCTGATGGTTGTTTTTTCCTGCTTGAATAAAAAGTTATAAAGGTTAAATATATTTAAAAAAACAACCATAAACCTGAAGGGTAGGAAGGATGTATACCATTGTCTCATGCTTCGAAGGATATCTGTTGCACTGTGTTCAGAGCAGTTAATATTTAATTGGTTTTATCATTATCTACCGCAGCATTTCTGCAAGCATTGAGGCAGTTTGTTACTCGGCATGAAAGACCTCTGATTATTTACAGCGATAATGGTACCAGCTTTGTTTAAGTAAATACAATGATTTTTTCCATCGACTGGGAAGATCTTTGCACGAAATGATCACTCATGAGAAATAAATGGTAAATCATCCCTCCATTATCTGCACGGTCGGGTGGTTTTTGGGAAAGAGTGGTGCAAATTGTCAAAAAACTGCTAAGGCGTGTGTTTGGCAGGGCTGTCTTGTCTTATTCAGAAATGTCTCTCCTTCTGTACCCAAAGGTTAAGCCACAAGGAGTGGAAGAGGAGTGAACAAACCTTCCCGGTTATGTTTGTGACTGTTGTAATTTAGAAAGTAACAAGAGGGTTTGATGTATCATCAAAGGAGGGAGGATATTGCGTTCATGAAACATGCTCCTTGAAAATTGTTTTGATTTCTCATGTTGACAGTAAGAATTTTTGTTTTGTTTGTTGTTTTTTTTCAGAAGGTGTATTTTGTTGTTGTGCAATTGTTGTAGAAGGGGAATTATTAAATTGTGAAGTAAACACATTACTGAGAAACATTGTTTTATTCGGTATAATGGAAGTTTATTTTTGGTTGTATTCGAATCAGTTATGTTCGTGTCCCTAACAAAGCATATTTTGCAAATCCCATTTTCTTTATCGAACAAGACCAAGATACTATGATTGTATATAATTACATATTGTGTAAAATATTTAAAAATGTTTTATATAATTGATTTTATGGACATCCATTTTAATTACAAAATTTTTTTTAGTTACTCAAATTATTAAGTATTTAAAATTTTTGTGAACATTTTTACTTATTTTTAGCCTACTTTCCGAAGGAAAGAAAGGATTATGAGATTACTTTCCTGTCTCTCTGTGTGTATGTTTGCAGATGTGCGTATGTGATTATGTGTGTATGTTTGTGTCTGTGCATGTGTGTGTCACCCCTTTAATTATTGAATATGAGAACCAAATTTCACAAAACTCGGTATACATATATGTAAGGACGCCTGACTTCAATCACGCCGAGTACTTACTTTCAAAAAGGCTGCGATTTTGATATTTTACGGCAATATGTTATATCTCGAAAAACACTACACAGATTTTAACCAAACTTTGTATGCTGACAGCGCAAGTTGTCAGCAGTACATTCAGATGTGTATATTGTTGTTGGTCCGCCATTTTGGAATATAGCATCAAAAGATAAAAAAACTTTTATGTTATATTTTGAAAACTACTACACCTATTTTTGCCAAATTTGGCACGCAAGTTATACAATGATTGTCCAGGTCAATGTAACTAATTGATTTTAATTAATTACTTATTTATAAAAAAAATTGTAGCAATAAAAATATTGTAGTTTTTTTGTTATAACTACCATATAATTTGGCCACTTTCAACCCAATTATGTACCATTACAGTAACTACTACAAACATCATCTAGCCTAAACAAACTTTTAAGTCTGCCATTTTGAAAGATAGCACCTCATTTAAAAACAAATTCTTTAGTTTATATCTAGTAAACTGCTTAACCAATTGTCGCTAATTTCGGCATGTAAGAAACACTATGTAACTGGTAACTATAAGTAATTAAACATAATAAGGCACGTATATAAAAAATGTTGGCCATACCAATATTTAAGGTTTATTTGGCAAACCTACCACACCATTTCACCAAATTCAACCAAATTTTGTACGCTGACAGCATCTATTGCATGCATCAAATAAGCCAACACAACCACTTTTGTCAGGCATTTTGTAAGGTAGTGCTACATGAATTTATAGAATTTTGAGTTTTTTCACAGGAACAATTTACAAATTCCTACCAAGTTTGGCAAAAAAGTAGTACTGCCGCAGTTAATATGTAAAAATAACTTCCATGTATGTCACACTTATTTTCAAAATGGTGGGTATCTTGATACTTTATCATAGTATGCTATATCTTCAAAACCATGTAATCAAATCCAACTTTACATTGATTGCTGGGAGTGTGTATCACAAACATCAAATATGCCTATACGGAGTCTCTTTTCCTTCTATTTTGTATGATATGGCAACACAAATAAACACAGTTATTATGTAATATCTCGTGAAACAATAAACCGATTCCTATAAAATATACAAACAATAAGTCCTGTGGTTGAGTAATGTTAACTGATATGTTTTAAGTTTGTGAGACACTTATTTAAAATGGTGGCGATATAAATATTTTAGTTTTTTATGTTATATCGTCTAAACCATGTAATTGATTCCAATGAAACTTTGTATCCTCGCTGTATGTATTACAACAACCAAATGTGTTCACGCAAAATCTTATGGTCCGCTATTTCGTAAAATAGTCTCACTCATCAAGTTAAGATTATGTGATCTCCGAAAAAACAACTGATTTCTACCAAATAAGGCAAACATTTTTTAGCACTATTGCAGGCTATGTAAACAGATAAATTTTAAAGAGTTTAAGGGACATTAATTTTTATAATGACGGTAATATTAATATTATAGTCCAGAATTTTTTATCAACGAAACTGCAATACAAATTACACCTAGCAGTGGATACTGACTATATCAGTTAAGTCCACCAAAATTATATATGCGAATCCTCGTGTAAGATAACCCCAAATTAAATAATGCAGTTTTTATGTCGTGTCTAGGGAAGCAATTACCTGATTTATTTCAAATTTGGCAAACATTTACTGTGGTCGGCTATAAAAATTTATATGTTATAATTTTGTAACACTCTTATTTTCTGAATGGGGCGTATACAAACACTTTAGCTTGGAGTGCTATATCTACGAAACTGTGTAAAATATTNATGGGGCGTATACAAACACTTTAGCTTGGAGTGCTATATCTACGAAACTGTGTAAAATATTTAAAATTAATTTTGGTTATTTAATCTATGATAATATCCGAATGTGCTAACATATACAAATTTTGCCCTTTATTTATGAAGATCGTGATATGATCAATGGATTTTTATGCCATATCTCGAGGAACAATCAACCGATATGCACACAGAGATCATCTTTTGCCGGATTTTTTTACAAAGTAGTCTCAGTGAGTAAATTAACATAATTGAAATTTTTCCTGAATAAAATTACTAATTTCAACAATTTTGCACAGGTACAGAAAGCCATGTAAAGTTACATTATTTAAATGGCGGCAATATATATATATTTTTATATTTTTGGCATATATATTTACTAATTGAGCTAAAATGCATATCTAATAAACGCATACGGTAAAGGACATTTAGACAGTTTTGAAAGGTAGTACTAATTAAGAATATGTGTTTTTTTTCATATTTCTAGTACCAATAAACAGATTTCCACCAAATTTTTCACAAAAGTTGTGTTATGGTAGGTCATGTAAACTTGTGTGGTTTTAATTGCTAAGACACTTGTTTTTAAAATCATGACCATGTACATTTTTTAGGTTAGTGAACGCTATCATTTAATACATTATACTGATTGCATCCGAAGTTGATGCTCTGAATCAATCCTTTATGATGCCGTACCTGGAACACAAGCTTAATTTGATGAGTTTTTCTAAATTAGAATCCCGTGTTATTTACTAGTGTNTATGATGCCGTACCTGGAACACAAGCTTAATTTGATGAGTTTTTCTAAATTAGAATCCCGTGTTATTTACTAGTGTATTTTACTTTAATTATCTTGATAATATCTGACGTGTTTCTGGTTTCATCTCTAATGATATCGCTATCAATGAGACGTTAACGCATCCCTACCATCTAAACTTTTAACAACTTCACTACAATTTATTTACATCCATGTAGAGAAAAATAGGCTCATTAGTTATCAGTTCCTTCTTGTTAATACTTTCAATTAAAGCACACGTGTGGTTGATTACAAAAACCCGACAAGTCATAAAGAGTAGAAGATCAGTTAGTAGTGCCGTCAGTTTGTTGGGTGGGGCAGTCACTTTGCTACATGTCCGTTCCTGTCAAAACCTCAATAAGTCCGGCGTTAGAAGCAGCTATAATATGTGTGGTTCCGCACAAACCCGACACGTCATGTGCGTTGATGGCAAGAACACGACTAGTCCTCTGGTTCATGCACATATTGTAGAGGACTCTGCTTCTTCACTGTCATTCTGACTCGCAGTCAAGTCGACAGTGTGTTTGTAACTTGTTCCTCACGAGTTTATGTGTTATTGTGGATGAAAATGTTGCGGAGGCCAAGTAAATGGCCAAAAATGGTGAAAAATAAAACGTTATAATGGACGCGAAAGTTGGTGGAAAGTAACAAGTAATCCATGTTGGTAATATAGTCCCATAGCGTACAACGGGAGAAGACTGCAGGTTTGTAAGTTTTTTATTTCCTTTACGGCCCATTAGACAATGACACGGGGATGGATAACAGTTATCAGATAAATGTGATACCTCCCACTGCTGTAGTTTCTCACCATGTCTATAAACTCTTAATACACACGGTAAAAAACCACATCAAAATATTATTTGCAGCCATGCATGTTTGTTATGCAGGGATAACTAGGGTATGGTCATGTCGAATTACGTCAACAGCATCCACTGTTATTGGCCAAGGTTTGTTATATTGCCCCGAATAATAAAACGAGCACACAGACGGCAATACGTGTCTTCCTTGTGTTGTTGCATTCCGCGTATATGATCTTACACTTCCTGGTTATTGTAGAATGGGCCTACTACTATTTACATGATTGTTATTATTACATGTTAGTTAGGTAGCTCGTGTCACATTATTATGACAAAAATAATAAATTTCGTATTATTGGATCACATCAGCGAAAAAGGTTATTGATAAATACCTGGTTTATTATTTTATATTGACATGTGCTCCAGGCTACATTATTTTGTTGCAATTGGGGAGGAAGCTCGAAACATATTACATAATAACTTCAACGAAATTGCTTCCAAAAGGATCAAGATGCTCATCTATCTGGATTAATCGTGGTGCACGAAATCACGCAACATCATCCACGGACTCAGGATTTAGAAATGAAGAAGGACCATACAGCGTCGTACAGATACGAAATCCTTATGAACGGGAGGGATGTCAAGGTATGTCAAAAATCTTTCTTTATTCTTCACAGTATTTCAAAGACAGTCTCACAAGACTGCCAAATAATTTGATAATGAAAGGGTTATCTCCCAAAGACAAACGCGGGAAACACGACAACAGGCCGAATAAAACGCCTGCACCAGTTGTTTCTATGATTGAACATCACGTTAAAACATATCCCGCCAGGAAGTATCACTACTCTTTGCGAGATAATCCGGACCGCCGTTATTTATCAGAAGATCTAACTATCAAGGATATGAATGCAGAGTTTCGTAATTGGTATCACATTTATTTTCCCTACAAAGCCTATTGTGCTGTTTTTAAAACGTCGTATATTCACTTAGGATATCCTAGATACGATACATGCACAATTTGCAATTCCTTGAAAAAAAAAANTTTAAAACGTCGTATATTCACTTAGGATATCCTAGATACGATACATGCACAATTTGCAATTCCTTGAAAAAAAAAATCTTAATGCTGCTGAAACTGACAGAGTGGCCTGGAAACCCAAACAATTGCGCACTTGAGAAAAGCCGAGGCGTTCTTGAATGACAAAGTTGTATAGTTTGCAAAAACAGTTAGGGCTGATAACGTGCTTATCATTTATTAAATCTATAATATAAAAATGAATCGCAAAATGTGTTGGTAAGAACNGCAAAAACAGTTAGGGCTGATAACGTGCTTATCATTTATTAAATCTATAATATAAAAATGAATCGCAAAATGTGTTGGTAAGAACATAACTCAACAACGCCTGGACCAATTTGGCCAATTCTTTTTTTAAAATGTTCGTTAAAGTTCAAGGATGGTTTTTACGGCGAGAAAAATTTGAAAAGTTTCCCGGAATATTTTCGAATTTGGGAAAAACCAAACGTCACGGTGGATATGCGTAATTTTTTTTTTGTTTTGTTGATTGTCATAGAAAAGTTATCAGAAAAAATTAAAAAAGAATAGGGAATATGTGGGACATCACGATGGATATGCGTAATTTTTTTTTGTTTTGTTTATGGTCATGGAAAAGTTATATATAAAAAAAAGGGAATGAGGAATATTTCGCAAAACTAATTCTAATTTTGATATTTAATTTACATTCGACATTAAAATTTAAATTTCCTCAACTTTAATTGGTTGTCGTTCATCGTTCACGTTATGCGACATTATATGGTTGATTCAAGTTTATTTGCTTCTTCTTACTTTTTTTCGTGATATTCAGCTGTTTACAGTCAGTTGAATTGTGGTTATGTTGTTAGTTTACTTTTTTTTTTTTTTTCGCAATCTTCAGCTGTTTACTGTCAGTTGAATTGTGGTTATGTTTTTAGTTTATCGCAATCTACTAAGTCTTTTTTAGTTGAATTGTAATTTTCTTTAATTGAATCAATTTGATACAATTTAATTACACTGCAATGCCGCAAATAAGACGGAGCAATTTAAGTCGTAGAACTCGCAATGCTACTAACCAAATGAATTTTAGATCTAATCAAACTGCAGAGCAACGCGAAGAACGGAATGAAATTGAACGGAATCGATTGTCACGAATACGTTCAACACTTAATGGCGCTCGGCTTGCGGTGAAAAAAACTGATGAACGCCATAGAAGCAACAATTCTTAGAAGAAAGTTTAAATACCATGAATCCCAATGATTCCGACAGACATGCCAGTTGACTTTAAACAGTTGCAGTTTCCCGTGCGGCTAGCATTCGTAATGACTATAAACAAATCACAAGGGCAGTCATTAAATGTTTGCGGCATAACCTTGAAAATCCACGCTTCTCGCGTGGTAAATTGTGTGTCGCCTGTTCCCGTGTCGGAAAACCATAAGCTTTGTTCTTTTACGCACCAGGCAAGAAAACAAAAACCGTCGTGCATCATAAAGCATTGCAATGAAAGAAACAGTGATGTCACAGCAAACAACTCAAATTAAAGCGTTTCTTTGTTTTGACTGTTTACTTGAATTTCTGATTTAACTCAATTGTAACTTAAATTTATGAAGAAAAAAAACAGTATGGTTACAATACGATATCATTCCAAGCACATCACACATTTTGAGATAGAATGTGAAATAAAATGAAAATTTTCCATTGGACAGGACAACGTCTGTCGGGTCAGCTAGTGCTAAATATATCCCTACCCCACATACCTTCTAAGGTTGTACACTATTCATGACCATTAAGGTACATTGTATCTGGAATACATTCTTTGGGGGATATCAAGGTGTCATCATATACAGATATGGGAAACACGAGGGTAGGAAGGACCTAATCAACTAACGTCTATGATTCTCCATCACATCAACAACATTTCGCCCAATGATCGTAAGACAGAACATGTTTTGATCAGCGACGGTTGTCTTGGTCAACACAAACAAAGGCTTACTTATTGTATTGTTTGGTTCACG
This sequence comes from Clitarchus hookeri, assembly GCA_002778355.1. Lineage (NCBI taxonomy): Eukaryota > Metazoa > Arthropoda > Insecta > Phasmatodea > Phasmatidae > Clitarchus > Clitarchus hookeri. The sequence goes on from NQII01002209.1 coordinate 563,917, forward strand.
TTTTGCAAATATTTGAAAGAGTGATTTACTTGTTCCCAGTTCGCGGCCACTCCTACCTTCCTAATGATCAAGACCCTTCTTTGATCTCGGCACATAAAATAATACTACAACAGCTGAAATGCCAAGAACGTGGGACTAGAAGATACTTACAGCTCGTGCTAAGCCTTCTCCCTTCAAGCTCGAAAAAGAAACTCATCATGACTTCAAAGATATTAAAAATTATTAAGACACCTTTCAAGCTACAAGCAGTTCGTGTCATACAAGTCTCTCGTGATAATGCTTGTGTCAAATTGAGACNATTAAGACACCTTTCAAGCTACAAGCAGTTCGTGTCATACAAGTCTCTCGTGATAATGCTTGTGTCAAATTGAGACACTCATATCATTGACTCTGTAATTTTAATAATATAACTGCGAATAATTTTCGTATGCCTAAAGAAATAGACCTTCCTTCTAATGATTCAGCTCCCTGACTCACAGCGGCAAAGGTTCGAGACTTAAGAAAACTCATTAAATATTTGGAAGACCCCAACAGCCGTACATACTATGCGACCCTCTTGGGAAAACTGCAATCGCGTATTGGAGCTGACAATGTAATAGACATCGATACCGACAATGATGACAACAGAGATGGTTGTCAGGCTTAGATGCGTTCTGAGAACTAAAACCGATGTCTAGTTATGTATCATTCAAAAATTATTACTGAAAATTTTGTGTATTTTAACCCATCCTGCGTTTTTTATTGATTTCTTATTGGTGTTTTTAATGTTACAAAATACAGTTTAAAACACATTATACTGGTATACAGTTATGAGTAATTACATTTGACTACGTTCACGCTTACAAGATTATATTTTTGACTAGTCTAACATTTCGTAGAATTCTGCAACAAACCCGATCAGTCAAACAAATTTCTCCCACCCCAGCGANTGACTAGTCTAACATTTCGTAGAATTCTGCAACAAACCCGATCAGTCAAACAAATTTCTCCCACCCCAGCGAAACTTCACATGCTTTAACCAAAATCACGCTAGTGACATGATTCTTGATGTTAAAGGAAAAGGTAATAAAATAATGAGAATTTACAAGCGTAGCATAACAATGCTCTATGCATTTTTTCGTGTTCTGTGAACAGTTGATAGAAACTGACTTGTTGGACTTTTGTAAACAACCCCTCAATTATTATGATTGATTTTCTCGAGAAAGGCTTTTTTTTGCAAAATGTCATTATAAACTATTTTGAATGAAAATGTTCTTCACTTTCAATTAAAAATGGAAAATTATTAATAATTAAAAAATATTTTTAATAGTTGCAAAATATTTTTTAATGTTAGTAAATTAATGGTTCCTTCTTTCATACGAAAAAATCGTACTTTTGTGTCAATTGTGTGTCAGCGACTCTACTTTTTTCCAATGAACTCTGCGTGATGTACAGTACAGTCAGGTGCAGTGCTCCAGTGGACAATCTACTTCTCTCTTCAAGACTTATGGACTAAATACCACTTGAACTAGCTGGCTCATTTTACTACTGACATACATAATGTTTTATTAACATGGCACATTACTAATTAACAAGTCAATATGACTATATATTTGTTTTGAAAAAAAGCCTTTAATTTATTTAATACAATAAGTCAACAGCGAGACTCGAACCTGCACACTTCAGCACGACAGTTGNAAAAAAAGCCTTTAATTTATTTAATACAATAAGTCAACAGCGAGACTCGAACCTGCACACTTCAGCACGACAGTTGCACATCTTGCTACTTGAGCTGCCGCACAGTTTGCCAACCTCGCCATGCCGTGTGGTTAATTAACATTGACGCCAGACCACCTTGTTTCTCAGAGTTTCAATATTGTTTACTAGATTTAAAGACTGGTTATCTGTAAATTTACAAATCACTGATTTAGATTGATTCCATTTATCACATCTACAGTTTTGCAACGGAATTGCACATTTCGTTACAGACAGTGTAAACATCCGAAAACCGGCAGCTGCGCNAAACATCCGAAAACCCGCAGCTGCACTGTTTGCCCAGAGTGGTGCAGAACAACCCACCGTTGTGAACAAAATACCCCTGTATCCAAGCGATACTGCCCAACAATTCGTGCTTCTCACATTTCTTGCAATAGAAGCCGCTGAAAGGAGAAACAGGAATTTGATCCGTTACTCCTAGCACGCTGCCAGCCGCACGTTTGACCTAAAATGGCTGACGATTATACCCAGCAATTATACTGCCATAGTGGGACCAAATACGTGTATCACAATACCTTACTTCATATATTCACGACTCTCATATCTGCTACAGGTGGAGTGGCCAGTCGTAATTACCAGTTGAATGACACCCCCTTCTCCACCCCTCACCTAACACGCCGTTTTTATATTTCTAATAAAATTAGACCTATCACCTCTGTGCACCTGTTCGAGGCAGGTGTTAAATGTCATTCTGTGGGAGATGTTGTATCACACTATTATATCACAACGTTTGTTTATGATTCCTGGGAAACATGCATTATCCAAATAGCTGATGAAAGATTCACGGTCATTATGGTAAGTCAGTTCCCTCCTACCACATCCCGGGTTCTTTTCCACAGTAAACTACCGTTTTGTTCTGTTATTTAGGTACATGATATGTCTGTGATTTCTTAGGTATCTGTCACTACATTTAAAGAACAAGCATTAATAACCAGTTTTAAAGTATTACTCTCAATAAACTGTGGAAACATATTTAATTTTTTTTCCATACATCTTACGTGAAAATTAGAAAGATAGGCCTAGAAGTATAAAAACTAGAAAGAAGTTATTCTTTCATAGAATAAATTGTGTTAAAATACCTATATATTTAATGAAAGCAAAATATTTTTAATTGGTCATCTAGTTTTCTAACTTTTGCAAATGCACAAAAATATTTCAATTAAAATATAAAAATAATATTATAGATTAATTTTCATTTTGTGCCGAATGATGAGCTTTTTCCAGCCTAAATTTCCGAAGGAAAGAAATGATTGTAAGATCACTTTCCTGTCTGTGAATGTGTGCGTGTATTGGTGTGTAAATTGGTGTATACGTTGGTGTGTATGGGTTTAGTTTAGAGAGCTATGTCATATCTTGGAAAATATTCAAACGATATTCCCAAATTTCGTATGTTTTAAGTGAATTATGTAGACATCGAATTTAGTAATGGATATAGATGTTGGTCAGACAATTTGGTTGGAACACAGCTCAACAAGAATATATATAGCTTTTACTTTATATTTCCAGAACTCCTCTACCGATTCTCGTCACATTTGGAACGTAAAAAATATTATGGTATACCATGTAACCATATGATACATATATCGAAAAGGCACATTTTTCGAAAATGCAAACATACAGCTATTTTATCTTAGTGTGCTAAATCGTCGAAAACATTTAATCAACCTCAACTTAATATTGTATGCTTGCAGAATACAATTATATAATGTTTCTACATGAAGTCTGCAGTCAGCCATTCTGTATAATAAAGACACATTAAAGAAGAATTCGTCAAATGTTCAGAGAAATATATTAGAAAATGCTAGGTTTGGAATACACGTGGCACCACAGCATACCATATAAGTTCATATGTTTATAGTCGGTCAGAATCCTATTTTGATAACGGCAGCAATATAAAAATTATTGCTACGAAACTGCTAAACTAATTAAAAATAATTTTGTATGCTGGCAATATATATTACAACCAACAAATGTGAATTTTCAGAGCATAAGTTTTCCCCCATTTTGTAAGATAACCCTTCATTTAAAATACATTTTTATGTAATATATTGGGAAAAAACAAGTCATTGCTATCAAATTTTGCGAAGAAGTTGTAATATCATAGGCCATACTAATTTATTTGTTTTAAGTGGGCCAAAGGGTCCATTATGAAAATGGCTACTACATAAATATTTTAATTAGTATGTTTAATCAAACGTAGTTATGTAAAACATTATAAATAAATTTTATATTCTGACAGTATATATTATAAGCTTCTCAAACAGAGCATCGTGTTTAGGAAATGTTGTACGATAGCAACAAATAAGAAAATTATTTTATTATGCCATATCTCAGGAACCAATCAACCGATTTTCACCAAAATCTTTGCACAATTAGCGCTACCGTAGACCATGCAATCATATATGTTTTAAATGACTCACGTTAAAAAATGATGGTCCTGTAAATATTTCATTTTATTAAACCTTATAATTTATATCTTTATATTGATGACGTCTAGATGATGCTCCGAATCCTACCTTCGTAATACAGTTGATTGCACGCTATATTATGGGACGAGGTTTTCTGGGTTCTAGTCCTAGGTAAGGTACGTATGTATTTGTAGATGTGTCACTTCTGTTGCATTCGATTTCTAAAGGCATTGCTGTCAATGAGACGTTAAGGCCTACTTACCATCTAAACTTTCAAGAACTTCGTTAAAAATTCTGTTTCGTTCATGTAGGGAAAAGTAGGCTCTTAAGTAATATCAGGAAATTCTTAATTTTAAGTAAATAAAAATTAAAGTATCCTACTTTTGTTATGTCTTCAATCTTTTCCTTCAGGGATTCTATCTTTCCATCTTGCTGATTTATTCGTTCTTCGACTCGCAAAACCTGTCACATAAAAAATGTTACAAAAAGCTATTACTTTCACGTTATTTTCATAGTTAAATAACATTTTCATATACTGGCGGACCAGAGAAGTGTGTATCAGAATGTATAAACTATAGTATCAATAGAGAAGTAATATTAGACATGTAAAATATAAAGGCAGTGAGGTACATTATATTTATTAGGTTTGAATACCATCTCATTTATAAACCGACTTCAACAAAGAAACCACATTTTAAATCTACGAATTTAATTATAAAAAGCATTGAATGAAATCAGGAAAGTTAATTATTTATAGGTCTGTACGAGTTCAAATAAAAAAATTTAGCAATTTATAAATCAAAACTGCGTTCTTATAAAGCAGAAAAACGTTCAGTAGACGACACTACAGTAAATGTATGCAAGTTCACAGCCACATGAGAATTATTTCTAAAGTTCGTAATATACATATATTTAGTTTACTGTAGCTTGTAAGTACATAAGAGTGTAATTGTTTATAGTTGTACGTATTTGAGATTGATCCTGAGAACACTACTCTTGCACTCTCTCCTTCTCTTTCCCTATTGGCAGCATCTACGTTTGTTGGTTATACACTCACTGTAGCTGTGAGCGTGTGCAGGTCTGTCAAGGCGTCACTGCTCTGTCTCTGCTGGCGTAGACCTTCTTGCACTGTGTCACCGAAGCCTTCCAGGGCGCGGCTGACTTCTCTCATGGCGATGATTAGGGCAGTCACCGTATGATCCTGCTGTAATCAGAGCACAAGTATGTTTAAATACCGACTCATGCTTGCTATCGTAGCTACATACATACTGGTGGCACCAGTCTACTTGCACCACCATCAACACTTTCCTAACATATCGGCAGTTGGGTTAAGCGAGGTTCATTGTAATATTGCGTTATTTTCTCGGTTGACAAGTCTGTGAAACTCTATTCTAAATTATAATTTGCAGTGTATTTAAATTAAAAAAAGACCGCATCAATCCTCATTGCCAACAATTAAGAACGTAAAACTTGAAAGCAATTTTGCGATTTACTTAATAATCAATAAGTAAGTGTCATCTGTATAGACAACAGCAAAAGCTACGGCAAATTGTTTTTATCAATGGATCGTAAATGCGAAGAGCAATACTGAAGTGGTGTATGTGATGACTATTTGATGCGGCAGACATGACGTGGCCGAGAATCGTATTGTAAAATGCTTATTAACTTCCCTTGGTGTAGGGCCTTAAGGCTTATCAGGAGACAGCATAGAAAGTAGCAAATTACCTCAATTAAACTTACACCCACGCCTTACCTAGGAATCGAACCCAGAACCACCCGTACCCCAGACCGGTGGAGCACTAACCGACTGCCCCACGGGAGGTCAGCCACAGGCGAGAAGGAGGAATTAGCTTACAACGTGGGAATTTCTTACTGAGCTAGAGACTCTCCAAGGATCAGGAGTATCAGACCTAGTATAACTGTGTGGAAGATAATAGATTGTTGTAACACAGAGTCATTTACAGGGAAATTGTATTCCCTACTGCTCCTATGCATGCAACGATTTCAAGACTGACAAATCTATTGTGAAAACGTAGGTGTTCAGTTGCGATACTATACGTAGTACTTACTGAAATAAAGTTATTGCCAGAGTTTTGGTGTTGCAAAGAGTAACGCAGCAGAGCCAACATGACAGTGCGTGAGTTATTCAGCAGAGTATGCGTATGTACACTATACTGAGTGAGTACACTCCGCACTGCATATGTGAATGCAGCTATCTTCAGTAGCAGCACATGTACCACAAAGAGAAGAATGATTCGTTTATGATTAAACCTCGATACAAACTGATTAAGGTATTATTAGCTGCACACTTCTACGCACGGAATAATATATGAACAGAATCAACATGACCTATTCACGGGTGAGTTCATATTTTAACTTTAACAAATAAATGTTATTTCCGTGTATCAAGAGCGTCACAGCTGTATAACGACGAAGCNGCACTGCATATGTGAATGCAGCTATCTTCAGTAGCAGCACATGTACCACAAAGAGAAGAATGATTCGTTTATGATATAACCTCGATACAAACTGATTAAGGTATTATTAGCTGCACACTTCTACGCACGGAATAATAAATGAACAGAATCAACATGACCTATTCACGGGCGAGTTCATATTTTAACTTTAACAAATAAATGTTAAAAGGCACATAGTTCTCGCAGTGTCGACATATTGCTGCTTCCTATTGATACGTCGCCTTTACTGATGTTTGTGCCACAGTGTATCAGAATGTTAGGAGCCGCAGAACCAGCGGTAAATTGCAATTCTCACATTATTAGAAGATATTTCTGATCACAAGTTTATCAAGCCCCCTTCCTTGTTATCGTTTCATAGAAAGGCTCGGGATCCGCAGATTCATGACCAAGCTACAGGAGTTGTAGATATGTGGCGTGCTTACCGAGCCTTCGCCCTCTGTACTGAGTCCTGGTGTTACAGCGGACATCAGCAGCAGCAAGGCCAGCATGGATATGCTACTGGCGGCCATGGCAGATTCTCTCCTGTCAACAAGTACATTCTCTCACAATAACTAGCTCAGTCACACACTTTCCAACAGTACACACATATTTTTATTACATATGCTAAGCTTATTCTGCGGCCTCATTTTGTCTGATGAACCTTATAATGTAAAGTTACGACATAACTGAGCTTATTTAAATTGACTTCATTTTGGTGTACATTTTTCTGTTTTCTTAATGGATATTTTTTTTTTGGTAATTGGTTTAAAATAGAAAAATTTACAGGAAATACCATGAAGTGTTAAGAGTTCTTCCTGATGTTAAGATACAGAGAACCACACGAGTACAGACTTAGTGGCTGCCGCAGAACCAGAAACGCAGAAGCTAGTTAATTGTAGACCTAAACTCCAATCAAGCACTACAATTTACATATACTAGTTAAAAACTCGTTCCGATTTAGTTAAATGGTACCGATATCCTCATCTATCAGGGCATACGTTAAGTAATAGGATAAACTAGAAATAGCAGTATGGATTTCTTAATTTGTCTTTTTAGCCTGTTGCATTTCATGTAAATATTTCTAAATCATTTTGGAGCAAATGTTCTAAATCACTGTTGTAAATGACTATAAGGCTTCCAATATAAAATATAATGTATTGATATATACATATATATATAGACACTCAGTGTTAATATATTACTGACTGACAATGTTAACATTAGTTACTGCAAATAGTGTTCTCTAAACAATGTAACTACTCTTCCTATGTGTACGCGCGCAGGGCTCCGGCGTTTCTTGCCACCAAGTGTGCAGCTGAGCCCTGTCATAGTTGTAGCTGGAACTCAGTAAATCAGTGTTATTTAATTAAACTCACTGAGTACAGGGTTTTCACAGCAAAGGTTATCCATATATTTGAAGCAAGCANAGTGTTATTTAATTAAACTCACTGAGTACAGGGTTTTCACAGCAAAGGTTATCCATATATTTGAAGCAAGCAATCGCAGGAAAAAAAACCCCTTTGGAGCCCAAACAAATTGGTTATGGTAACCACAAAATTAAAATTATTGTCTCATTGTCGACAACACAAAACTATTTCTGGCACCAATAAATAGTTTTCGCAATTTCAATATTTTGTGGTAACCACAAAGACCTTTTGTGGTCAGCAATAAATTAATTGTGTTGGTTGGCAATACTTTGTGCATTAGTTTAAGAAAACCTCTTAAGACGTTATCGGCAATGCTGATTTGTAGGGTTTACAAAAATGTTTTGTAGGTTGTAGGCTTTGGTAGTTGCTATGGTTCAATATCTCTTCAACAGCAGACAAGGCCTTTATTGAGGAACCAGCGAGTACTTGGAGTGGTTGTGGACAACCCTTGACATCAGAAATAAAATTAGCCGGACCAGGATTCTAACCGTAGATATCTGGAATGCGAGTTCATATAGCGTCGTGCCCAGACAGAAGGTGACTACTTCCAATACGCCAGTGAGCATGTGGAGAATATATAACGGATGTAGTTGTTCAGTCGCAGCAAATTATTGTACTCTGAATGACGCGAGTGCTATTGCTGCCAACTAAATATCCGGTGGTAGTAAATTACTATATATTCAATAAACCACCATGTGCCATGATACAATGTTTTAGTGGAAAANTAAATATCCGGTGGTAGTAAATTACTATATATTCAATAAACCACCATGTGCCATGATACAATGTTTTAGTGGAAAATTCTACAAGACCTGCTATCCGGACTTGCATGCAAACAGGTATGGATGCAGTATTTGGTTGAGTACCTGCCTTACGTTTCAAGTAGAATATTCTCTACATGGTGTTAAGTTTGGCCAACCAGAGGAGTGGGTTGTGATAGGGCACACTTAGTGAAGACAGCAGTCGCATAATTTATTTCATTTTTACAACATTATTAGGTCATTATATAAGATTAAAGTTAATTGAAAATAAATCTGGAAATATGATTTACACATAACAATTTTTTTAATCGCTTAGAATATCCACATTTAACACAAACTGTTCCAACTATCTCAAATTAATCCACTCCACGTACTATTGGATATAATTTAAGCTGAGAGTGAAAAAAAACCTATTTTTAAATTTGTAGAAATGAAATAAAAATGGGATATTGGGTTGGATTTCACTTACAACTTATGTGATATCCGTTAATGCATTGAGTGCCGTTTTTTGGTGATTACTGGAACAGTTTGTGTTAAACNATGTGATATCCGTTAATGCATTGAGTGCCGTTTTTTGGTGATTACTGGAACAGTTTGTGTTAAACACGGATATATACCCCAATTGAAAATGTTTAAGTGTTGTATGAATAAATAACAATTTCATCCTTTTTTGTATTGACTTCACAGTTTTCAATTTCTTATAATTTTTCTCAAAATGAAATAATTTATATTAAAACGGTCTTCACTAAGAGCGCCCTATCACTGCCCACTCTCTGGTTGGCTAAACTTCCTATCATGTAGAGAACATTCCACTAGAAATTGTACACGACTAATTAACCCAACCTTTATGTAAATGGCCACAGTAGGCTAATTCTTCTATAAAACAATCCATACGAGCGACTGTGCAGCTTCCATTAAGTCTTCCAAGGAAACTTCCATCGTGAAACTCATCTTTACATATACCGTGTTGTTTGAATCATAATCAATAATATTTTTCATTTTAAATATGTAATTTTTAAAATTACATTAGTTTAAATGACGATTTTGAAAAATCATCCATATATGAAACTATAAGTTATTTTAAGAATATTATTGAACAGTTTTACTGTAATGTAAGTGTGGAAATATTTCATTACTTTAACATGACTTTATATAAATGAAATATTCTTTGGGAATATTTTAGAAGAAGATTACAGATAAATGAAAAATCTTTTATTTGCCTCAAATGTATTCTAAATTACTTAACTAATATAATATGTAGTACTTATTTCATATTAATTTTTAGATCTACTAACATTTTCTACAACAAATCCAACGGTAGGGTATTTAATAAACTCATAAATTATAGAGTTTCCATTTCCAAAATAGAGGGATGTTCATTTCCTAGCATGGAATTACTTCAGAGTTGTTGAACGTGTCACAAATGAAAGTCAAAACAATATTATTTAGAAATACTAGTCCTGAAAATTAACTATTAAGTCAAATCTTTTAATTATATTAACACAAGTAATATTTATCTTTTAAAACGCGTATTCGGATTTATAAAATAAATCAATGCATACTGTCTATAATTGCTTTCTTAAAAGTTTATTATATAATAATTCATTATATAGTAAATTGTCAAATTGGCAGAACGTTCAGTTGCTAAGGATTAGGCTGATAAATAAAACATCATTATTCAAATTATTCAAATTAAGAATTTTTGTGGAATAAAAAGTAATTACTACAGTTTAAATTATATATATATAATTTTTTTTGTAATATCCTAAACGTCTATAAATTTAATAATTTACCGTTTTAAGAAAATTTATATTTCTGAAAGATTATTTAAATGTATTTTATTATAAAAAACTATTTAGTAATATGAAGTTCGATACGCCTGATTAATGTTTTATATGTTTCACTTAACTGGAAGATATGATGCTCATCAGTAAGTACCTGACAGAAAAGAGATACTTTATAAAACATTATGGGGTATTAGGATTCTGAAGTAGGTTGTTATTATAAAATGTATTTATGTTATCGTGATATTAGACATTGGCCTTATAGAACATTCTGTGTGCTCTGACGTCAGTCTCCCTCCGAGCTCTGGTCCGTGATGCTGCTATGTGTAAAAGAAGGACCGAACACTGTCGCTAAATGTATCAGGCGGTTGTTACATCACGTGCCCATCTTACACAATATAACGCCTTGTTCGTTTTCCAGACTCAGTAACTGACAAAACACTCACTACGCGCTGCCGTGACGACGTCTGGAGTGACGGAGTCACGTGCTGGTTTTCTGCCTATATCACGTACGTGATCCTTGTAATTGGCCAGGCATGATGATCAAGTGTATAAGAGGACTATGTATTACAGCTATGCATGTTTCATATTACTGCATTCACGCCTGCATGGTGCGATATTTTCCCCGTCAGACAACGTAACCTTTATAATATCGTATTTACATATGATAACTATTATAGTAACAGATTAAAAAAATTTAAAATGATGCTACCAATAAATTGGTTAAAGCTGAAACTTTTCCTATTGCGCCTATGATAAGTAAAACACGTCTGACATTTGTCTGAAAGAAAATTTTACTGAAAGTGTTGATTTTCTAAGGCATTTTCCAATATGGTGTTACATTTAATGACAATCTATATTGTCTTAGTGTACTGTAAAAGTATGAGGCACGGATGGAAAACATCCACAATTGCACATAACAGCTGTTATACCGATAATATTTAAAAATTTAGTACTTAATAAAATTATAATTTAGAGAAAAATATATTTTCAGTAAGTTTTTATGCTCTAAGTAATCTTCATTTACGTTGTAATCACATCAGTTGTTCCGGCAGTTAACGGCCAGCGAAAAGAGACCACTATATCTGTGAAGGTTAATCAACTGATGTGATANCTGTTATACCGATAATATTTAAAAATTTAGTACTTAATAAAATTATAATTTAGAGAAAAATATATTTTCAGTAAGTATTTATGCTCTAAGTAATCTTCATTTTCATTGTAATCACATCAGTTGTTCTGGCAGTTAACACCAAGCGAAAAGAGTCCACTATATCTGTGAAGGTTAATCAACTGATGTGATATATATAACATACACAGCTTCCTTTAGACCACAACGTTGTTCATATAACTTCATAAGTACGTCATGCGCGATCTGAAATCTGCTAACGTCAAAAGTCATCATGATTACTTGAAGTGCAGTCATATGATGTTAGTTTGCTGCAATGAAATATTCAGAGTGGTAATATACGAATATATTTAATTATTAAAGTTTTTTTATACCGATATATTTGCACTACAACGTAGTTACCTATGTAACTAAAGCTGTTGTGTAGGATTTCGTAAATCAAACAACAGGTTACACATAAATAAGGAATGAAAGAAAAATAAATGTTATTAGTCCGTGCGTGTTAAAGTGAAATAGAATGTTTGCACATACATATAGCTAACATGATATACTTTATAGATATTATTATTATTTTGCACTGCGTTATAGATGCAAATTATTTTCACTTGCAAATCGTAAAAAGAAAAAAAAAATAGAAATTTTATTTTTATATAAAATGTTATACAATTAAAATACGTTATTTTTCAAGTCTTCCAACTGCTTGCAATTAAAACAACCTGTGTTGAAACAGTCTGTTTGTAAACAACTTTCAAACGTTTCTTTGTATCCGTGANATATTATTATTATTTTGCACTGCGTTATAGATGCAAATTATTTTCACTTGCAAATCGTAAAAAGAAAAAAAAAATTGAAATTTTATTTTTATATAAAATGTTATACAATTAAAATACGTTATTTTTCAAGTCTTCCATCTGCTTGCAATTAAAACAACCTGTGTTGAAACAGTCTGTTTGTAAACAACTTTCAAACGTTTCTTTGTATCCGTGACGTCCACAGTCCTACAATCTTGAGGATATTTCCAAAATTCAAGGCAGCATATAGTTTTAGAACCACCTATAACGGTCACGCGATCCACATTATTTATAAGATCACAGTATTTGTGATATACACAATATTCGAACAGTAAATTTGGTTCGGACTGTCTCTAGTATTATGCATTTTGCTTTTCTTGTTAGTCTAGGTTTTTTCATACGATTTGTAAAAATTCCACAATTCTCTAGCATATGAATACGTCCCGTTGCTTGGACACTTGTGACAACTCACACTACGCAAATACAATTTCTTGCTAATCGTCTAGCGTCAGTCGTCTTAGCAGAGACTCACAACTTGTTTCGCAATAATATGTTTATGATTTGTGTGGCGGTATACAAAAACACACTGAGTGACAATAAAAACGAAGAACGTAGAAGGAATAGTCTAAATGACAATTTAATTCTACGCATTCCTACCCTTGCTGAGTGCATGCATATTTATAGAGCTGCAATCATCTGTAATATTAATTGTGTAGATATAAATATACGGCTTATGACCAAAAATCGGGAAGTAAAAAGCTGGTAACAAAAAATGTCAGAAACAAGCAGTTGTTAAAGGAAGCGAATTTTGACAGTGTTTCTAAAATATGACAAGCAAACTCTGAAACTATAACTGCAAATAACATCCGCCATTAGTAACAATATACGCTGTTGTTACAATTATAACATTGCTCTTAATATACTTCCCTGAGTATTTAGTGATTTTTTAATACACAATATTTATCACTCTACTTTGTTGTAACTTTTACTTTCTCTGTTTCCAAGAAAACAGCCTCGACGCCTTTCCTCACAGTCATTTTTATGAAATGTGTGTTTGTGATATTAACGTTCTTTTTTCGACTGCACTGAGCAATAAGAATTGTGCGTGATGTACATGTGTATCGAAGCATAGGAATAAATATTTATTGATTTCGTATTGCCATTTCATCAATAAGTATTATGACACTGATATTTATCTAGGGTTATAAGTTGCTTTTTATGCTGTTATAGGGTGTTTATTCCGGTTGTAAGCTAGGGCTTCAATATCTTGTTTGATCATCATTAGGATATCTGTAACAACAAAGGCGTTAACCTAAAATAATATACAAATTTTACGACATTGTCTATCAAATGATTAACTAAAATGTTATTGTGTCACCCAGAGCAAAGATTGGTGAACATACGAACTATTTAACGTTTTCCATTTGATCTTCGGTAACGATCTATATAATATCTCTTAACGACATTTACCAAAGTCAAGCCCAGAATATTCCATTTCCTCTTACTTGCTACAGTGTCATGCTCTAGGTTGAGCAATGTTCCGTCATTGTTTGACGTTAGTTCACGCCTTTAAGTAATATTATGTTTTAAGTTTCTTGAAAAAAAAACTTTACTGCACTGAACATAATCCTTAGCTTACACTTTCAATTTTGTTTCGAATTCTACTTTACTTTTCAGATTGGAGAGAAGCAGGCCTTTAGACGCGTTAACATTAAAACGAAGTAGTTAGATATAAACATTTTTGTTATCGTATACTTTGCTCCAATTATTTATTAGTGTTTAAGTGATAAGAATATAAAATGAGAAATAAATAGTTTATATAGACATTTAAGCAAACAAATTTATTTTCTTTTTAGTAAATTTTTATTTAAATTAGGTGATGATATACGTGCAAATGTTTTGGTCAAAAGTGGTTTCTGTGGACGGTTAAGTGTAAATTTTCCCACAAACCCAATTCACTCACATTTACTAAAGAACTTTTCCATTNTAATTAGGTGATGATATACGTGCAAATGTTTTGGTCAAATGTGGTTTCTGTGGACGGTTAAGTGTAAATTTTCCCACAAACCCAATTCACTCACATTTACTAAAGAACTTTTCCATTACATCACTTCATTACAAACTGGTTTGTGGTAAAGGTGTTTAATATTTATTAAATACTATTTTCAGTCTTTTAGTGAAACTTTATTGGATGGATGCGATGATATAATACAGATTTTCGAAGTGATTCCAAATCACATCATTTAGACCAGCATTATAATCCTAGTGCTTTCCAACTTATTCTAANATTATTCTAATGATAAAAAACGTTGAAGTTTTTCTGAACTCATATAAGGAATATTTGTTTGTATTCAGTGTAATGAACGCACATGCGACACAATCACACTCAAACTTACATAAACACAAACGAAGGAAGGACAATTATCGTCTAATCAGTTCATCGACACACAGAAGAAATGTCCACACCTATACATTCTGTTTGCAACTAAATGCAATCACGCAGGAGAAATTGCGGTATAGTTTTGAAGCACTTAGTTCTTAGAACCACGCAGTAAATAGGCAGTAAAAAAATTTTATTCAAGCCTTTTTATTCAGACCGATTGTCAGTATTGCTGACGACTGAGACAATTCCGCACCGACAGTCTAGATGCGTTCTTTCTCCTCTTGTCCGGGTAGATAGAAAATTCGGACATTAAACAGAAGACGCTGGTTCGATTACTTTCTAGTAAACTAAATTGCAAAACCATGAACAAACTGTTTATAGTAAGCAAGTTCGTATCTCTGTTAGCAAGTAGTTATTTCTGGAACTCGTATGGAGGCATCCCGCAATGTAATCAAAACTCTTATGTTTGCTAGGTCGCTATATTATGTATTGTTGTTAAGTTTTATTATTTAAATTACATTTCATGTTTATAATAGCACAACTTTATTTCTCACATCCTTCCGAAGCAATGCACTTTTACTGGAGACCCACAAATTGTGCAAATTATATACTTTAGCAGCTGACTAGAATACGCAGCTCTCTCTCTCTCTCTCTCTCTCTCTCTCTCTCTCTCTCTCCATATATATATATATATATATATATATATATATATATACACGCACTCAAGCCAGAAGTACTGCTGGATTCTACATTGAAAGACCTTCGCGCGGAATTTTTTTATTATCTTAGACATAGATTTCTTCCCTTCACAATGGGAACAACCACACAGGACGTGTCTAAAATATTTGTGATTCAGTCTTTTTATTACAACAAAATAATAAGTGGTGGAAGTTTCTCACCCTCCCCCACCCCCTTTTATAACACACCGTCCTAAACTCCCTCCATCAATTCACCAAACTAACCACCTATTAACTCGCGATATCTACAAGCCTCGCAAAATTACTGAGATCAAATACAACATATTAGCATATAAGAGTTTCTAAAAGTATCTCACTTACCTCGCGAGGAAAATGCGGTTCTAAAACAACAGCAACCCAATAGCGACAGACTCTAAGTTCTACTGCAAGATGTCAGCGTGCTGCGATGCTAGTTCTTATATAAGTAAGCGGGCAAGCTGGACTTTGTGCAGGCGAGAACGAGACAGCAGTCTTGTGTGTGTTTTTTCCTACACGATCACGTGTTGTAAATCGCGAATTTCAAGTGTGTATATGGAGCTCATTTCACATTTTCACAATTATGAAGTTGAGGCAAAGCTATAGAAATCACTGTTATGTGCTAAACTAACGGAATTGGACAAATGTGCAATTGCGTTTAGAATCTGAACTGCAGAATAACAGCTGCTGACACAGTTCACAGAAATTCCTCATTTCCACGACAATATTTCAGGCAAAAACTTAACAGACGTGCCAAATAATGAATTATTACACTCTGCGGTGTAAAGTCTCACATATTCATTATTTTTTTTTCAATAATTGAAGTTTAGTTTTATTTGTTTTAACTTGTAATCAAACTCAAAACGTATATTAGAGTGAACACAATAACAAAATTTTATGAGTTATGTAAGTACAGATATCGTCGCTTCTATGCGGGTAATACGTCTGCAGTTATTTATTAGATATGACGGGTCGAGTAAACAGGATCAGAAAAAATAATTATATTACTGTTCAAAGTCATATATTTACAATAAACAATAAAGTCAATAATCATACAATTTTTTTTTATTTGCATTCGTTACCGCATTTGGGAGGTGATTAAATATGAGAAATAAGATAAGAAATCTATGTAGGCTTATGACCTATATGATTATTACGGTTGGTATAAAACCCCCGAATATATGAAAAAAAAACCTTTAATAGAAAAAAATATCAGAAATTACAAAAGATGAATAAAATCGATCGTGAGGAGTGTGTTACTGGTGTAAGATAATCAGTCTCTGAAACTGTGAGTACAAATAACATTCCCCTCCGGTAAAAAAATATGGAGGGGTTTCAATTATCACATCGTATTTTTGTTGTACCCCTGAGCATTTAGTGAACTTTCAAGACAGATTAAAAATAACCATGCCGAAATGTACAAAATGAGTTACTTTGTAGCAATTTAACGCTCTCCAGTTCCAAGAAAACAGTACTTACAGGTTGGTGGATGTTATTTGCACGTAATGTTTTATTACTTGTTTAACTTAATTAAGTGATAAACTGTATACACTATTTTTATTTTATTTATAGTGTTTTCTGATATTTGCAAATATAATAGTTTAATTTCCCAGTTGTAAGTGCTCATGACTGGAAATACGAAATTCCGCCATACATATTAGCAGGTTCGATGTACTGCTGCGTGTGTGCAACGCAAAAATTGCTGAAAAGTGTTTTACAGGCTATTTTTAATACGTAGGAAATGTGTTTGTATGCCTGTCTCTTATCTTCCAGCACTATTCAATACTACTGAACTGATTTTTATGAGATCTCACTGTTGTGTGGATATTAATTTGTCACCAGACGAGATATGAAAGTAACCAACAACTGTCATAAAGCTGACTCTCACGCCTAACATGCTATCGGTATTCAGGGTAGCCAGTTGGGGAATACGAGACGACTTCAAAGTTCCTGTGTAAGTGGGAGACAGGTTCGAGGTGTTCATTAATCCAGCGATGTTGCTGCTATTCGACGAAGACTACAAGCACATCATCACCAAATCGAAGCAGGTACTGATGATGTTTATGGCCAACACGCACACGGATGCCATCGTCGATACGGGAGACAGTTTGCAATCCGTGTAACTAAAGTAACAGTTTATCGGATGTCTGCTGCCTCACGTTCAGCTTAGCGCCGTTGAACATACCAACATGCTGAAGAAAGCAGAATATGGTAGAAACGTCTATACGGCTTTGAGGTGGTGGTTTCTCGAGATTTACCTCGGATAGCCCGTGAGCCAGCGCATAAACTGCATTGTAACGTCCAGCTTCGCTACCGAGAAACCGTGTTACGTCATCGTCGGGCTGCGAACTGGTAGACAACACAATGTGAGATCGAGTCATTCGTATTTCGAAACTTGTCAAAAGCGAAAAAATCAGTGATTTAATTTTTAAATAATAACGTCTTTGCGGACGTGAACAGGATCGTAAAATTTAAAAATGAACAGTAACCTGCTGGTATATCATATGTCTGATAGTTTTCATCATTTCAACTACAGACGCAAGAAGTCCTTTCAATTGAGTCTCGTTAGGCCCGCAATTATAGTACTACTTAAAGATTTGAAAGTGAGTAAACTGAACGAACATATTAGTTACAGTATAACTGACTGCCCAATCAAATTCACTATGCATGGGAACATTTCCACAAACCGATATGCTTTTTGACTGATATTTTATGGACGGGTTTCTTCGCACAGCTGCCGAGACTAGGAGTGGTATAAATATTAGTAAGCAGTTACTCAAAAATATTTCACTCGAAGCAACTGCTCGGTTTCGTATAAATAAATACAGCCGTTCTCAACATTCTCACAAGAAACAGCTCGACAGACATCACCACTGAGCCACTGCTCACGGTTTGGTATAAATAAAACAAAGCAACTGCTCACCATATCGAGCAACTCCTTACAGTTCAGTGAGGTTCCTCATTACGTGTTTCATGTTACCTTAGTGCAGCTGATAAGCGCTATGGCCGAATTAAATGTGATGGTTCCGCAACGAAAAATCAATCATTTATACAAGACGCAGAGGCACAGACGTACCCAACCGTAAAGTATTGTACAAGTTTAAAAAGGAAAATGTAGAATTTATTATGCAACGCTTTCTTCCTGAATCAACAGACACACGAGGTAGGGCTCTTAGCAATGACAACGTTCTTAAGGTATGCAGGAGATCCCCGTTTTCAAGTTGGCGTTGCAGAAGAGGATGGTGTAACCCAGGCTACGGTGTCATACACGTTCTGGGAAGTTGTGGAAGCACTAAAGGAAAAGGCACAACATTGGATACACTTTCCTAACACAACTGCTGCTCTTCATGATATATGTTGTCATCAGACATCCGTGTTTGTATTCGCGGACTACATGGCAACGCGGTAATTGAATTAGTGTATACTACGTCTGTTGACACTCGCCGGTAATATAAGGAATGTAATTACATTGCTGGTTATTCGCAACAGTAGTATCGATTAAGATTAATGTGATCGGAATCAGTTGCTAGAATCTATGACAAAGTGCTCCATCATACACTTTGTAGTATGATTATGCCGATTCGAGAGCACGAGGCACTGGGACTGCAGCTGATCTCCACAATGTTGGAATGTCTTTTTCCTATCAAAATTTCTGGTTTTGTTTCTTTAAAAAGCATCGATGCCCCCTATTTGTATGAAACGAAATCCCCAAACGCCCATTTTGATCAATTGGAACGATCTGGGGTTGATTGTTTTTCACCAGCAGACCTCCACCCCCTCACCAAACCAGTATCCAATTTAAAAATTCGAGGAACATATTATGTTAACCTCACACTCCCACACACACAAACTATAAACTACACCTTTAACCTACACATTTCCTCCAACAAATTGTAAACAAAAGTTATTAAAAATAGTTCTAAAAAATCTTTGAAAATGTGACATTACTGACACCAGCTACAATGCAGGATCACAGTGGCCTTGACTTTCATCTCATTACTCTTGAAAAAGGAAGACCAAGTAATTAAAAAAATCGAGTGAAATTGAAAACTTGAAGAACATATTACTATAGCCCACCCTTTCCCCTCGACTCGACTCCGACACCCTATCTATAACCCTCCAACTCTCACCGACCACCACCCAAATGTAAAAAAATAAAGTTAAATATGCAAAATAAAATAATCATTAAAACAAACCGAAGAAAATATTATATTGATAACTCCGACCACCCTGTTGGTTGTTTAAGAATTAAATATAACCCCAATAACCTTAAATTATAATTATAAAATACGTAAAAACAAATATCTTAAAAAAATTATATCCCATACCACACATCATTTTCAACCTGCCAGTCGAACAACCATCAAGTTAAGCCAACCATAACAACTGCTAAGGGGGGCGGGGGGCGTCCAAGCAGTTATATAGATTGATCATTCCTAGCAGACCATAACTAGAGTCCATACAGAAAAAACATACCAGTCGACCAAACCAACCAAAAACACCAGTTAAACTTACCAACCATCCATACCAACAAACCACTGACTCCTGCATGCTGAGTTCTGCAAAATGACTCATGAAGACTAACTTCTGCAGAATGACTAATGCACACTGACTCCTGCAGACTGACTCCTGCCAACTTATTTCTTCTCAGTCCTCCTCAATTCCCTTCCCCTTCTCTATCTACCTCTTCAATCCTAAATCTTCCTCCTAAATCCTTATCCTCAATACTCCTTCTCAATACTCAGGATCCTTAATATAACTCCTCTTCAATCCTCCTCCTCTACGATCGACCTTCTCCTCGATCCTCCTACTCTGCAGGCCTGCTTCACAATCCTCCTACTTCATAATCTGCTGTAATTCTCACCGATCCTCTGCAAACCTCTGCAATCCTCGCTCACAAACATCAACAACCCTTTTCCCACAATCTCACCCTTCCTCCTCTGTAATCCTCTCAATCCTCCACAATCCACATCAGTTCTCACAATACTGGCCAATCATCATTAAACACACCACAATCAGCACTACATGCACGAAAATCAGTACCACATGAACCAAAACCAGCACTACATGCACTAAAATGTCTCCACCTGCTCCAATATCATAACCACATGTACTGCAATTGCTCCACTTGCTCTACAATCAGCACCAAACTCACCACAATCAACACCACATGCACTGCAATTACTCCGCCTGCTCTGCAATCAGCAACACATGCTCTGCAATTGCTCCACCTTCTCCACAAACAACATTGCCTCTTCCAAAATTGCTCCGCCTGCTCTGGAAACAGCACGACAAGCTCTTCCTTCTCCACAATCAGCACCGAATGCTCCGCAAACTCTCCGCGGTTGCTCTGCAAACGTTCTGCAATCAGCACTGCATCGACATCAATTGTGGTGTACTTGTTAAGAGTGCAATTCTCACCAACCCACTGCAATCATCCTATGCAATACTCAGTGATTCTAACCATTCCTCTTCTACAATCCTCAGTAATCCTCCTTTGCAATCCTCCTCTGCAATACTCACCAGTCCTCCTTAGCAATACTCATGAGCCCTCAACAATCCACAACATTCCTCACCAATCATTCTGCGGAATACACCAATTTCCTCACCAATCCTCACTTAGCCTTCCGTCAATCCCAATCCCTCGAACGATCCTTCGATCAAACATTAGGTTTTAAACCTGTCCCTGCCATTATGCATACAAATTACATTCCTTTTTCTGACTGTCTCTAAATTTTTGCATGTTGACTGATTCCTGCCAGCTGACTCTAGCCGAATGACTCAAGCTGCATGGCTCCTGCCGTCTCCTGCAGACTGACTCGTGACGACTTACTCGTGATGACTGACTCCTGCATTTATTTTTATTTTTATTCATCTCTGCCAGCTTCACATTCCTTGCACAGAACCATATCTTCAACCATACATGTATAATTTAAAAATATAATAACAATTCGAGGCCACCCCACCCACCTACACTGTCTGCACAAGTTATGATCATGATGATTGGAAAACACACATATATTGAAAAACTCACATTTATTCAATATATAATAAAAATGGGGTGAAGATAAAAACATATTTTGCAAATATGAATCATGGGAACACTCTAAGAAAATTTATCTGTCCCACTTACAATAACAAGAACTGTGACATTATAATCGACATCATAAATGATATCATACAACTTTGACATAATCATTGTCCACCATCCAGGATGTTATCTACTGCTTATAACAAAGAAGAATAATTAATTTTAGACATTTTTAATTCACAGAAAAATATTATAATACTTTAGGTGTCTGAAGACTGTGGACTTCGACCTTCGTCTCCAGTTTCGTCTTAGACAATGTAAATATATTTAAATTTTTTTCTTTGAGTTAAAATTATTGGAAAACAATTGTAACTTTTTTGTTTTAAGCAGTATATGACATTCAAGATGGTAGTCAAAGATAAAGATCAATATCCAAGATGTAATTTAATTGTCAAATATGGCGTCACGGTTCCTGCTATTGCAAGTGTGGTAAATGAGTTTTCTCAGATGTTTCCTTGATTAATATTTGCAAAATATATTTTCCCCTTTGCCCTAACTATATAATTTTATTTATTTCAATAAATATGAGTTTTTCTATGCGTGTGTTTTTCAATCATCATGTCCAGTAACCACGCAAATGGTGTGAGGGTTGCCTCGGAGTGGTCTCATATTTTTATATTGAAAAAGTAAGATAAAACACCTGGTTGTGTACAAGGGATGTGAACTGGCAGACATGAATAAAAATAAAAATATATGCAGGATTCAGTCTGCAGGAGCAAATCTGCAGGCATCAGTCGACATGAGTCAGTCTTCTTCAAAGGCTTTGGAGACATTTGGCGAGTGAATGTAATTGCTATAAGTATGGGTTGGGGTAGACGACATACCAACGGATTGCTCGAAGGATAAGTGAGGATTGGGAAGGATTTCTGAGAATTTCTGATGAGTGGTGTGGAATGATGGGGATTGCATAAGATAGCAGAGGAGGATTGGTGAGTATTGGTGATGTTTCGTGAGGATTCTTAAGGACCGTTAAAGATTGTGTAGGATTGGTGACAATTGCAGATCGATTGTGGAGTATAAAGTACTTATTGCAGAGCGATTGTGGAGCGTTTTTGGAGGAGTTTTGGAGCATGTTCTGCTGATTTCAGAATTGGCAGTGTGATTGTTGAGCGATTGCGGAGCATGCGGTGCTGATTGCAGATCAGGCAGAGAGATTGCAGAGTATGCAGTTCTCATTTCAGAGTAAGTAGAGCAATTATGGAAGAATTGCTATCAATTATGGAGCGTGTGGTACTGATTACTCAGCAGGCAGAGCAATTATGGTGTGGTGCAGATGTTGGTGAGTGTGGTGACGATTATGGAGCAGTTAGAACAATTGTGGTGTGTGGTACTGATTGTGGTGAATAAGGTGCTGATTGTGGAATATGTAGAGCAATTAAGGGGCATGTGGTGCTAATTCGTGACAATTGGTGAGAATTCTGTGAGATTGAAAAAAATTCATAAAATTGCTGATGAGGATGGGTGAGGATTATGGAGGAATGCAGAGTTTGGGCGACAGTTGTGGTGGATTGTGAAGGACAAGAATTGCAGAGGAGGGAGATTGACGAGGATTGTAGTGGAGGACTGAGGATGACAAGGATTGAGAAGGGCTCAGGTTTAGGAGAATTGTGGAGGAGTAGGTTTGGGAAGGAGGATTTCGGAGGAGGGTGAGAAGGAGTCAGTCGGCAGTAATCGGTCTGCAGGATTGAGTCTGCAGGAGCTAGTCTGCCAGGATTCATTCATTAGTTAGTGTTAAAAAATGGTATGGTTTCCTGATTTGCTTAGTTGGGCTGGTTGGCTGGTATGGGTGGTTGGCATGGTTGGATTATCTGCTTAGTCAGTTGGCTCGGTCAGCTGGTATGGTTTCTTGGAATGGAACCTTGTTATAGTCTGCTAGGAATGGTCAATCTGTATGTCTGGTTGGTTAGTCGAAATTAGCAGTTGTTATGGTTGGCACAACTTCATAGTTGTTTGACTGGGTGGTGGGAAATCATGTGTGGTACGAGTAGTTCGTATGTTTTGGGATTGTTGTAGACTGACATGGCCAGTTTGTATTTTAAGCTGGTATTGTTGACTTGTATGGATGGAAGTCTGCGAACTAAACAGCCAATAAAAACTGGCGAGTGTTGGTCGCCTGCTGATCGTCACACCAGGAAATGGTTGTGCTCTGCCATATTTATGAGAGTCGTAACATCAAAGTCACACATATCCCACTTTGTTTTTTGTTATAGTTTATTTCGAGATTTTCATAATTTGGTTTTATATTTTGTGATTTTTTTTTTCAAATTTGAGTTTATTGGGATCAATGTCAAGATCGAGAACTAACATGGTGGTTTGATTCATCAATGTAATTATTTCCGCAAATTGTAATTAATTAGAAATTTTTTACAGTAAAAAAAAATTATGACTAAAAGGCAGTTCGAGAGGGGAGCAGGAGATGGTAAGGTTGTTGGTTGCGTTAGCAAAAAAAGAGGGGGGGATGTGTTTTACATTATATCTTCTTCGATTCCTAGAATTTTTTTAGATTTTTACTATTGCATGTTTTATTTTATTTCGAGCCATGCCTTTAAGGTTATTGGGGTCACTGTCAAGGTCACTGAAATCTAACATAGAGGTAATTTTTTTTCTAGTTTTTTTAATTATGTGTTTTTTATGATTTATCATGGCAAGAGGACTGATTGTTGGTATTCTTTATAGCGAGAAGGGGTGTGTAAGGTTAGCATTACTTGAATTTTATATTTCTTTTATGTTTATTGTTTGATTGGGCTGAGGGTGAGGTAGGGGAGGGGCTGAGGTGAGCTTGTGTAGGGGTGTGTTGAAGGGGGTGATGTCGTGCAATTGAAAACCGATCCCCCCAAGTCCTTCCGGTTGATCGAGAAGCGCCTTTGGGGGTGTTTTTTCTGTTTAATGGGGATCAGTATTTTCGAGTGAATAATGGGAAATTACGAGGAAAAAATGGAAATGCAAAAGGGGAAAAAAATGGTTTTAGGGTAAAAATATTTGATTTTAAGATAAAATTGAAAGCTTTAAGTGAAAGTGGTAATTCCAACACGGCGACAGTCAGCTGTGGCTCCGTGGCCCTATGTCCTTGCTCTCGCACAGGAATAATCATACTACTGCTGTAGATCGAAAGAGCATCAATTATGCAATATTTTACAAGTAGCATTTTACACTTCAATGCAAATGATAAGAAAAAGGACAAGGTAGATATATTTTATATTAATAACCTAAACATTATACATATCCTAAAAGTATGTTAAGCTACGAACAATTTGTATCTGTCCCCAACATACATATACACATTNATCCTAAAAGTATGTTAAGCTACGAACAATTTGTATCTGTCCCCAACATACATATACACATTTCACACGCACATAGCTTTGCAGAAATACCTGTGATTCTTTATTGTCTTCGTCCCTATGTTTCTCCTCTTCTACTGCTGGTACTTGGGAGAAAGGGATATGCAGAGGTAGATACAGAAAGTTCGCGGTGACAGAAATGGATGTATAGCCTAGACCGAACTATTCAGGATCTAAACTAACTTAATATTAAATGCATTACAGAAACAAATTACTATAAATCTATATAAATAGGTGGCATGTCTCCACTTTTCTCTTCTCTCTGTCATTTATTCCATTGTAGTTTTTCTTTTGTTATCTTTAGCACTTCTATTTTCGGTTTTACTTTTTCTTACTTAATTTAATTTGTTTGATTTCTTCTGTTTCATCACTGCTGTCTTCCTAGCACTAATCTTTGCAGTTCGTTATTTAAGAAACCCGCTGATGTGATTCAGCTGGTTCCTGTTATCGTACCAAGTTGCAGCTAGGTTGCCTACCTGCCTGCATTGCGTTGGTAGTTTACACTGCAGACAGTACTTCTCAAAGTTTGAGATGGATGGAGTAATGAGGTACTGACGGACATACATCTCACGTGTGATGGAATGATGCTGAATGCATTAACTACACGTCGTCAATTCACCGAAATGTATCCAACTTGGCATTTACCAGATGCACATGCATGAACTTCAATTCATCGGCGTTTTCGTGAAACAGGAACTATACATGCAAGTAACCACGATTTTTGTGAACCATGGTTAGGCATCGAGCACGATGTACATTTATGCTAACCCACATGTCGGAGCTCGAGTAATCGCTAATGTACTTAACGCATCACAGCNGTACATTTATGCTAACCCACATGTCGGAGCTCGAGTAATCGCTAATGTACTTAACGCATCACAGCCTACAGTATGCTGCATTTTTTGACGAGACATCACACGCATATCACTACCAGTCAGTGCAGGCCCTTATTCCTCCTGACCAGCCTGGCTGTATGCAGTATTGCGAGTGGTTCCAAACCCAAATTAGGCGCTCCCCATGTTTCTACGGCACTTTACTATTCACCAACGAAGCATACTTCACGAGGCAAGGTGTCTTCAACTTCCAATACGAGCATTTGTTGGCACACATCAACCTACATCCAGGAAGGAAATCCCACTTCCNCGAGGCAAGGTGTCTTCAACTTCCAATACGAGCATTTGTTGGCACACATCAACCTACATCCAGGAAGGAAATCCCACTTCCAACGTCTGTTTTCTAAAAATGTTTGGCCTAGGATTATCAATGTTATGTTCACTGGCCCACACAGCCTTCCCATGTGGCTATATGGAGTTTCCTATCGGCACCTCATNAGTGGTTCCAAACCCAAATTAGGCGCTCCCCATGTTTCTACGGCACTTTACTATTCACCAACGAAGCATACTTCATGAGGCAAGGTGTCTTCAACTTCCAATACGAGCATTTGTTGGCACACATCAACCTACATCCAGGAAGGAAATCCCACTTCCAACGTCTGTTTTCTAAAAATGTTTGGCCTGGGATTATCAATGTTATGTTCACTGGCCCACACAGCCTTCCCATGTGGCTATATGGAGTTTCCTATCGGCACCTCATGGATGACGACCTGCCACAACTACTTGAATATGTACCACTGAATCAACGAAACAACATGTGGTACATGCAAGATGTTGCACCAGCACACTTTTGTCGCACAGCAAGACAGTAGATAGATGCGCGGTACTCAGCGCAATGGATAGACCCAGGTGAGCCATTGGTTTGGCCGCCCAGATCACCAGAACGAGACCCAGGCGACTTTAGCTTGTGGAATCACTTGAAAACACATGCGTAAGCTAATTATGTGGACAATGTGAAGGATCTCTGGCAATGTACACAAAATTCACACCATACCATTCAGGCTAAATCCGGTATGTTTGAACGTGTGTGCCAATCAAATGAGCATCGCATTCGTGCATGTGTGGAGATGGGTGGCTGACACTTTGAGCAAATGCTGTAACCATGTAAACTTTCCGCATTCCAAAAAAAACACTTTTGCTCGAAAATTGTGTAAGTTTTTTTCGACAACTCCACATTACCACCATTTACTAAGGAGTAATTTACCTGAATTAGGACAAAACGATGAACCCGGTTGTCAGAAGGCATTTCTGGGACCATAGCTTTTAATGGTTGCCTACTTCCCAGGTAACTACAAATCTGATGTCCAGCTCAAAAAAAGGTTTCTGCTTTAACTGTCGGGATTGGCAGATACTAACAAGACGAATATTTCTTTTTTATGATTGCACACTGATTACTAACATGGCATGTCAAATTGTTTAATTGAAACGTTTTATACTAATTGTTATTTATATACCACTACATTGTAGATGCAAAGGAGTAAAGAACTAGTAGATATTAATTTCTGAGTATAAAATGAAATTGTAAAGGATTTGTTTTATTNTACTAAGGAGTAATTTACCTGAATTAGGACAAAACGATGAACCCGGTTGTCAGAAGGCATTTCTGGGACCATAGCTTTTAATGGTTGCCTACTTCCCAGGTAACTACAAATCTGATGTCCAGCTCAAAAAAATGTTTCTGCTTTAACTGTCGGGATTGGCAGATACTAACAAGACGAATATTTCTTTTTTATGATTGCACACTGATTACTAACATGGCATGTCAAATTGTTTAATTGAAACGTTTTATACTAATTGTTATTTATATACCACTACATTATAGATGCAAAGGAGTAAAGAACTAGTAGATATTAATTTCTGAGTATAAAATGAAATTGTAAAGGATTTGTTTTATTAATGTATCATATACATATTTCACATATCTTCTTATTTCATTAATATTAGAACAATAAGTCAAGTTTTAGTTATTTGTCCAAAGAATTAAAAATGAAGATCAACATAATTTTTTGAGGAAGCTATGAATTTATTAAGGTCTGTTTATTTTTATAAAATAATGTCGTTGCAGTTACAAATAATTTAGGAGTGGGTTTCGAAAAAAACAATGTTAGGGAGGGAAAAAAAAATAAAAAACACAAAATTTTTTAGGAAATTCTAGATGTTTCAATACAACCAAAGATATTTATCAATGCCAATGAATTAAACAAATGTTGGTTTGCAGANATGTTTCAATACAACCAAAGATATTTATCAATGCCAATGAATTAAACAAATGTTGGTTTGCAGACCCCATAGAGAGGGTGTAAACAAAATAAATAGCATGATCGAAAATGTTTTGGCATTTATAAAACTGTTCATTNCCATAGAGAGGGTGTAAACAAAATAAATAGCATGATCGAAAATGTTTTGGCATTTATAAAACTGTTCATTTCATGGAAATTCTGATGAATTTCTGAACTTTTCAAGTTCGCGTTTAACTATTAGGATCGAATTTGAATTTCGAAGACATAGACGCCAGGATTCAAGATGGTGTCTTGATGATTTAATATACTGCAGGTTTATGCAATAATGATAAAAACATTCATTAAGAATAAGAACTGCAGAAGAATAATAAGCAGATCAGGATACTCGGTTCAAAAATCTTAAGCATAAAATTTTAATCATTATTGTAATTCCTAATAAAGTTTAAGGAAAAAGTAAGTATCAATAATTAAAAATTAAGTAATTCTGTTATTTTCAAGCTCTACAGGCTGCAATGAAAGCAACTATTCAAGTTTTCTGGCAATGACGCAGGCATGGCCACATCGCGGTATGTTCTATCAAATATGGTCGAATAGTACTGGAGTGGTTCATACGACGTGTCCTGCAGACAGTTAACTATCATTTTACATAACCCATTTTGAAAAAAAAACATTCGTGTCAGATCCGTCAAACTTTCTAGTAATAAACAGGACCTGCTCTTTCGATTAATATTCCGAGGGAAGTCTGGATAAGGTAATGATGGTAACTATTTGTAAAATGAACTGGAACCACATTTTGTTGAATCCACGTGCGCTGACGAACATATATATGGAGTTTGAATCTTAAATCTGAAACACATTCTACATAATTGTAGTAAAGTTAAGTGGAAGAATATATGGTCCTATTGAGTCAACATGAACTATGTCACATGTTTGTATCGACGAGAAACTGACTTTGTAAACTAATTTATATGTTTCCGTAGTCGCGGAGACGAGTGCGCGGACATTAGAGGACTGCAGCGGAAGACATCAGTAGTGGTGCGAGGTGTCGGCGAGCGTCGAATATTATCAGCGGTGGCCGGCTACAGGAGACCACTGGAACCTCATGGCGCCAGGGTAAGTCAGCCACAGCGGCGGAAGGCAACAGGGAGCCACTGCAGCTTCACGTCTGGCTGCGGCTAGGGTTGGCTTGGCATCCTCACAGGTAGCGACGAATTTACATCTACACATTGTCATCAACACGATGAGCTGACGTTTTCCAAAATGGCTTTCCAGTGCCATAGGAGCAGTGAAAACGTCGAGAGGACGGTGAGACGAACAGTACACATTAGTGTAGTATTTATAATGTAGTGTTTTGTGTTGCATATCTGGTCACCTTGCATGCTAGTGTACGAGTTAAATGAGGACACCGCGGAAAAAAGAATAAAGGTAAGACGTGGTACAGACGTTTGGGAAACCTTTGTTACCTGAGACAATGAAACTGAAATGACCGAAACCGCAGACAGTAGCCCTTTCACTGATGTGTATTTTGTGTAATCCTGAACTTATAGGTCAATTCATATGGTTTATGANGAAATGACCGAAACCGCAGACAGTAGCCCTTTCACTGATGTGTATTTTGTGTAATCCTGAACTTATAGGTCAATTCATATGGTTTATGATACAAATCACTGAAGTCTTTAAACACAGANTATTTTGTGTAATCCTGAACTTATAGGTCAATTCATATGGTTTATGATACAAATCACTGAAGTCTTTAAACACAGACGTAGCAGATGGAGGTACGATTAGGGCAGTCATTCGCGAATTTGACTATGGAGTACATTACCAGGGCATAAGACAAGGAGCACACAGTAGAAGGTCAAGAGGTGAGTCTAATGACAAAGCCGAGGACCTTTATAGCAGAGCGTAGTGGAATACTGTGTCCTGGCGATCTGACTAGCTACGGCGGTTACTGACAGTGCAGCACAGTAACCCGTGAGCCCAAAGTGACTGAGNTCCTGGCGATCTGACTAGCTACGGCGGTTACTGACAGTGCAGCACAGTAACCCGTGAGCCCAAAGTGACTGAGGGCAGAGATCAGGCTGCTCCCGGGGGAACATCATAGACGATGGAGCTGCGATGCATTATTAATGATACACAGTGTTGGGCAATATATTGTTGTTAATAAACAAGAAACGAATTATTTACCTCAATGGTTATTATAATATTATCTTGTGTAATATTTGCTTTAATAAATTCATTACCGCTTTTCTACTCAGGAGTTAAAATCGTAACTAATAATGTATTAGTAATCATAGTTGTACACACATTATGTTTATTTCCTGCGGTATCATATACCATGTTAAATATCATTTGATTTTTAATTAATGAAATTTCCTGTTATTTTGTCAAATTCATAAAATGTTTATTTCGCTTTAACACTCATTATTATTTTGGTGTGTGACTTTAAGTAAAAGAACATGGCCTTCAGAAAAAAATTTTACCAATGTCAGCCTTATGTAAGGATACTCATAAAAAACATTAAATATCCTAATTAAATTATGTAATAACCATAAAGCATATTAAGCTAACAATTTACTGCATTGTTTTATGAATGCGCCATGTATTAATATTTATAACAGTTGAGGAATCGTCTGTATGTGACACTTACGAAAAAAATCACAAACATAGATATATAGGTGACTGCCCACGAAATTTATATTGCACACTATCCACATTTCTTGACCGAAGTCCATTGGAAAATTGTGTCCNATAGGTGACTGCCCACGAAATTTATATTGCACACTATCCACATTTCTTGACCGAAGTCCATTGGAAAATTGTGTCCACAAATATGAAGCTTACCTTAACTTTTTTTTTATATCCNCACATTTCTTGACCGAAGTCCATTGGAAAATTGTGTCCACAAATATGAAGCTTACCTTAACTTTTTTTTTATATCCTTCTTGTGGAATGTCGAGTTGCATATTATATTCTACACTATCAAGTAAATTATATTTATTCAGCACCTGAACTTTCGTCACTTTTTTCCTCAGATTGAATTTTCTTTCTTTGTTGCCCCACATTAAATTTCTCGCATTGCCTTTTCTGCAAGAGCTACATCCTTATATTGCAATACCTCCTTCCTTTGGCTGGCTTATCTGAAATGTATTTTTCTTTGACCTTTCTCAGGAATGCATTAGTGGTTTCTTGTTTGATAAAGACACATCACAGCAGTTGTGGATGGTTTCCTACCTCTTGTGGAAATTCTCTTCCAAACTTGGATATGTGGGTGACGTCTTTTAGACCTTCAGAGATGGATGATATATCAGGTTATTCTAGCACTAATGAAGATGTATATATGCCGAAAAAAACTCTGTTAAAGTCATGGTTTGGAATGTCCAAATATGGAGTGTATATATTTACAGTAATATTTATTTTCTTTCCTGTATTTAACTTCTCGTTAAGCTGTAATGAAATCCAAGACTTGCGGAATGTTTAAATCTATAAATACATGCAATATCTGCTTACGAGAAATTGACATACTCATTCTCAAACATCTCCATGTCTTGTACATTAATTATGGTCAATGGCTATCTCGTAACCAAACTCTAACATGTTCGCTGTAGTAAGCTTTAAAAGACCCATGAAATTGCGGTCTAGGGGCTACATTTGGTGGGACANAACTCTAACATGTTCGCTGTAGTAAGCTTTAAAAGACCCATGAAATTGCGGTCTAGGGGCTACATTTGGTGGGACAAGTGTGGCAGCAAAGAAATTATTATGGCATTGGTATAAGTGGACCTCGCAAAACGATTGGTATTCTGCAACTGTTANAGTGTGGCAGCAAAGAAATTATTATGGCATTGGTATAAGTGGACCTCGCAAAACGATTGGTATTCTGCAACTGTTAGACGCAGCGTTATGCTGGAGGTGACAATTTCATTTCATTGAATCTGTTTACGGATTTAAACAATTTTTAATCAAAGGAGAACACTCCCATGACCGTAAAAGTAGAACCTTTGCTGACAGAAACCCATGTACCACGCACACAGCAAGCCATGAAGTGAGATTATATGTGACATATCTGCTACTTACTATGATACAGCGGGATAATGAAATCTCTGCAAATTCGGATATCGTCGGATGCGTGCGTCATAACATTAACCAGTGCTGCACTTTCTGTGTGGCCAGTGGCAGACATCATGTTGAACAGAAATTAAGCATTATACTTTCTGACCAAGTGTGTACATTTGTAGTAAAATATTGTAAACCTGTTCAAAAACTTCGGGAACTGAGTTAGTTGTTCGGAGTCCGAAACATTAGGAGGCTTTGCGTGGGTATCCTTTATGAAGTAGCGACCCTCACACAATATACCATGCTCTTCTCAAATACATACTGCAGGAGTAGAGGGATTGTGGGGACTTTGGCACATCGGGACTTGGGAATGGAGCATCGGAGCTGTTTGTGCCATCACTTGAGTCGGTGGCCATCTTAGGTCCATGTGAGCTTGACCCTAACCTTTAACCCCAAAAATCCACAAAATTTCCAAAAAAAATTAAATTAATTATATTAAGAACATATAAACCTTATTAAAAAATATTTAAATTGATCAAGAAATGTATTACAAAATAATTAAAAAACTTTAATTTCTTGAGGATCGCCAGACTGATTTTACCATCTTGGTCGGTGCAGTCCACCATCTTGGTAGACGTCAAAGCCACCGTCCACAATTTTAGTTAATGATGTCTGAAATCTTGGAATATACAGTTTGCCATTTTAGTACGCGTCACAGCCACTGTCTGCCATTTTTTTTTCGTCTGTCATTTGTTTATACATTACTGAAGCTTGTCTCTCACCTTCGTTGTATCGTTATCTTGGTTTCTTCGTTTATCATTAGTTTTACCTTGCTGGTGCTGTCCCCAGCACTGCGCACAGCAGACGACTGACCCACTCCACTCTTCCCTTCCAATATAATTAATTGACCAATTGTTGCACCCCTGACTTTCACTGTCTATTTGCCAAACTCCTTCCAATATATATGACTGCGCCGCCAAAGATTATCATTGGCTAATTACTTGGGTGTTTTCGGAAACATTCGTTCCAACCAAACAGTTGCCTAATTTAATCTTAAGGGCGGACAATTTCCCCCCTTTAAAACTCTTTATAAGACGCATCTTAAGCCCCCTCAGTAAATAAATAATTTTTGTTGGTCTTAGAAATGTACGCGTGTCGTCCGAGCGGCCATAAAATCCTTTCGGCTATTTTGGCATTTGGAAGGGTGCGTTCGCTTAGTGTCTTAGACAAACAGGACGAGTTACCGTACCTGCCGCAAGAATTTCTCCTGGTCTATGCACCTTACAAAATTTCGACAGTATTCATGTATTTGCTGGCCTACCTGCAGCAGAACGAAGACATACGGGATTGTCTTCCGTGAGAGGAGTGTTTCGAGGGCAGCACCACCTCAGTTCCCGACACACCGCACCTCAGGGGTTGGTGCAAGGCCCACCGAGCAGCCCTCGCGACGTCTGCGTCCATGGAAGACGACTTCCCTGTTGAAGATGTCATCCCTGTAGAGGACGACTTCCACGTGCAAGTTATCTACTCGCAAGTTGTACGCATGGAAGATGCTGCCGTNGGACGACTTCCACGTGCAAGTTATCTACTCGCAAGTTGTACGCATGGAAGATGCTGCCGTTAAAAAATTTTTATGGCAAGCACTACCCGACGTGGAAACCAAACCAGAACACAGTTGACCTATGTGTATGGAGCTTGATGAAGTTTTAAATTACTTTGTAAAAAATGTTTGAAACTCGGTGTGTGCATTGCAAAGTACATTTTTTTTTTNCTTGATGAAGTTTTAAATTACTTTGTAAAAAATGTTTGAAACTCGGTGTGTGCATTGCAAAGTACATTTTTTTTTTACATAAAAACATTTGGTGAAAAAAAAATGTTCAGCAGCATCCAAGGTTTTCGCTCGTTGGATTCGTANTTTTTTTTTACATAAAAACATTTGGTGAAAAAAAAATGTTCAGCAGCATCCAAGGTTTTCGCTCGTTGGATTCGTACATAATCAAGCAGATTGCCATCTCGTACAGTGACGAAGACGACAAAACCTAAGTTTTCACTTTCTTATAGCTGTGTCCATGGCAGCACCACGCAACAAGCATACCGCCTACAGACGTGAGAAACGCACGTACTGAGGTTTAACATGGGGAATATTCCGTACGAGGGAATTCCGGCAATTCTGGATTCTTCCATTACTACCTATATGTGTCTTCTACGGATAGGTTATGCTCTCTTTCTTGGAAGGAACCATGGCACAAAAAACCCAGAAACCTAGTTATAAACCATTTCACTTCGCACCACGGCACGAGATACGCAAGGTGAAGAAACCCATGCATTACCCCTAACCCACGCATAGACGCTCATTATTAAACCATTTATTCCAAATTATAAAATCAGTATATTAAGAAATTTCAGCAGTGGGGAAAAAAAAACGAAATATGGTAACTTTATATGCGACGATTTTCCTAGCGCCCGTTGTCAGCATATAAAACTTTTTATACCCTTAAATAATGCACATATAGTAAGTTTTGCCGGGAAAAAATTTTATACAAAGAGAAGACGCTAACATAAAGGTTCAAAAAGAAATAGTGCAAAATCATAAAAAACAGTTAACTTTTGGCAAACAAATTTTCATATATCCGTGTGTGTTCGCTTCATTAACAGATATATCTGATCCACGGTAAAAAAAAAAACCCACCCTCCCCTTCAGAGTCTATTTACACTGCTAAGTGACTTTAGCCGAACGAAAAGTAACATGCAAACATGTGTATGTATAAGTGTGCGGCCTCTAATACAGCAGGTGTCAATAGTATTCACTCTTTATGAATTACNGCAAACATGTGTATGTATAAGTGTGCGGCCTCTAATACAGCAGGTGTCAATAGTATTCACTCTTTATGAATTACGAGAACTAACACATAACTTTATTCCCGAGATGCTAGTCCACCAAGCAGATTTATACCACTATACGAATTCCAGCAAAGATACTCGCATATAGCTCTCATTCACCACCCTTCAACCTCGTCGAGACATATAAGGAAAGACTTTACAAGTGCGAAAAAACTTGAGCGTATTGTAGCAAATGCATTACTGAGACCATGCTATTTTAGAGTTATGGTTATACCATTCGAATGTAGAAAATAAATTCTATGTAGACATTTTTTGTAAATAAATTAAAGCTCTAACTCCACCTTTTTTGTATAAAATAATTGAATGTAAAAATTTTCATTAATTCCGGCGAAACCAAAGATACTTTTTGATGCTGTGAAACTATGATATAAAGGGGGATAAAGCTCGTCCTTTACTGGCATATGATATGGTGATATGAATATATGTGCGTAACTTATTGTAATATAAATATATATGCATANTCGTCCTTTACTGGCATATGATATGGTGATATGAATATATGTGCGTAACTTATTGTAATATAAATATATATGCATATTATATGGTAGTATAAATATATATGCATATGACACGCCAATATAAAAATAATATTTCGAACNAAATATATATGCATATTATATGGTAGTATAAATATATATGCATATGACACGCCAATATAAAAATAATATTTCGAACGCATATTATATATAAATTAATATAAATATAACAATCACGTATCCGCTACCAATCTGCAAGTTTATAATTTTCTGGGGTCTTTGCTGTGCGAACATAGTATGATAGTTTTCTCAGAATGCTCCTACGTTTTTTTAATATATATAATGTATCTGTTTTTTTTCTCTCTGGATTAAATGGGTAAAAATATTCCTATGGCAAAAGTGTGTCATATCAGGTTGATTTTTCCTAATTTTCTTCAGCGTATATGAGATTTCGTTCCGGCTCGAAGAGTTGCGAAAAAGGAAAGGGCCATGTACACGATAATGAAGACAGTGTTGACGGCGAAAACAGTAGCTAGCTGACTTTGTTGAAAAAAGTGTCGTGAATATTTCAGAAGTCGACAAGAACTCCGGANTTGATTTTTCCTAATTTTCTTCAGCGTATATGAGATTTCGTTCCGGCTCGAAGAGTTGCGAAAAAGGAAAGGGCCATGTACACGATAATGAAGACAGTGTTGACGGCGAAAACAGTAGCTAGCTGACTTTGTTGAAAAAAGTGTCGTGAATATTTCAGAAGTCGACAAGAACTCCGGAGACATATTTCCTGAAGACCCCAATGAAGTTGTTGATATACTCCAACATTTAAATGCATTGCACAGTAAGGAGATATATTTTACTATATGTGAAGTTAAGGAAATGAGTTACATCGAATTAAACCATAGTGAACTATCCATCATCAGAAAACATCAGAGAAAAACTAATATTCAATGCATGGAAAAAGTAGAATAATACATTTATGTGTTCTTAGTTGTGCACATTTAATTTATTGAACATTACCCTACTGCTTTTCTGAAGACTTACTATTTCGGTGATGTAAAAATTCGAATGCAATGGTCTGTTTTAAAGAAAAATTGTACGATAAAGTGCAGTACGGGGACNATTTCGGTGATGTAAAAATTCGAATGCAATGGTCTGTTTTAAAGAAAAATTGTACGATAAAGTGCAGTACGGGGACTATGGTTCAATCTGAAATATTATGTCTTTATCGCGCTGTTTAAGTCGGCTGGGTTTTGTTTGACAAGCAAACGAACTGAGGAAGGAATATTTTTTAGGAATTGAAGGTCGAAATTTTGGGATCGACCTTGTCGGGAATCGAACTTGTCTCGTCGTTTTGGGGGGAAGAGGCCGAGTGAAGAATGGGCTGGTGTGTAGGTGGATTTCCTGTGCGAAAATGTTTGTACAAAAGAAAGGATGCTGTACGCGTACTTGTGATGGGAAACGAGAGCTCTAGCCAATGCAGTCTCTCTCTTATGTGACACCATGGAAGAAATAATCTTTGCAAAATGGGCGTTGGGTGTTATTTTCGATAGGGAGCTGAAATAGTGTGTCCAAGTCTTCGTAATTTCGCAGATTGCAGTAGGCCATCTGACCTGAGTATTTTCTCCTGCTGCCTGATACCTTTTATATGATGCACGAATAATAAACCTCATGTGCGTTAACATGAGTATGTTAATTTTTTTTTGTGAATCTATTGCATATGTACTTGAATTATACGAGATTTTGTATCTTCATAGCATCACGAGGGGCTGATAAGAGCACAAGTATGCCAGCAAGAAACAGAACTCTTTCTGGGCATGATGGAGGTGCACAAAGTTTGTTGCAAAATTTAACACCGATAATGGGTCATTTTGCTCTCGCTTCTGAATTTTGGATATATTTCGTTGGTATGTGTATGTGATACACTGCCATGCCAGGGCTGATACATAACCAACGTCCGTATGTACCTTTGTAGGATCATATTTAACTGGGGACTAATTTAGAATCTGTTTTAGCTCTGTTATTATGACGCGTACTAAATTAATTAAAAAAAATTATATAAGAAAATAGAATTTCTTTTTTTTTTTTCAGCGTTCAGGTTTATGTGTGTGATCATAGACGATTCCTCTAAAGGTTTCAGATAAATACAACTTAAAATATTAGGGGTTTTTTCACTTCGGAGTATCGCTTAGATACGGAAATATAAATATGTAGCACTGGTCGGGGCATGAAGTGCATTATCTTATGTTCGTTACTGGGAAATTTTTCCCCCTTTTTAAGTAATGGGTTGTCTTTTTTGTCTTACCTTAATTGGTGTCTTGCGTGCGTGTGTATGTGTATATATATTAAAAATTGGCGCAAAAATGTCACAGTTTTTCCCGTCGCAACAAGTGTTAAATATTTTATTCATGAAATGAGGTTTACACTAGTATTAGCAGATGTGAGTGGGTCGAATATTCTGCTAGATTTATTCATCCCAAACATTTTAACATAAATTGACCACTGTGTACGTGGGCGTGGAAATATTTGTAATTGTATGCATCAGCGGATGAAGAAGTCGTTCGTTGGATTACGAAGAGAATAATAATGACCCGATTCGGTATATATTCCTAGAATTATCAGACTGGCGAACAACGGATCGTGTGCGAAATGGTAGCTTTAAAAACCTGTAAGTTGCAAAATTCTATCCCCGTAGGCCTCAAATATGCCAAAAATTACTGATACCAAATAATTCTATGTGGTCAGTATAGTGATTTATTTAAAGTAAATACGTATATATTATTCTGCATTACAAGTTGCTTTTTTTTATGTTTTAGTCCCCGAAACGTGGATGGCTCATGATACTGAAAGCCCGATGCTACGGATTCGATGTGAGAGAAAATGGCGCAACCTCTTTCTCTAATAATAAACACAAAAATATATTCCATTCGCAACTGTATTAGAGTCTCGTAAAATAGTAGCCCGAGTTTACATTATCTAGGTGGTGTATAAGCTAAAATAATATTAAAAGTAAATTTGATACTTTTAAGACGGAGCTAGTTGCTAAGGCAAGCGGGCACAAGTAAGGACTCGACGAAAAAACCATCCCAGAATTCACCTGGAGTAATTATTAAAAATTTTAATTTGTGCCGAACAAGTCTAGTATCGAACCCGGGCCGCCTTGAACATGGGTCTTCCCTGGTGTTGACTTGTGCGTGCAGATATCTGAGTTTATTATTCTTGAATTAAAGTTGTCTTACGTGGGAAATAAAACAAGCTGCTGGAGGGACAAGCCTCCCCCCGGCGGTCAGTGCGCTAGGGCAAAGTGCAATTCAACACCTGGTGCAGCGCGGCTGGCCGTGTGCGCGAGCTCAGATTGCGACTGCACGAGCCTCTTATTTGCTTCTGTAATGGGACTCTTGACCACTTCTTTAAGCACGCCTTTGTCCTAATAGTTTATTAATACTTCTATCAGTCTCACCTGTAATAGTGATATTTCGGGCTCTCTCTGTGTGTGTAGGTGTGTGTGTGTGTTTGACGTATGATCAGGTGAAGGATGATCATATTATCCCGCTTATTTCTTAGTTTCACAGCACCACAAATTATATTTAATTTCGCCGGAATTAATAAAATATTTCACATGTAATTATTTTGTACAAAAAAAATAGGGGGTTCGAGCCAGAATTTATTTTCAAAGAGAACTTGTGAAGATTTTCTTTAAATATCTCGACAAGGTTGGAGAGTGGTAAATGAGAGCTGTATGCACGTATCTTTGCTGGAATTCGTATTGTGGTATAAGTCTACATGGCGAAATATTATCTCGGGAATAAAGCCATGTTTTAGTTCGCGTAATTCATAAAGAGTGAATACTATTGACACTTTCTGGATGAGAGGCCACACACATATACATACACATGTTTGCATGTTACTTTCATTCGGCTAAAGTCTCTTAGCAGTGTGAGTGGACTCTGAAGGGGAGGTGGGGTGTTTTACCGTGGATCAGATATATATTTTAATGGAACGAGCACACACGAATNGAAGGGGAGGTGGGGTGTTTTACCGTGGATCAGATATATATTTTAATGGAACGAGCACACACGAATGTATGAAAACACAGAAATTTGTTTACCGAAAATTAACTGTTTTTTATGATTTTGTACTTGTGAAGTTTGAACCTTTACGTCAGAGTATTCTCACTGTATAACATTTTTTACCTGCAAAACTTGCTACATGTGCATTATATAAGCGTATAAATAGTCTTGTATTCTGACAATGGGAGCTAAAAAAATCGCCGCATGTGGAGTTACCGTATGGGTATGTTTTTTCCGCTTCATATTTTTTAACGTGCTGGTTTTAGACTTGGTAGGAAATGGTTTTAATGATGATAGTCTATGCCTAGGTTAGGGGGAATGCATGTGTTTCTCCATCTTGCATATCTCATACGATGAGAGGCAGTGAAGTGAGTTTAACATTGTTTATGGTTTTTTCGTTACATGATGACTTCATAGAAAGCAGCATAGCACATCCACCCACGACGCATAATTTTTACCATATCCTTAATTTTTCTTACATGTAAAACCTATTTACATTTCTTAGTAACGGCTAGTGTCTCATTGAATATTTTTTCTTTAAACTATAACAAAATTTATTTCCTGAATATTTTCTTTTCTTTAATTTATACCAAAACTAATATACTAAATACGTCTATTCCTTAAAACATATCAGCAGGACATAACTCGAGATAAAATAATTTTAAACACATTTCAATATTATTATTATTCTGCATAATGAAAAGAATACTTTTTTAAAAGTGTTTTTCTCTGAGACTTGGAGGGCATTACAGACGTGATATTATTTGTTTTTGTGTACAACAGGTTCCTCGTAATCTTTTTTTAATGTACCACGGGTTAACATTACTCCACAAACTTAGGGCTTCGGCGTTGTACGGGGCACAGCAACATATCTATTTTTTGCACTCGTAAAGCTTTGTGTCGAAACGGCGGGCAGTGGAAATTTTTGTGAAGGATAAAAACAAAGTTCGTTGCGAATCGCCGACTTCTGTTTTACATAATGAATTATATCAACACACTGCTGCGTGATACTTCGTCATTCCTGACCTATAGAGGTTCAATAAGATTACTGTCCACGCTTCTGAATGCCATGAACTGACCCGATTATNTTCGTCATTCCTGACCTATAGAGGTTCAATAAGATTACTGTCCACGCTTCTGAATGCCATGAACTGACCCGATTATCTCAAAATGTCAGACGCTTTTGCGTCACTGAGATTGCGCAGTGCGAATACTTTCCTTGTAAANACTGACCCGATTATCTCAAAATGTCAGACGCTTTTGCGTCACTGAGATTGCGCAGTGCGAATACTTTCCTTGTAAATGTTTCCTACCGCAATATTCTCTACTCTCATCAAACTTTGTGGTCTGGCAAGCAGTAATAATTGCGTACTCGTGTTTCAATATCCTGAACGTCCTAGAAATGCGACACTTTGGCAGTAAAATGGCTTGAGCCACGATGTGTGGGTAAACTGCAACGTGTGATCGTGTTTCTAGTGGCATGGCTTGCACTGCGCACTTACTTCAACCACTAACAAGGAAGACGTACTCTGTACAAGTTCTGGCTTCCAGTCCCAAATATGGCGCAGCTTACTGCCACATTCATAGCTGTCACGTACATCAAGTCAGACAAATCCTCGCATATTACCTGTGAATTTTCAGACAAATATGACCTGCTCTAAGGCACGGGCTATTGCTGATAAGCTCCATAACTTCTAAGAAAATTCCTCTAAATTATCATTAAATGTATCATCATTACAGCAATATTAAATTATAGATGTGCGTGTAGTTTAAGATATTAGTCATTATTTAATACGTGATGACATTCAACATGTGACAGGAGAATACCTCTGAACGTGGACAGGTAGTGAACATTAGTGCATGGGATTTGTTTACTGATTATGCGTGTCTTGGATGTATTCAGGACGTGCTATAATTATGTATGACTGTGACGATTATGAGGTATTTTTGTTACAGCCAAAACTAATTAGAATATATTACTAAAGATTCCTACCAGCAATTTAACACATGTACAATTACAGACTGTCCAAAGTATTATGTAATGTAAATGCGTTTGGTATTTTGGAATATAGCTGGCGTATACTTCTAATTTTGTAAATATTTGTCTAACAGCAGGGGAAAGAAACAATCAAGCTTGAGCTTTATGACAAGTTTAGAAAAACGGGATCCAGCATATTGTGTAGTAAGAGATTTTGTATGTGAAAATTCATAATGGTCATATTAAAGCAAGCACTTCCCAAATGTTACCACTATAAATGCGCATTCGATTTTGACCTTAAACACATATTCCCTTTTTTTGGCACTATTTCGCATTCATTTATGCATGTATACATTCTGATAAAATATATGCGTGAATACATTAACAATAAATTACTGATATATGAGCTAATGGGCGTCGTCTCCTCTACATACGTGCAAATATTATTTTTATTTTTTTATTTTTTAAAAGTTTAGATGATCGTTAGACCTTCACGTATGTTTGACAGCAAACATATGCTACAGTAATGATACAAT
Organism: Clitarchus hookeri; assembly: GCA_002778355.1. Classification (NCBI taxonomy): domain Eukaryota; kingdom Metazoa; phylum Arthropoda; class Insecta; order Phasmatodea; family Phasmatidae; genus Clitarchus; species Clitarchus hookeri. Next base: position 606,100 of record NQII01002209.1, read on the forward strand.
TACAAAAACACAGGTGCCTCACCCAGGACTCAAACCCAGAAAACCTAGTAGGCACTATTACCTAACATACAATCAACAATTTTACGAAAGTAGGAGTCGAAACATCAACTTCGGATGTAATCAGTCACCTATTTTGAATTATATGGTTCATTAACCTTAAATATTTACATAGACGTTATTTGGAAAATATGTTTCTGTGTTACGTATAACATGTAATGTTACTTGGCCAACCGTAGTGTTACTTGTGTAACGAATTTGGTAGAAGTCGGTTGGTTGGTCCCTGAGATATGGCATATAAACTGTACTTTCTTATTTAGTGCTATCGTACAAATTTGCCTTTAAAATAAGTTCTGTACACGATGCTCCTGATTGATAACGTCGAAATACAAATTTGATTGAATTTGGTTGAATAGTTTTGTAGCTAAAACAAAATTATACTAATATTTACCTACACGCCATTTTGAATATTAGTATCTGACCACACTTAAATTATGTAATTTAACATAGCTTTTTGTAGCGCTACTGGTGTAAAAAAATTATGATGGAAATTAGTTGAATTGGTTTTTTTAATTTGGCAAAGTGTTCAATATTCTCCCCTGGAAGTATTTTGCAAAACAGGCGGCAAATTGTATCTCTGCATCTGTAAATGATTATTCTGATGAATTCTGCTAGTGCACAATACTTAGTTAATTTTTGTTTAATTGATTAATATGTTTTACATACTTACCTAAATCATTTATATCAAGGGCTCNACAATACTTAGTTAATTTTTGTTTAATTGATTAATATGTTTTACATACTTACCTAAATCATTTATATCAAGGGCTCTAATAGTGCCTGCCATACTTAAAAATGCGTTAGTTTAAACACACTGCTGTATCGCTGTATTTGACGATCTTAATAANACAATACTTAGTTAATTTTTGTTTAATTGATTAATATGTTTTACATACTTACCTAAATCATTTATATCAAGGGCTTTAATAGTGCGCCATACTTAAAAATCCGTTAGTTTAAACACACTGCTGTATCGCTGTATGTGACGATCTTAATAAATGAAGAGCAACAAGTTTATATACTAGCCCATTCGAAGATTGCCGAAGATGCCGCTAGCATACAAAGTAATGTGACAATTGGTTACATAGTTTCGTAGATATAGCACACTAAGCTAAAATATTTTATAGCCGCCATTAATAAAATAAGTGTCTGGAGTTCTTAAATCATACAAATTAATAAACTCTACCACAGTAAAACTCTTTTGCCAAATTTATTAGTAATAAGTTGATTGCATTACGATATATGACATAAAAATTTTATATTTTCTTGTAGGGCCACGTTACCAAATGGCAGAGTTATGAGACTCCTTATAGCCAATTTAGTGGTTATAATATATATTGCTACTAAATCAAGATAGGATCTAAGTTGAAATATGTTTCGTAGTTTTGTAAATATTACGAAAAAACAAAAATAATTATATGGCCACCGTTTTAAGAAAAGTGTTTGACCTACTTAAAACTTTAATTAACATGACCTGCTGTAATGCTACTTGCTTGCCAAATTTGGTGAGAATAGGTTTTTTTTGAGGAACATGACAGGAAAATATTGATATTTCATGTTATGATATCTTGAAATATGGCGTACAAAAAGATTTTGTATCGTACACATTTGATGATTCTAATATATATTACCACTATACAAACATGAGATATAATTGAATGCATGTTTTCAACGATTTAGCATACCACGATAAAATATATGGCTGCCACTTTAAAATTAGTGCCTGATCGAGTTCACAAAATACCAGTTTACATCAATTGCCGTGGTAGGCCTACTACTAGTTTGCCAAATTTGGTAGGAATCAGTCAATTGTTTTGCAAAATATGACATATAATCTTAATAAGTTCGTGTGACGGCATAAAACATAATGGCGGACATAAGAGGCTCCGTGTAGACACATTTGATAGTTGTAATATATGTGTAGAAGGCGCCAGCCTATCAGTCTCCTCGCCCTGACTTCCAACTGCACTCGCCACACACAGGCAGTCGCACAGTGCTGAGTGACGTCACAGCTGCCACCACCATCAGGTGATCGTCCGACTTCAAGAGGCATCTCGTCAGGGCAGGGGTTCTTAGGGCCAGCATGTTGTCATCCAAACCCACCCAGCTGTCAGGCGCATGAAGCATCGACGTAGGAGACATGCGCCGCACCGCTTCCCCCCTTTCAACCTCGTGCCGCCTGCAGAGTGTGGGGACAAGTGTTGTGTCATACACGACAGTGTTCTGCCTAGGTTCTGAAAATGTATTACACAAACAATAAAGCTGAGGAATATCCTTCAATATTGCTCCCGTTGTAGTTTGAATATTCAAGTATGTCTACCTAGCCCCTTTCAACCAGTAATGGACTCACCCACCTGCGAAATGAAAAAACATCATTACAACAACTATTATCTCCATAAAATTATTGTGTAATAACAAAAATTTGGTTGGAGAGTTTTCCTGCAATTCTACAGGTTGAAAGACATGTGACAAACAAATGTGTAATGCAATATATATTCTTAAGCCACTGAGTGGTCAATGTATATTTAATTAAATGCAAGTGTTATTTATGTAATAAACGCTTTTTTCACTTAATTTTTGTCAGGGTTATATGTAAAGACCAACTGCGTTAATTTTAAGTAAAGTGCATTTTTCAAATTTTCATGCTAGCATAAAAGTATACACGCAGAGCCGTAACTTGTAGAGTTGTCGTTCGCACGTGACCTCTCCGGGCCTGCACACTTCTCCGGTAATCATGTGGCGCATTAAAAGTTATTTATTTAAGTGGGAACAACTTATATTTTCATTGCCGGAGGAGCATACCACCCACACCTCAGGAGACTTTTACACTCCTGAGTCGTAATTATTCACATGTAATACCACGTAGGCTTCGCGCGCAGAAGTGACAAATCCTCGTCCCCGTGCCATAGCGGGGAAAACTGGTCATATGTCCCCCAGAGGAGAGGGAATCTAATAAACTATCTTGTGCCGAAATGTTCGCCTTCGCAGAAATTAACAGGCAGACATGGTGCCGACGTATTCCTATTATTTTCTTAAGAGAAGCTGGGTCTATAATTCACGGTTTTGTCATTAAGGGCGTTGGGATGGGCGGTAACAATCTTAGCACAGGAGTGAATATGCGTTGAGAGGGGACGAACCACCTCTCACTAGCCTAGCAATCTTGAAGTATAGCTGATAATTCAATGCTGGACCATGAAGGGAGGCCACTAGATTCCCAGCAGCTGGCGTTCGGGAGATAAGATGTGCTCTGTGAGCTGGCGCCCCAGGGGAAATTATCCTCTTCCTGATAGGCTTATTACCTTAGACTTGCCCGATACACACACAAATCGTAATTCTCCTGATGTCCAAACCCAGAAATGTGTCAAATTCCAGCATACGAAGTTAAGTTAGAACTAATAACCTGGTTTCGACAAAGTAGCATAAAATGCTTATAATTGCTATCCACCGCCATTTTCAGAATAAATGCCTGACATGCTTTAAACACAGTTTACTTCGCCTTCCGCAGAACTACTTGTTTGCCAACTGTAGTGGGAATATACTTGCTTTTTCCCGAGAAATGACATAGAATCTTCATTTTTAATGGAGCTCTATGTTCAAATGGCGAAAAAAGTAGCTATCTTTTGGCATAAATTATTCTTGTAATAAATATTTTGAGCATACAACATTTGGTTTAAATTGTTTAAACGGTATGGTAGATATACCAAATAAACTTAAAATATTTGTATAGCTGCTATTTTGAAAATTATTTATGATAGTTTTAAGTGNATGGTAGATATACCAAATAAACTTAAAATATTTGTATAGCTGCTATTTTGAAAATTATTTATGATAGTTTTAAGTGGCACACTTTTACATGACCTAATAAGTGACCTGCCAAATTTGGCGAGAACTGGTTGAGTAGTTCTTTTGTTATAATAACATAAAAGCTATTTTTTCCATGTGATGCTATTTAACAAAAATGGCATATTAACAGCAATATCTATGATGCATTGTCAACAAAGAAATTTTGTTTAAATCGACTGAATGGTTCCAGAGATATGATATTGCCGTTAATTTCAAAATCGCTGCCATTTTGAAAACAAGCGCTCATTATGATCGAAAACTGTAAAATCCAGATGTTCTTAATAAGTACTACATTTGTACCGCGTTCCTTAAAATTTTATTCACGCATTCAACATTTTAAAAGGGGGAGATTGATCTTGTAAATCGTTCTTTCCTTCGGAAATTGGTCTCAAAACCACAATGTTATATTATTATGTAAAATAAAATTTCAAATTAAAATAATAACTTTAAGTTAGGGTTTCTTGATGTCATTATATTTAAAATATTAAGCTTACTTCAAAATGTTGTACTAATCGTCCGTACCAGGTAATAACGAACCTACATTAATATAACCGGTAATAGTAAAGGTGTTACGTTGTAGGTTTCAAAGATCATAATTATATTGTTTTTACTTTCTTGTTTTCAAATTATATGTTTAATTAATTCACATAAAGAATTTACATAGTTTTCAATTTATTCACATAATTAATTCACACATATAACATACCTAATTAACGTATTAAGACTTTCATGATTTAAGCGAAGTGCAGGGCATGTTTGGTTAGTTCACGAGTTTGTTGATGTACAAATTATTTAGACGTTATTGCTGTTGTTATTGTTATGATTATCGCTAAGTTTGTATCGTCAATATCTGAAAATACTCCAAAACCATATCGACTCACCAGTAGTATAATATATTGTAAATTTTAAATCTCGTAAAATTAAAGAACAGTGTTCTCATTTGCTCTCGTCTGCGCATTGCTGATTGGAGGATAAATGTGGCGTGGTCAGTCAATAGTCAATCAGAGAGTAAATAACAATATGTGAGATGCTAAAGTTCCAAATGTAGTCACCACCGCCGAGAACAGACGCGTGTGGGTGATGAAGAAGAAAATGAGGAAATAATGATATGTCTGCATAAATATAAGTACAATTGCTGCAATATGTTTTTAATTTTCATACTCGATAATATAAAACGAGTGATCTTTGTCTATTTGTTGGAGAAGAAGAACGAATAAATAAAGAAGGAGAAATAATTTTGGCCTTCTAATTATACTGAAATGTTACAAAGGTTGTAAGAAATACAGAACTATTATTAGAGCAATAACAACGATATTCCTGAACTATATGTCATATTCCCCATTTATCTATTTTTTTAAATTTCATTTACAAAATACAATATAGATAAGCTTGGCAGATAAGGTAATTTTAACTTTTCACATACATTCGGATGCAATCATCTATAATATAAAAATGAATCGCAAAATGTGTTGGTAAGCGCATAACTCAACAACGCCTGGACCAATTTGGCCAATTCTTTTTTTAAAATGTTCGTTGAAGTTCAAGGATGGTTTTTACGGCGAGAAAAATTCGAATAATTGCCGGAAAACCCCTAAAAACCGCCCTTTTCTTTTTCCCATACAAACGTTTTCTAACCAAATTGTAGTCAATTTGAGCTTTATTGCTATTGTATAAAGTTCATATAAAATTCCNTTAAATTACAAGCACTTACTGTTGTTTAAGCAATGTAGGTGTGTTCCTAACGTCAAAGATCATATCTATCAAAACAGTGTGCGTGTGTGCGTTGGAGCACAGAATACATCGTTGGAGGAGTTTAATGTAGCGTTCCGAAACTCGCGTTTCTTTTGTTTTACTATCTATCAAAACAGTGTGCGTGTGTGCGTTGGAGCACAGAATACATCGTTGGAGGAGTTTAATGTCGCGTTCCGAAACTCGCGTTTCTTTTGTTTTACTTTCGGCACGCGAGATAAAATGCATCAGTTTTCACGTCATTACATCAGTCAAACACAAACCGCGTTACCAAAAGTGTTTTATTATTTTTAATAGCCCAATTTAATAAAACATTGGTACGGCTTAAAGGATTTCAAATCATATCAAATTTAAAAAAAAAAAAAACAACAAACTGTCGATGTCGATTTGCCGGTGTACCTACAACCTACAAGTATTGTTTGTCTTGGATTTTCTGTTAGCTAATCTACTGAGTTTGCTTTTGTCAACTGATACACGAAACAAATTCGTATATCGTGTTTTGTGCAGAGTGTTTAGATAGTTAGTGTTTGTTTAGTTAGTGTTTAGTGACAAATTTGATATGCCTCCTATAAGACGAAGCAATTTAGGTAGAAGAACCCGAAATGCTACAAACCAAGCTAACTACCGATGTAATCATACTGCACAAGAACGTGACGACCGAAATGAACGTGAAAGAATTCGGATATTACAAACGCGTGAAGCGCGAGCGCGACATTCAACTAATAATCGCGCAAGTTTGAATCGAGCTGCTTTTAGTTACGATGTGTCAATTGACTACAGTAACTACCAATGTGTTGTTGTTGGTTCTATGAACTCGGTTTGCTCACATTGTAAGGCATTGAAATACAAAAACGAAGCCAATGGATTGTGTTGCGCAAATGGTAAAGTGAAATTGATACCATTGGATCCACCACCAGAGCCATTGTACTCATTGGTTTCAGGAATAGGAACAGATTCCATACACTTTTTGACACATATCCAACAATATAACAATTGCTTTCAAATGACTTCATTTGGGGCAACCAATGTAGTTCGGGAAAATTTTATGCCAACTTTCAAGGTATGTATTATAGCAGTTACTCATAATTATTTTAGCGAACAAAATTTTCTGTCACCTAAGTTAAGATGTGTCACTAATCTTCAATTTCTTAATCATTAAGAAATATATCGCTTAGTCATCATATTATATGGTGATTCAGTTTCAGTGACACTTTTATTATATTTTATTATTATTTGAAGATAGATATTAGTTACAACTAAATATGATCACTGACAATCCATAAATTTATACCCCACATTGCTTATTTATTTTATTTTATAGTGTTTGGTATAAACATAATATATTTTTTTAATTACAGATACAAGGGCAAATATATCACAGAGCAGGTTCACTGTTACCAGTGTCAGATAGCGACAACAAATTCCTGCAAATTTATTTTATGGGCAATTCACCACAAGAAATTGATCTGCGTTGTGCACATAACAATTTATTAAAGAGGTCTATTGTAGAACAATTACAAACTTTATTTCATGAACACAATCAATTGATTATATTGTTTAAAACTGCACTGGATATGATGCCATCTGATAATCACAAAATTGTAATCAGAGCTGATAAAACACCTTCAGGTCAACATGCAAGACGTTTTAATGCACCAACTATTGATGAAGTTGCTATCGTTGTAGTTGGAGAAAACTTGGAATCCCGTGATATTGTTTTACATCGTCGGAATGATCAATTACAACGTATAAAGGAAACACACCGCTCATATGATGCACTGCAATATCCCATTATATTTTGGCAAGGTGAAGATGGCTATGATTTCTCAATAAAAATGATAAATCCCATTACAGGTAATTAAAATATTAGTTTAGCTATGGCGATAATATCTCAGTCACTATATTATGTATTTTAATTTTATATTTCAATGTTATTAAAACAAAATCTATTTACAGGTTCTGAAACCAACAAAAAAGTCAGTTCAATGAACTATTATTCATACCGCCTAATGATTCGGGAAAATGAAGACAATCACATATTGAAATGTCGGCGATTATATCACAAATATGTTGTTGACATGTATGTTAAAATTGAAACGGAGAGATTAACATTCATCAGGTTGAATCAGACCAAACTCCGATCTGAAGAGTATATTCACCTTCGAGATGCGATTAATACTGATGGTAATGCACAGAATGTCGGTCGGATGACTATTCTTCCAGCAACATACATCGGAAGCCCTCGACATATGCACGAATATGCTCAAGATGCCATGTCGTATGTTCGTCATTATGGTACAGCAGATTTGTTCATCACATTTACATGCAATCCGCAATGGATAGAAATCAAGCAGGAGTTATTCCCTGGGCAATCACCCATTGATCGTCATGATATTACAGCCAGAGTCTTTAGACAAAAGTTGAAATCTTTAATGGATTTCATCGTAAAACATTATGTGTTTGGTGAGACACGCTGCTGGATGTATTCTGTGGAGTGGCAGAAACGAGGATTGCCACATGCACACATTTTGATTTGGTTGGTTGAAAAGATAATGCCAAATGAAGTTGATGCAGTGATATCAGCTGAAATCCCTAATGTACAAGTAGATCCTGGATTACATGAGGTAGTTATCAAAAACATGATACATGGTCCCTGTGGAACTCTTAATCAAAATTCACCGTGTATGATGGATGGTAAATGTTCAAAACGATATCCACGGACATTAATATCGGAAACAATTACTGGTAATGACGGTTATCCATTGTATCGTCGCCGATCGACAGCAGACAATGGAAAATCAACAATTGTCAAATTAAATCAACAAGATATTGAAATAGATAATCGTTGGATTGTTCCATATTCACCCATTTTATCAAAGACATTCAAAGCACACATCAACGTTGAATCTTGCCATTCAGTGAAATCTATTAAATACATTTGCAAATATGTAACCAAAGGGAGTGATATGGCTGTGATTGGAATTGGTGCAGAGAATTCCAATGATGAAGTTACCCAATACCAAATGGGCCGCTATGTTAGTAGTAATGAAGCAGTTTGGCGAATATTTTCTTTTCCGATTCATGAGAGACACCCTTCTGTTGTTCACTTAGCTGTGCACTTAGAAAATGGACAAAGAGTGTATTTTACAGCACAGAACGCAGTACAAAGAGCTGCTCAGCCACCATCTACTACATTAACCAGTTTTTTTGAGACATGCCAAAACGATGATTTTGCACAAACATTGCTTTATTCTGAAATGCCAAAATATTATACCTGGAATCAATCCTCAAGGAGATTTATACGACGGAAACAAGGAAAACCAGTTCCAGGATACCCAGATGTATATTCCACCGATGCGATTGGTCGAATTTATTCAGTACATCCAAGCAATGATGAATGTTTTTATTTACGACTGCTATTAGTCAATGTACGTGGCCCAAAATCATCCCAACATTTACGAACTGTTGATGGTGAATTGTGTGGATCCTATAGAGAAGCCTGTCAACGTTTGCAATTGCTAGAAAATGACGCTCATTGGGATCAAACTCTCAATGATGCTGTAATATCATCACACGCTCATCAAATACGAACATT